>VZRW01000466.1:856064-1266250 GCA_013398125.1 Aegotheles bennettii
AAAAAAAAAAAACACCCAAAAAACCCACAAAAGAATAAAATAATAAAAAAACCCAGTTCTTAGTTGAAATAATTAAATCTAATGAACAAAACCAGAAAAGTATGCATATGAGAATGAGTATCAATACTGTTGTGTTTATCTTGCTGTTGAAAAGCAACATGTAGGCAACATCTTTTTGATTGTTTGAAAAACACACTTGCATAGGCTTAAGCAAACACAATTGTAGTTCGCTTCTAGGACCGAGAATTAAGAAGCAAGTGAGAGCAAGAGGGACCCATCTCTATTTGCACATAAAGGAAAACCGTTGTAGTTTTTACTTTGACTTTAATCTCTGTGCCAGGAAACTGGGAGCAAAATAGCAGCACTACTCAGAAATCAGTTGCATCAGCAGAGATGCTTTTGGGGCTAGACTTGAACTTAGTTGCTAGTACTGCTACATAGCTCTTTTCATCAGCAATGAAAATTCAGGCCCCCCTAGAAAGACAAATGTAAATCTGTCTGTAATTCATATAAGGAACAGTTTCCATTTCTAGTGATGAAAGACCAGAGGCATCAGGACTGATATATGGGGAACAGGAGCCAAGGAAATGTTTCAGTTAGTCTGAAAAAAATAAGGCGGTAACTGAAGAATGTTGATGCAAGATTTCTCTAGGATACCTTTAAAAAAAGTTATTTTCACTTATAGCAACTTAATTCAATAATTATTGCCCTGTGGGTAGGCTACAGTTCAACAAATACTTGCTTCAACCCTATCTAACAATCTAAAGATTACTTGGGGATTTTAAAAAAAACTAAACAAAAACCCCAGCAAAAGCAAGCCAGCAGGCCAAAAAGCTTTATAATTTTGTCAACTTATTTTATTTTCAGAGGTGTGAATAGATATTGAATTGTGCCTGAAATGTGCGATTGTTTTGTCACTCCTGCTGCACCAAGGGATTTTTTTTTTTGGCAGTTATCGTTAAATAAAAACTGCCAGTGAAAGAGTTGAGCTAGAGAAACATATTTGAAAGATTCCTGCACCAGTCAAACTCGCTTAGCCCCTTAATCCCTTACATTGGCAGTTGAATCCAAGAGACATGTAGTAGTGCACAGAGGAGCTATAAACAAACAAAGCTTGAAGCTCTTGGCACCTTAAAAAAAATTGCCTGTTTCTCCTAAATATATTGCAATAAAACAATAGCTACTGAACATTAGCAGAGAAAGGAATCAGCCACGAGAAACTCTAACTAGGTGGCCTTCCAATTGTGGGGTGAAGCACCAAGAAAGAGGTTGAGATAAATCCTGCAAATACTGTATGAGGTTTTTGAGGTCTTATTAATAAAACACACTGGTAGAAAGCATGCAGAAAACCAAACTGGTTGATCATTTGAATGGTAGAATATTTGTCTTAGACACTGAGACACTCAATCGCCCGCAATTTGAATAACTTTCTTTGATTACCCATTATGCTACCACTGCCTTACTGCCCTTTTTTAGCCCCTAAGTGCTCACATTCTGCAACCTTTTTGCTCCAGAATACGGGAAAGAATTAAATAAAATTAGATGTCACATTTTTAAAGTGCAGTCGTGACAGCAAGGATTCATTCTCATAATTAAAAACATTTCACTGTGAATAGTTTGAATATCCTGTTAAAAATGCAATGTGAAGAATTCTTGTGCTGACTTAATGATGCATATGCCTAAAACTGAAAAAGTAGCATTTGAAATTGTTAAGTTTTAGTGGGTTGAAAGTCTGCTGCATTAAAAACATTACATTCCTGTAAAATACAGACTGAGGTAGAAATACTATGTAAAATAGGTGGCAAATGGACAAAGCTCTTCAGTTGGCCCCTTGATATGGGTGGGAACAACTCTATGTTTCTAGAACTATTTTTTTTAATAGGTGGGATGATCAGATGAGGAATTATGAGATAATTGTAGAAGGAGGTGAAACAAAATTAAGCTATTTAAAACTGAATTTGCTTGTTATCTTTAGTCCTGTAGCTTGACTTTCTTTTGATTTAGCATCCCATGTATTTCCCTTCTGCCATCTGTGATTTAGGTTTACTCCCATGATGCTTTTAAACCATTTGCTAAATCTTACATTGATAAACTAGATAATACCAGTTGATGAATGCATTGGAAAACTAGTTCATGAATTCTGTCTGGTTGTGAAATCTACTTATTAATGCCTAGGATACATCTTCATCAGCCTAAAACTTTCATCATGATGGAAACAGTAGTTTGCCTTCTTTTTGCTCTCATTTTTTAAGTAAGACTGGCATGAGCCAGAGAGGGTAACACAAGTGAAGAACTGTGGTTTAGCCAGGTGTTTTCAGTAAGTAGGCAAGGGTTTGCCTGAAGCAGACCAGATGTCATATCAGAGAGGAGGATTCTTTCTCATGATTTTAGGAAGCAGTAGAAGGCAAGGCTCTAGAGGATAAGAAGGATATATCTGGGAGCCTTGCAGGACTGTTTTAAACCTCAGGTTATTTCTTTATCCTTAGTAAACTCTATGTGGGGAAAAGCATTAGGTGCTGTGCTTGTGTAACTCATTTCATTTGTATAAAGCTACTCCTTGGAGTAGTTAGCAAAACATATGCCGGTATGCCTGTGAGGTGAGGGTTGCAAAACCATATCCCATGGGAGTGTGTACTACACACAATCTTGTTAGCAATGGAATTTAATAAATCCCCTGTCTCCAGGCTGCCCCAGGTGACTTTGCATCCCGAGCTGCATGATTTTCAGAGCACGCTGCATCCTCCAGTGTGAATTCTTCAGGGCAGGAGAGAGGCTTCCTTTGTGCATCCTTCACCTCCCTGCCTCTTGAATACTTTGAGAACTGGAGGGCATGAAGGCAGCAACTTTTGGACATTTGTCTGTCTTTATGAAACAACTCTGCTAAATCAGAAGATTTACCTGATCAGAAGATCTACCTGAACTGTTTGCAGGCTTATGCAAGTTGGAAGCAGCATTGTTTCTAAATCTGTGTAACTCTCTACTGTGTGAACATAGCAGTGAGGTCTCTGATAGCCTGGGATCTTTTGCATCGTGAAGTATCCTAGAGGTGTCCAACACGGTGCCATGTGATATCACCTCTCAGGAGATACAGGGTTTAGTTTTGTTTTGTTGTTCTATGAATGGTTCCTGTGGAAGTCAATACTGCCTGAGAGGTGTTAAGTATCCACTGCAAGAGACTGAAATCCTTCCAGGCAGTTCGTGTGCAACACCGCCAACAGAATACAGACACACCACAAAGTGTGATTAATATACCATAATGTATTAATCATGTGCTTCACTGCTATCATCTCTAGAGATCAGAGAAATTATGATTTGTTGTCGAAGTGTGAACTAAATAGATATTCCCTATTTATTTTGCACTACTCAGAAAGCCCTCAAGTCAGAATGATATTTTAATAGGATGTTTTCCATCCACATCCAAGGTTTGTTCACTGTTTTGCATTCACTACGTCATAATTTTGTCCTAGAATTCACAGGGGGCTTGTTTTCACTTACATGAAGATCTCTTCATGCTGTTCTGTCAGTGAAAAGGAGACTTAAAGTGGGAGTAAATTGCACTAACATCCAGTGCTGTTATATTGTCAGAGATGTAAAGCAGTATTATTGTAGTTGAATATTATGTCCATCTGCTCACTTCAGTTCTCAACAAAAAGAAATTCTTTTCTTAGCTAAATAGGGTATAGCAGGAAGTGGTGAGCAAACTAACTTAGATTAATGGAAATGACAGTAGCTCTTTTTGTTATGCCTGATTTAAGCCAGTAGAAGAGAACTCTATACTATTACAAGTATTTTAAGCAATCGTGTTCCCTGGGATGACTGTATTGCTACCTCAATTTAGGTAAAGTCTTAATGAGTAAAAATTGTGGATGCTCTCCTCTCTGGTATTTTAGAATAGAGAATGTGTGTAAATGGCTGTGTGGGCTGTCTAGCAGTATGAGAAAAAATAATTATTGCTTGTGAGCAAAGATGGATTCTTAAAAAGAAGTGCTTATTTCAGAGAGATATGATAACAGTGCATTTCCAGTTGGTTTTCTTAAAAGAAACAACCAACCAAACCAACCCCAAAAAACCACAACCCAACAAGAAACAAAGTTGATGGTAGAGACCTGTATTATGATTAAAAACACTGTGATTTGGTATTCGAGCACTGTATGATAACAGGAGATGTCTTTAAATCCACTTAATATCTTCTTGCCTGCTGGGTTTCATTTCAGAATCCAGTGCCATCACTAAAGGACTAGCAAGCTATTCTTTCAGTCTTTAATCTGTGTATTCCACTGCATTGATTTTCATTGAAACCAGCAATATCTTTCCTTTAATGAAGGATTACTTTACAAGATGCTGTTAAAGTTTCTGATCTTGATTTTTGGTAGTGCCGACTGCTAACCAGTATTTATTTTATGAATAATATCTTTTAGTATGAATATTTAAATTAAATTTAGTATGAATTTTTATGAATAATATATTTTAGCATCAAAAGAAATCACTAGTACTGTAGTATTTGATGTTCTGGATTTCTTTTACCAAATAAAAGCCTTCTCTATGCATGTGGAGTTACTTTATCTTTAAAAATATAAATAGATAAATTATCATTCTAAATATTTCTCTTTATGTCTTCTGGCCTATGTTTAATTTCGCAGGCTTGCTGCAAAGTGACCATGTTATGGTTTTGACAAATTAAAATTAAATTCTTAGAGCAAGTGTGTGATGTAGCTGCCTGTGGTGCTGGAAAGTTCAAAAGCCACCTTCACAAATGAGTTTTACAACAGTTGTGTGAACTCGGAAGTCAGCGATTGGTTCTTGTTTTTATGGAAAGAAATAGTTTAAGGATATGTTCTGGATGAGTTAATATGGAGCTTTGGAAGGGGAGGAAATTAAATGCTTTTGTGATACTTGTAAAAAGTAAAAATGACAGTGTATGAAAAGTAGATGGTTATGCAATTGAGAAATTGGAGAAGGCTTGTAGAAAAGTTGCAGTAAGTGAAATGGAGGAAGACAAATTTTCCTCATGTAAGTAAGCTTGGACCAGCAGCAGTTCTGACCATCTGAAGGTGTACAACACCTGTCACAGCAAAATTATAGTAATTTGACTAGGACTCCTAGATATTCCCAATATTAATAGCATTATTCCACTAAGTTGGATCATACATATAACATTTAATAAGCTAATTTCATGAATTTCATAGAATTTCTTGTTTCAAGAATAAACACTGGTCTGTACTGTTCTGTTTCTGTCCTGTGCCTAATGGAGAAAGGATGAACATTTTAACTCAGTTGGTTGTAGTGTTCAGTACATGTGCTGAAGCACATCTAACCTATATCATTGGAATCTCTGGTGTTTGGCTTTTGATAACCATGGCCAAAGAGTAATAAAAGTGAATTCCCAGGTCCCAGGTGTGCAGCACAGCAGCTGTAATCATGCACTTGCCCCTTTTGGTCCATGCTTTCATTTAGTGTCAGCATGAAATTAAGATCTCAAAACCAGCCTATTGAAGGAAGGAAGGTGGAAAGAGCAATTCCTTTCATTATTTTATTCACTAATTTGGCTTAATTTCCAGCATAGCTATTTAGGTTCATAAATTTCTGGCTTCACGCTCCCCTTGTTTACCAGAAATTATCTCAATGCAGCTGTTTGGTGTTATGAGTAGACGTTTTTGGTTTGGACTAATTCAGTCTTTTTGTCTGCAGCTTTTGTTGACTTCAGTAAAATGGTTTTATGCATCAATCTGAACTGTTGTTTCCTTGGATGACTAAAGTAGATTTCTCTGTGGATCAGGAGCTATGGAAAACAGTAGTAGTGTTGTCTTTATTTCTGTCAGATACTTGCTGTTTAATTTGTTTTTTTGCCTCTGTTTTCTTAGCGAGCTCCAGGAAACTGGAGCAAAATCAATATAAAATGAAGTCAGTTCAGGAACATATGAACCTTAATTTATATTCCAACACAAATTTTAGCACTCTGCCTTCGCTTAAGAAAAAATGTGGAGGAAGATTACATTTACCATGTATACTTAAACATACCACCCTTTCTAACCTGGAGCAGTTGTGTGGAGAGCTTGTTTTTTTGGTGAGCAAGCATTTGCATGCCTTAAAAATGGGGGGGGAGGGAGGGAGAGGAAACACCCTACATCTAATTTCTTATGCAGAAATTAGAAAGAGTAGTGAGGAGAGTGATAACTTTGTGCAGTTTAAAAGTAGCAAATAGCTAAATCTCTACTAAATTGGTAGATTCATTTTCTTGTTCAGAGATTTAAATTAGATTACATAGATTTACATAGAAAAAATGTGATATATTTCTATGATTAGCAATGCTGTTATGAGATAAAATTCAGTGGTCATGTGAAAACAGCATAATGTCATTGTCCACAGATTCCAGATTAGAAGTTGTAGGGAAAATACAGAGCTCAACAAATCCGTATTTTATCTTGTATAATGTTCACTAACACTTTACAGCAGGCCTAATCAGCTGAACATGAATTAATGATGGTTATCAAACAAAAAATAATGAATTCCAAATAAATACTTATTGCATAATTGAAGTCACAAGAATTTTCTATGAATAAAATATATTTGTATTTACAATGCATAAATTCAGTTTTGACACTGTTAGCCATAAACAGCTTTCTGATGGAAGTATTGATGAGCTATGTTAAATTAGTAATAGCTTGAATACATTTTTAGTTGTGTCACCAACTTAGTGTGCAGGAATGTTGTTTAAAATGAATTGGGTACCGTTTATTTTGCCTACATGAAAAGAAGAAAATTGTGTTTTGTTTTTGTTTTCAAACTGTGATATACACTAAAGAGCCTCAGTTAACGATAGAATGTGTCAGATTAGTCTTTTTGTGTATATATATACAGGGGCTATTATACAGTTTACTTCTGCTTTGTCGTAGACAATTCGGATAATTTTTTCATCAATGCAATAATTAACATAGACTCACATGTGTTGCCAAAAACATAAATATGGCACTGTGGACCTTTTTGAAGAGCGAGACAGAATATACCAGAGTTTCATGCATGTTGCAGTATTAACAGAAAAAGCTTTCAAATTTTAAAAACAAACAAAAAGCCAAAAGTATAATTTGGGGATGCTCAGAAGTCTTTCTGGTGTCGGCGGTGTCATCCTATGCAACTGCAACTAAGCCAGTTCTTTGGAAATATTCAGCATTAAGAAAAGGGAAGGCTCAGAAGGACAGCATCTTTGCTGTGTATGGCTTTCTGAGAGATTGTGCCATTTATGGATTAGGGAGAGAAATTATTTCCAGACTTAGATGTATTTTATGGGATCTTTATAAACCACATCTTGTTTTTGCACCTCAGTTTCCTATTCATAAAATGATAATAACTCTTACCTACACAGCTGGGACAATGTGAAGTCTATATAATATTTTTAATCCATCGAGCTGAGTAATCCTCAGCCACTGCAGCATTACTTTTTGAATGATGATTTGAGTGCTTCCAGTTGAATTAGCATCACACATTTCAATAAAAAAACGTGATGGGAAATTTGCTTTTTAATGTATGTTGAGCATAAAACACACTCTGCTTTGGAGACAGTGTTAACACTATTGCTATCCTGATCTGAGAGCCCTAGATGTGAACCACAGTAAAATCCTTCTTGCAAAGAGCTCTGAAAAAGAGACAGATAAATAGAAAAGGAAGGAAGTACGAGAGCATGATAGGCAGAAGCCTTAATGTTTCAGCAGTCTTATTATGTTTTGTTCTTTTTTTTTTTTTCCTTAGCAAATGAGAACTTTAAGGAGATAATTGTAGAACAAATAACAAGCCTTGTAAGAGGGAGCCAGCCCTAAGTGAGAAATACAAAATGGTAAGCATTCAAAGATGTTTGCTTAAAAATATTACTGAGGTGGGTAAAAGATGGCTGGAGGAGTGTGAGGCAAAGTGCAATGGATAGGAAATGGAGTGTCTCGGATCATGTCAGCAAATGGCAGAGTTAGAGAAGTGTAAAGAAACTTGTATTTGAGACAGAAGAATCTGATGGGGTAACCAGCTTGAAGAATATAGATTAGATCTTATGTCAATCTACAACACTATCAATGTATGGATGACAGAGGGGATATACCCAGCCTTTGCGAGCCCTGGGGAACTGGTGGTGTCTTGAACTTTCTAACTGAAGTGGATAAATGAGGGCAAAATTATGCAAGGATTAATTTTCCTTATTGCCCTCTTAGCACTCAGAAAGCATTTCTGAAGTATGAAACCATGTAGTAAGAAAAAATATTTGAATGAATGTAAGGCAGAATGAAAAACAGTGATCCATGTACAGTCACTGCTTTCTGATCAATGGCACATCCACATCTGGAGTGGTATATGATGCTCCATTGGGCTGCATGCTCCTCTTAACAAGCTCAAGTGAATTCACTGCACTTGCACTAAAATTGAAATGGGTCCACACTGAAAGAAGTGCTTGTGATTGTTGGGGATCCAGGCAAGGCGATGTGTCCGGGATCCAGGCGAAGCTAGGGGATGTAATCTCAAGCTGGCAGCAAGCTGCCCCGGAGCGCTGGGTGCGCAGAGAGCGCAGAGCCGGCCTCCCTTCCCAGCACTCGATGTTCTTGCTGGTATCGTAGGTTGAGTAGTTTCTCAATGTCCAACTCACAGAGCACGTCCTGCTCCTTCCCCTGGTGCTCAGGCACTGAAGGTACCCTAGTGCCTTGAGCCCTGCCTTTTAAGGTCCAGCCCCTTGTTAGGCAATTAGGTTTATTATTATTAAACAATTAGCATCTGAGTGTGATGACCAGGAGGGCTACCCTGTCAATCAACAATCAGGTAACCCTCTGGTCATCCTCTACATTCTCTACAGTGATTTCTGAGAATTGTGGCCATGTCTCTTGAAAACTCAAAGCAGTAGAGCACCCTCTACAGAAATGTTGAGATGCTTCAAGTCACAGTTCTGCCTTTGATCTATCAAGGGATTTCCAACTCTGATCTAAGGAATAAATCCTCTTCACATGTGATAAAATTCTTCATCTTGCACATTCTAAATTTAACAGGAAAAAAGTGTAAGAAATCTACATTGAAAGGTAGTGTGTTAGCATAGGTTGCATATTCACAGTTTTTCTTTTTTTGTATTTTATAAATGCTTTTTGAAGACATGAATATAAATAATACACCTTACCTGCTTCATATTTACTTTATGTTCCACTAGCTAAGAAAGGTTCAAAAAGATAAAATTGAGTGTGGTTTCTTTGCTTAGAATATTCACGAATTAGAACAAGGTTTTACAGCGTTGCTTAAGCTCCTGATCCACCTAGTCTTGTGTTCTGTTTCTTACAAAGGCCAGCACTAGATACATGAGAGGAAGATTGGAGAGCTTCCCTCTTGATAGTTCTAGTAAAATCTGTTGTCTGAGTAAATACTTCCAACAATAGACCCAACTAATGTGCAAAAATAGCTTCATTTTTGTCATAAGATTTGCAACATTTAGGTCATGCTAAGGCTGAGGACAAAGAAACAGTAAGATCTCCACTTTATTGCCCCTATATCATCAGTAGCAGGAATAGGTCAGAACAATTACAGTATGTCTCATAAAACTGTCTGCCTCCCTATTCTGCAACTTGATTATTCCATATAAATTTTCAACTGAAACTGTAAAATCTGCAATATTTATACTATGACATGAAGCTGCAACAATCTGAAACCTCTTCATTCACTTATGCTGTCTGTCCACAAAAGAATTGAGATTCTGAATTGTTTTGCCCTTCACGGTGTGTAAGAAAAAAGCACAGACTTTACCCGTCACAAATTACTTTTACTGTAGCAGATTATTTTGCAGTTACATAATATTTTGGTCTTATACCCATGTGAAAGAATTACTAAAACAAAACCCAGCAATATCTGTGGGTTAGGTTTTTGAGGAGAAAAATGACACCACACAAAATATTTAGAACTTAGCAAGAACACCGCTATTTTAGGACTTGAAAAGAGCAAACTTTTACATCCTCGTGTTAGTGCCAGTTGTGTTCTGTTTTTCAAATGTTGTCAAAAATTATAAAGCATAAAAGCTTTCAAGCACTGAAGATTAATCCTCCCTCCCAGAAAGATATAGATTGTAGTCAAATTCTATAAACCTCATTTTGCTTCCAGCTACATATTTTTAAGTATAATTCTGAAGCAATATCAAAGCAGATGGTGCAACAGCAGCATTGAAAAAGCTTTTGGTGTATTGTAAGTGTCAGGTTAGAATTCACAACCTGATGAATTGCCCACAAGTTCAGTGCTAAAATGGTGCCATTTCTGTTTTAAAATAACTAAGTTAGAAACTATCTTCAGAACTAGAATTAAAGTAAAAAAGAAAATAAATAACCCATATGTCCCTTGTTGTTTTTAAATATTTAAGTGTCAACTGGAATTGTGAAAGCGACGGTTATGCATATTGTATTGCTATAAAGCTTTCCATTTTTTCAGAATTTCATGCTGTGTGAGCAGTGTTTTCAAAGACCTTTGCAGCTGGTATTGTCAGCATATACAGGAGATCGGAGTTTTACATAATACTTAGGAGCAAACACGCTTGGCTTGGAAAGAAACTTTGTTTTAAAAGTAGCAGATTCTCAACAACATCACTGGCTAGAAACGGAGATATCTTCCTCAGGTGATGGATAAAAACTGACCTTTCTAACTATGAGTAATGTCAAGTGCTGCAGCCATTAAAGTTCAGTTTCCTCACAACTATAAGGCTACATGATACTATTTTATATTTCTATTCAGGAAAAAAAAAAAGATTAGGATTTCTTTCATACTATAGATAAGAGGAGCCAGCTCCCATTTAGCTGACAATTCCCACAAAGAAATTTGAGGTTTTATACCCCTATTTCAGTATCAGAGGATTCATAGACCCTTATTTAGAAGCTAGGGAGACAGAAGGCTGTAAGAAACTCTGGAATAAGAAGTTTCCAGAGAATAAGAAACTGCTTATTTCAAAGTTTCTCTACTTTCCTTGTTATGGAAAGAATCCCCCACTGGCAGATTGGTGGCAAAAGACCTGTGTGAATTTGCCATCTGACAGTCTTTGACAGCATCGGTTACCTTGTCAATGATAATGTGGCTAGGGAAGTGTCTTTGGGAGGAGAGCCAAACATTGATTTGTTTCTGGAGCTATACTGGTTCATTGGCAGCCCTGTGAGCTTTGGGAAACTTGGAAACGCAAAGCATAGCTTACTTCTAAATGTGCTGCCATGCTGGAACAGATGCTTTTGTAATGGCAACCAATAAGCTGTGGCACTTGTGTGTTCAACACTAGAGTCACGGGTCTCCGTGGGGTGGTAGTAATGATAGAGCATGAATCCATAAACTGGCTTTACTGGTTTACTTTGAGATTTCAGTTGTGCATATGCTTGTTCCCTGTACTGTTAGCTCTTGGGGGGGCTAGCTGTAGGTTTTATCTTTTATTATTCAGATTCTGACTTGGAGATATGCTTGAAGGGAGGAAGACATCTAAGTTGCTTTGGACATAGTTATCAGCAGGCTGGGACATCACTTACACAAAACCACATTCAGTAATAGAACTTCCAAATCAGTACCATGAGTCTGGTGCATCTTCAGTGTAGAGTGGAAGGACAGTGGCATTGCAAGTCATCAGGTATATCACAAGGACAGGTTATAGCTCATTCTGCTGAGAATATGAGAATCTTCCTCCTGTAAGATTTTGTGTGCTTTTCAATATGTTGACCCATGGAGAAGTCAGCTGCTTCTCAAGAGACTGTAAAAATGAGATGCCTTGCTAGAAGTGTTCCACTGTAGGACAGGTTTATGGCTATAAACATACTACATGGGGCACATTGCTTGAAAGAGATCTGAAATGGTATTCTGAAAAAAAAATATCAAATTCTGCAGTTAGCAAAAGACAAAAGAGGGGTGCTCTTTGTACACAAGTGAGGTTTTTTTCATCTACTATGAAGCACAGCTGATGTTTAATCAAAACTTCAGTGAATTTAATATACACTGTTGGTATTTTAGTACCTATAACCTTATTTCTTGCTTGGTTTCTTGAAAGGAAAATAACCTCTCCTAGGATTTGCTTTTAAAGAAATGTAGGTAATGTGTTTTCTGAGCTTATGAGGGTGATGCCATGAGGCTGCTCTGGGAGGTAGTGTGGGGAGTCCTTTCACATCTGTTCTTTAAAGATGCTGGCCCTGGGTATTCAAAGGCAGGTGCCTCTGTCTAGGTCGGTGTTGCTAGCAGGTTCTGCTGTGCTCCAAGGGAGGGGAGAGAGGTTCTTGGGTTGTGACAGTGGTAGTCGAGCGTGTGTTACCCAAAAAACTGTTAGGAAAACCTTGTTATTTCTCCTCTTTCTTCTGGGATAAGTCAGTGCTGTTGTAATAAATTAGATGTAGCCTTAGCAGAAAAAGTGAAAATTATTTGCATCTTTATCTTCTTCAGAGATTAGAATTTAAATTACCAGTAGTGCTAAGCAAGTGTTAACAAAGGAGTTGTTTGTAGATGCTTTACAAATTTGCACCCAAAGCATGGCAGATTTCTGTAGTTCTGGCACCTAGGTATGGAGGGTTTGGCTGACTTCAGCTGTAAATGGGTTTAGCAAGATACCCAGACCCAGCATCATAGGATTTGCAGTCCAAATCCCTTTTTTGGCTTCAGGAGTTAGAGCAGAAATGTGTATTGCCAACTACCGTGCAACTGCGAGCTAATAAGAGGTTTGCATATTCGTGCAGGAAAGGAAACTTTCATTTTTGCAGTGAGACTCAACCTGGGACTACCAAGTCATTGTTAAGGTCTTTCTGTTATGGGATGAATGATCAAATAATATGACATAGGATTTGTTTACTTACAGCTTAGAGCTGTAATTTTTATGGGATCTCGATGTTCTAACCTTTCCTGGTCTTCTGAGGTTAATGTTGAATAAAACCCCAGTGTTTACAAAAAGCCTGAAAATTTCCAAGTGAATGAGTTGATTCTTCAACTGATATGGAAATGAATAATGGTTTGGGGGGTTCTATAGTTATTTCCGCCCCCCTACTCTACTAGGTATGTTTGTGATGGTGGAAAAGTTGCTGGCTGATGGGTAGGTTGATGCAAAATGAGTGAGCAGAACCGATACTGTACTCCAGAAAACCTGGCTGGTGTTAATTAGCAGCAGCAGCATGACCAGAATCAAAGGGGAAAGTGAACAAACCAATTATGGGTAATACTCTTCTGCTACCTGAAGGTCCTGGAATGGGACACAGCTGCTTGTTGTGCTTGCTTGTGTCTTGCAGCTGCTTTCTGGTGAAAAGAGTGACTTTTGGTTTTTGGCTGTTAAAAAAGAAAATAAAATGGTGAGGATTATGCCCTTACCATTCTCAGTTGTGACATGTTGTATTATTTCTTTGAATGTATTTCTTCAGATGGTGATAATAGGTGATATCTAAATACAGGTTGGTTCTGTAGTCCAAAATCAAGGAAAGACAATGCTTCTTAATATGCTGGCCCTACCGCAAAATGAAAATATTGAGAAGGCTTCGCTTAACTTCACTTATGTGCTAGGGGTTGGTTGCCTTGGAAACAAGTGACTGTGCACATGTAGCACAAAGAGGGTCCGCAGTTTGTGGACATGGCCCTTGGGGGGCCCATTACAGAATTTCTTATGTTTAGAAATACTTTGTAACAAGGCCCCTGGTGTCACTTATTAGCAGTAAAGTGTACAGCAGCCTTCATCAGCATCAACTGTCAATTTGCTTCTTATGGAAATGAATCCACATTGATGGTGTATAAGATTTTTTGGAGATTTTCTGCTAGAAGAGTATTCTCACTTGCTCTTTTTATGCTGCCAGTTGACACACACTTCTTTAATTTGCGTGCTTTTCTACTTGTTATATTGATTTCAGCCTTCTCAGTGAAATGAAGTAACAACTTGCAAGGAGAAGGTGGGCAGAGAGAGAGGAAATAAACTTGTACAGAGGTGTTTTGTCTGCACTATGATCTGCCTTAAATTACAGCACTGGAGTGAAGCAATTTTAATCTTCACTGTCTGATTAATCTGATTTCTTTCTTGGAAAAGTTTTGTGCCTTTATCTTAATATTATTTTGGTTTCCTTTAAAATGCAAGCTAAAATATTAACTCTTAAGAGAATGCCATAGAAATTTATGTGTGCCTATTTGATTTTTTCCTATTATCACATAGGAAGTACGAAGATAAATAAGATATTTAAAATGCTGTAAGCTAGCCAGATAGCTGATGGAAAAACAATTTCAGTTACAAGGCAAGTTCTGGACAAGAAGCTCAGCTTTGGGGTCATGGGAGAGTTTTTGTTCTGTTTTTGTGAGGTTTTTGTGTTTTGGAGTGGTAGATTGGCTTATTCTGATGCAATTATTGCTTCATTATCCTGCAAATATTGCAATGATACTTGTAATTTGTGCTGAAATAATTGCCAAAGACTGAATTAGGAAATAAAAAGAAATCAGGAAAAGGGAAATAAATACAAGTACTATGATCCATCCCTCTCCCAGAAGTAAAGAAAAAGCAACAACTGAGTATAACTTCTTGGAATCACACAAAGTCAGTGAAGAGGATTAGGACAGTGGGATGAGGGACATCAGATAGACCTTCTCTAATTTTTAGTAGTCTTGTCAGATGTTGGAGCGTGCTGTGAACTGGAGATTCAGGCTTCTTGTGGCTCACCTGTCAGGCTCAGATGGAAGCCCAGGAGCTGCTGCTGTTCAAGAACAGTAATGTCTTCCCTAGAACTCAGACTGAGAGAATAGGAGCATGGCTGAAAGCAACTGTCCTCTCCCCAGGGCTGTAGCATCTGATTATGGAGACAGAGTCACCCTGGGTACTGCAGTAGTAGCTTCCACCGTGGCTATACTCCTCTGAGGGATGGGAGGCTGATCAAGAAGCAGCATAGTACTGATGAACCAACTCCCTCTGTTGTGTTGTGTCATGGACTGAGGAACACAATGAACAGAGGCTGTGGGTTCTCCAGGGCATTTTTGTCCCTGTCGCTTTCATGGTGGAAATGCATGAATTTCTCCTCTCATCTGACATTCTGTGATGCTTGTGAAAGAAAGAGGAAAAAAAGGGAAGGAAGGAAGGAGCGAGCATTTCACTATTCATGTTGAGTAGGTGGGTTTCTTCCACTGGCAGTTGTGAGATATTTGAAGGGAAGGGCTAAAGACTACTGAAGGAAACAGATAAATACGAGAATTTAATTTTGAACCCAAAGATCTTTTTCTATTATCTTTTAATTAAAAATCACAGAAAATACAAGCCTGAAAAGCTGAGAGAAACGAGAAACGTATATTCAATAGATGGTCCTCTCACGCAATCACAGTTCTGGGGTCTTGAAGAGCCTCTTTGCTTCAGGGTTGAATTCCTATAATCTAAGCTGTGCATACACTACTATATACCAAGATCAGTATCTTTTTGAGTAAACTGCTTTCTTGTCATTAAGACTTGACATTTCTGTTCATTGTGGCTGCCTCATGGCAATAAACTTTCCCTGGAGGATATACAAACTCTATTTTCAAACATGAATAACAGGAAGGGGTTGCATATGAAATAGGGGAAGAAATTATTCTTCACAGAAGATGACTGGAGAGGAACACAAGTTATTGACATATGCTAAACATTTTCAGACAAGAAGGGATATAAAAATCAGAGAAACAAGATGGACTATTAGGTTTTTGGCCTGATACAATCCCTTACTCGTGTGGGTCCATTTTTCTATGGAAAATTCTCTTAGGTTTTGTACAGTAAAATTTTAAATGCCTCTAATGATACGCCATTTGATACTTTCATTGTGAGATTGTACTAGAGCCAGTATATTTCACCAGTAGCTCGTCTCCTATAATATTCTATAAAAAAAAAAGAAAAAGTTTCCCTATGGAGAAATACTAATGAAATACTGCCAGTGCAAAAACTGGGCCTATAAAGATCCTGCAAGAAGAACGAATGGTGAAACTCCAGAGACAGAAAAAAGATTAAATTTAAAATGGCAAACAATGGATGAAGAGAGTCCTTTAAGGAGAACAAATCTAAATTGCTTGAACTCCATTGTGTAAAAGGTCTCAATTTCTGAAACCATTTTTCTTTCACCATCATCTCTTAATTACAGTGAAAATGTCCCTTGAATACCTGACATGATTTATAATCTGATCTCATTCATTGTTGCTCATGATGCTGTCATCATAAAAATAATTATTTTTATATATAAGTGCATGTTTTTAATATTACAAAACATGCGAGCTGTAAATTGTAATTTACTTTTTTTACTTCCACTTGAATGACAATATGCATAATTATCACCCAAAATTCCCACACCAAAAAACTCCAAGATCAGTAAATGACACCGACAAAAATCCTTCAAATTGCCTTTCTGGAAAAGAAGAGTTAGGTGGGTTATCAGTGTGATTTCACACTGCCCTCTAACCTTTCCTCTTTTATTCTAATTCCCTCCAGATTGCAGTTACACTTTTATTTATACCTTGTGGTTGTCAGGGATGTTGAAGCTATATTTGCTTTCCAATGGCCGTATCCTTTATCCTGGCTACTGGGGACAGAAAGTGAGTATTTGTTTCTCTGCCCAGAAGAGATTACTTTTGCATGAGTGGAAGTAAAATAATCAAGTCTCCTTCTTTTCATGCTTGGATCTCCCACAGAGTATCTCAGAGCATTCTCTTTCCACGTTATTTAGAATGAAGCAAGCTGTTGCTATTGTAGTGAAAACACCATAAGAATTTTCCTTCTTACTTTTCTTTTTAAATCTCTTGAAAGTTCAGAGATCTGATGCCTTTTTTTTCACAGAATAATTTCAAAATAGTGATAATAATTTGGTTTAATTTTGTATTGATATTTGCTAAACTAAGGAATAGTTGAAGAGACTACAATCTCCAAGTTATTTGAAATACATTTTTAGTTAACAACCATTACTTTGGAGTAACTCTTTACAATGGCACAGTAGGAAAAGTACGCTCTGAGGAAGGTGGAGCTCAGAAGTGGCAGTAATTCCTCATGCTGTGCATAACGTTCTTTCAATTAGCAATCCTTGAAAGTGAGTTTTCATCTCATATAGAATATAATATTAATTGAGAGGGGATTGTCCTGTGAACTACTTAGATGTGGTAAAACTTGGTTACACATTCTTCTGCATTTTTTAGTGGTGATGTAGGTAGGCGCTTGGACTGGATGATCTTGATGGTCCCTTCCAACCTCAATGATTCTGTGAGTCTGTGATTCTGTTTCTGTCATTACTGACTGAAGCCTGCTCATCTAAAAATGTCAAAAAAACCACAAACATGTAAGGGGGAATATTATAGACTCAGGTGTCAAAGTGGAAATCCTGACTTTTTCCATAGATTGCTCTCTGTCTGAACGTTTTGCTTTTGTACACGCAGAAATGCCTTGACAGGGCGGAGCACCTTAGAGTCTGAGGCTGCCAGATTTGAATGGAGCAGACATTTCTCCAGCTGAGCCTCCCAAAGGACTCCTCCTGACTGGTATCATCAGTATACCTGTCCACCCTTCCTATCACTCCCTACTTAAAAATAAATCAAAATGGATGTTACTTTCTTTAAAAATGTGATAGGAAAGGTCTTCGATGGCTCCTCCTTTCTGGGAATTTGCATTTATGAAAACTCGGGCTTTTAGAATATGCGTAGTCTTCTTGCCCAAAGCTATGGCATTGCACATTGAGAATGAAGGTTTATGTCATGTCCTTATCAAGTGAATGACCGTGTCCAGCAAAATTAGAGCAAGCATACTTCACCCTGTCAAACTTCTGTGTCTTCTGAAAGTGCAGTGAGATGAAAAGGACTTAGGTGTGTCTGATAAGAAGCTGTACTTTCTGAAAATAGGTTTAGGTTAATAGATATGAAAACAACCAAAACATTCAAGTACTTTTCCCATGTGCTTTGGATATCTGTATTGGTACTTAGAAGGCTCAGAAGGGATGACTGAAGCCAGAGCAGTACAATTTAGTGTGAACTGCCAGCTTGGTAATCGAAGACTGACTATTCCCATTCTCCATCTGCTTCCATTTGGATTCTACAGAGAGCCAGTTATGACTGTTGCTTGTATTGAGGTGCAGTGATATCTCTCTCTGGAAATAATTCCTTCTTCTTTTCAAAGTTGCTAAGTGAACAAGTCAACGCTGTCTGACTCATATAAAGGACTTCAGTTATAAAAGGAGAGATAGATGCTTCAGTTGTAACCTGCTTGCTTGGTTAACAGCCTCCTTGGAGGCTGTGTTTCAAAATAAGGACACCCACAGGTGCAGTTCCTCTAGACTGTCTGTTGCCACAGGAGTTTTGATCCAGCTTTGTTACTTGGGGGGAGGACAATGTGCTGTCAACACTGTCTTTGGTTATCTGATTCTTCTACTCATTGTCTCCTAAAGGAGCCTCACCTGTCTCTCCTGCAAATGATGCACAGCATTTCTATTGCCGGTAATGTTGGGAATCTTCCCACAGACAAGTCACCAGCTTCATTCTGTAGCTCAAAATAGGTCTAAATCAAAGTGATGTTTGAATTGCCAGTGACAGCCTGACTTTTCTCAGCTTTCCATGTTACTAACATCAGTGAAGCTGAATCAGTGTTAGCAGTGGTGGGAAAATGATGAAAAAAGTCCCCTAGTGACTTCGGTCTCCTGGGATATCTGTTGCCCCAGGCAGAGCAGCTGCTTGTGCGGTGTGCTCCTCTCCTGCATCTTGTTCGCTCCTGATTGTTAGTGATGGCTGGAAGACTCTTGGTCAGGTCTTTTGCAGGAGCTGCATGTGGAGGCTAGTTTTAGGCTCTTGCAGGGATAGACCATTAACTCCTTTGTGTCCCTCGAATTTGTGTTTCTGCTGGCCCCGCCTGGTTCTCACGTTTGAAACAGCACTTCACAATTGGTTCATGTTTGGGTGATACTGATCAGCTCACTTTAGCTGTCAGTCTTTTAATTATAAAGGTGAAAAGAGGATCATTAAATAATTCTGGGTTCCTTGTGCATGATAAAGGTCTAGGATTTAAAATAAGAAAATACGTAGAGATAGGGGCTGATTGAAGCCAGACCTTACTAAAGATACAGACTGGTGAAAAAGAACGGGTCATGGTTACAAAATAAAACCAGTAAGGTGTATTTTTAAAACAGATAAGTTTATTGGGATAAAATTATTTATTTGGATTCTTTGACCTTTTAAAGTAACGCAGTGAAATAGTCTAACACAAACTTCTATTTTTCTTTTTAAATATTTATTTTTCAGAGCCTATAAAAATAGCACTCTCCTTTTCTGAAAGGATTTGGTATAATCACACGGTGTTTGCAGTCACGATTAAGGTCCGTGTTGTACCTGCTGCCAGTTAGTTTAATTGATGTGAAAGTCTGAGTGCATCTTAAGAGGACAGGTTTTCCTTGCCTGAATTGAGCCACCTTCAAAGATCAGAAGGAACAAGTGTGTGTGGAAAAGGGAAGGAGGAAGCCGAGTACAACAGAAAGCTTCTGTTTCTAAGGGCACCTGAATCAGGACAGAACTGGATCTTGAGGTAGAACCTGATACCAGGGAGCTAGAAACCAGCTTCATCATCTTGAATTTCTATTAATTTTTGCATGAGAATTTTTTCTCACGTGTTTAAACAGAACAATTTAAACTGAAGGCAGTGTGGGCCCTGATTCAGGGCAGTTTGTGTTTCTCCGAATGTCCCTTGCAGTGTCACAGAAAGGGGAGGAAGGTGACAAGTTTAACTTGTTATGCAATAGCTGCTGCTTTGAACCCTTTTGTTTGCTTGGGGTTTTTTTGCAAATATATAAGTAGCTGGGATGTGATTGACTCCTATAGGTTTGTAAACACAGCTTGCTTGGCTTCTAGACAGTTGAAGCTGTCAGTTTAGGAAGGGTTAATTTGGGGAAAATTTATTTCCCCTCAAGCTTCTCTCAATAGCGAGCTGCATTCAGAGGTATAAGTGCATCCTGCTGCCTAAGGCCCTGCTGTGTTGTGCTCTCAAGTACAGATCCAAGTTTAGGAGAGGAGTGGCAGTGCCAAGACTGACAGGCTGCAGCCAGGTGCCAGCTCTGCAGCTTGTATCCTCCCCGTGCAGGGCTCCGCGGAGCCGCCCTGGCATCCGTGCTGAAAAGAACCTCTTAGCTTTGACTTTTGGCTAGGGTGAAGATTTGTACAGCAGCTGCCAAGCAAAGCAGAGCAAGAGAAGAAGTTAGGAAATCATGACCAGCAAACAGATGGGGGAGGAGAATGGGAATTTCATGCTCTGATGGCTCATTTGGCTGTTTTGTTTTGGACTACTCTTTGGTATCATGTCTGTATTTCCCCACTCCTGGCTTGAAGCTCACGTGTTTAAAATGCACTTCCATTTTAAAAAAGGGAGATAGGAGAAAGAAAGGAGGGGAAAAGGAATTGCTTTAAAAAAATTCAAACATTTGAAATTGTGAAATGCTGAGCAGTGACCGAGTGTTGCTCCCTTGCAGTATCAGATGATTCCTTTACACAGTGACATTTTAGATTCCCTGTTTTTAGTTTTATTTGGCTCAGTTCTGCTTGAAACTGTAGCCCTTTAGGAATTCTCTCTGGTAAACTCCCATTCAAACCACTGGGGATTTCAACAATCTGTAGACACAGTCTTTTACCATGGTTTTGAGTTATTTATAGATTGGATCTTGCATCACTGAAATATTTCTGCCATATTGTTCAAGATAAAGCCAGTAAATTCAACATGCCATTGTGAATCCTGTGACTTGCCTCCAAGGCCTTGTTTTTCACAGAGTAAAAAAATACTTTATAGAAGAGTTGGAGCTGTCTGACTGAGAAATGGACTTGAATAATAACACCAGGCTCTCAGCTGAAATTTTATACTCTAGACGAATCATCAAGTGCTCATTAAACATCTATCTACTGCAGGAATAGATAACGAATCTTCCTCTTGATGTTACCCTTAGGATCTGGACAAAAAATAATTTTATATTGGAACATGAAAATGGCAAACTTGGCCAGACCATCAGCAGTAGTTTCACTTCCATTTGATTCTAACCTGAGAAACACATGCCTTTTGATGTTATAATAACACTAACATAAGAGCACTCATTATCCTTAGAAGACCTCGTAGTGAAGCACAGAAAGGGCTGTGTCACATTGCATCCTGCTTGGATAAATTGTCTTTTGGCTCAGATATCAAAAAAGCATCTCTTCACATCAAAATACTAAAGGGCATTGGGGCACATCATGAAACCAAAGAAGCCATGCAGCCTTTTTAAAGACCCTCTTTATTTCAGTTTGCGTCTTTCTCCTGTAAACTGAATTTCATGGCAGGAGGGAAGCATTCTGAATGAGAAATAGATATAAGGACTGTGATTATGAATAGGTTTGATCTTCTACAACCCCATTTTAGGAATGACAGCTGTGAATCAGACTAAATACTTTGATCTACTTTACTACATTCTTTACGTGGCCTCGGTTTTCCTTACAAAGAGCAGTTTTCCTGTACAATGACTGTGTCTGATGCCAGAGTGGAAGCTCTGCAATGCTATCACTGAACTTAATTCCCTCTTCCTAGTGTTATATGACCTCTTATTTGCCCTGTGTTCAAAACCTGCTTGGTAACGGCTACAGTAATTCGTTCATACTGCAATCTCATTGTATCTCAGTCACATTTTATTTTAACCCAAATTTAACTCGTTGCTGCAAGGCTATATGCTGTTTAATATAACAAATAAATTTTATGTTTGCACAAGTATTTGATTTTTAATGTTTTCATAGCCTAGTTTAACTGTAGTCTCAGCAAATAAAACTTTCTGATCTACAAAATCATGTATTGTAACCATCATGTGGTGTTTCTAAATGATTGGCTGTTGTTTTTCTCATTCCCCAATTAAATGAGAGGCCACTAAGAACAGTTTTGAGCACTCTCATTACTTAATCTTAGTTGCAATATCTATTAATTTAGATTGTGTTAGTGCTTTAATGATAGGACAGTCAGTAAATGGATGTTGTTCATTAGCCATAAAAATACTGCTTGTTTGAGTTTTGGTTTTTTGGGTTTTTTTGTTTTTTTTTTCAATCTACTTAATGTCAGCAAAGATATTTTCATTCATAGCAAACTAATGCATTTCTAAAGTGATCTAATTGGAATCATTAATTTGCTGTGATTGAATGTGTCTCAATTAAAACTGCTTTTACATTTCTTCAGCATTCTGTGATTAACTATTAAAAAGGTGAACTTAGTTTTAAGTCTCATTGGTAATTCATGTTTTGTTTACTGGACAAAACTTCCTGTCAAGTTTCTGTTTGTATTCCCATGGCTGATACATCCTTTTTGGATAAAAAGACAGACACTGCATGAAGAAGGTGACCAAATATCTTGTTAACAAGTAACGAGTGTGGCATCTTTTTTTCTGTGCAGGTGAAATTCAGCTGGAGCAAAACGCCTGTCAAAAGTATACAAGGAGCAGAGGCCAAGAAGGCCAGGAGGTGTGTGAGTATGTGAATTTCTTTAATTTGGGAGAGCTGTGGTTTGTACATGACGTGTTCAAGGGAGAATGGAGAAGAAATGATGGAGTGCTTAGCGTTATGTGACTGCATATACAACTTAAAAACCCCTCAACTTTTCCACACTGACTGGTAGGTCTCTCCACACAAGGCTGTGTGACTTTGATCTCCTGCTAATGTAATGTTAATTTTACCCTGAAAAAATTTAATATGTGAATCCAGTGAGTATCAGTAACCCTGAAGCTTGCTTAACATGGTAAAATATTTAAGATGTGCCAGATCAAAATTGGACAGTAGGCATTTTTTATTGAACTGTATGGATTTCAAATATTTGATAAAAAGTTCTGCTTCAATGTGATAAATGCAAAGAGTTAGTGGTGGAGGCCTACATTTTATGTGAATAATGGTGTTTTACTACCAACTTGCTTTTGCTGAATACAAGGCAAGTACAATGCCAAAAAAGGAAGCAGAGAGGAAGGAGTTGTGGCTGCAATGGGTGGTGATACTTGTGAGATGTTAAAATTGCAGAATTTACAGATAGCCCCGCTCTCTTCCTTATTTTGTGTTTCATCCTATAAGATGAAAAAGTGCTAAAGCTTATATTTATTTAAAGTGGTTCATTCCTTGTGTGTAATTTGCAAGAACATGAGGTGATGAGGAAAAAGAGAAGTGGAGAGGGTATTCTGTAGGATGAGGGGTGTGGGAAGCAGCTTGCTTTTTCCTCTACTTGGTTTGTGTAAGGAAAAATGAGTCACAAAGAGCAGTTTTCAACCGCAGAGGATATCCCATTCCTGTTTGGTCCTCTTGACCTACAAAAGAGAGGTAAATGGCTGCTTCTTCCCGATTTCTATTTGATGTCTGGAAGGAAAATCAGACTGTAAGGTAGGGTAAGGTTGTTAATGTCCCCTCTGAGCTCCTTAACAATGTGCACGCTATCGTCAACAATGTTACACTGCTGCCTTTGGAAATTCTTTGAACTACTCTTCTGTTTTACTATGGTAATAAGATCTTCCCAATCATAATGGAAATTATAATATTAAAAACAAGAGATAATTTAGGTTCTGATGAAAATGTACATTATTGTATTTTAAACTAAAAAAGAGAAATTACTTAGGAGTCAGTACAAATCTTCTCTTTCATGTGGTGCAGCTTCTTAATGAATCACTTACCTTTTTTATATAGGTTCCATTATGGCCTGGATATCAGATCCAACAATATGTTTGTACCAAGAACAAGATGTTATTTTCAGTTATATGAATACTCAATCATTCTTTTAGATGATAATAATAATTATGACACTTCCCATTTAGAGAGAGACTGCTTTTTGTTTTCAAAGTGCTGTGCAAGCATTAACACATGAGGGGTCAGATCTGTAAATTCTTATCAGGTAAACAGCTGACAGCAGTGGAATCTCATCTATGAGGAGTTGCATGAGACCCATTATACGGAGGTGTCCCTGGCTTCTTAAGCCCCCATTCTCTTGGATCTTGGCTCATATTTTCAAATGAGGATGATATGACAGAATTTCTTTACCTGCTTCCCATTGGTAATGTGGAGTGTTTTGTTTAATAAATTCTGGAGCTGTCTAGAAGATAAACTGTATTAGACACCCTGCTATGGGTCTGCTATGATAGGAAAATATTTGATGCAGGAGCCTCCCATGGATCTATTCATGTTCCTAGAAGCATACAGTACTGACGTGATCTGGAAAGATCCTTTGAAATAGTCAAGTTATTTCTATGTAAAAAGCCAACCAACCAAAAAAAAAACAGAAAAAAAGGGGGGGTGGGTGTTGTGCTGGCCTAATGTGTCTACTTGACTAGCCAGTACTTTGACTCTGAAAAAGAGGACCCTAGAATAAATCCATTTCAATCACTAAAGACCATATCTTTGTAATTTCTTCATTCTGAGACCTGAAGTAAAACTGATTTCAGCTGTCAGGCATCACTTGGTGTAAAAACAAACAAAAACTGCTTTCATCTTTCTGTTCTTTTGACAGTTCTGGGTATAAGGCTGTTAAATAAATAAAAAACCCTAGCTGATTGCTACATGTTGTCTCCATATCTCCACCTCCTATTCACAGGACCACTGGCAGCTCTTTCTTTTTGCCATTACGCACTCTCCAATTCTTTTCGCAGAGGGTGAATGCATCAATGGTTCTCAGATCCTGCTTATAATTGGTAAAACTGATAATTTAAAAATAGACTATGTTGGCCCTGCTTTTTAGTGTTTTACAAAGTGTACATAGGTAGGGAGTAATGTAGTGCTAAAATCTATTCTAAAAAATTCAAATAGCAAAGGAAAGGACTGTAGAAGATAAAAAGCCCCACATTATCATTAATTGTGAGATATACATTATCTTAGTGACTCTGAACATTTCCTGTTGTTATAGAATAGCAAAATAAATGACTTGTCCATATAGCTCTGCGATAAATCCTTTGGAAATATTTCAAAGGAAGTTGGGTAACAAAGGAAACATGAGTTTTACCACCTCTAGTTTGACTAGTGCTGAGATTTAGCTGAAGATATTTGATTTTCACAGACTATTAAGTCCACTGACAAATACAGGAACACCAGTACAAACAGTGGAATCAGTTACACAGTCTTTTTAAAATGTTTTTGCACTAAAAATATAAGATCCTATTGCAACAGGTTTTGATGTTAATTTAATGTACCTCTTTAACACTGAAAAAAAAAATCTATTCTAAAACTCAGGATTACTTTATGTGTTTCATGAAAAGATACACAAACTATAATTCATTCTTCTCCAGAAGTGGAAGAGAAAATTTACTTCAGTTAGGGTAGTTTAACTGTCAAATTTGAATGAGTTTATTTGTGCAAAAAGTATTTGTAGCCTTTGTTGTAAAAGGGAAGTGGTAATGCCTACACTAAGTGAACTGATATATAAAATAAGGTGCAAGAATCTCCTCAGCAAAGCTTAAAATTAAATTTTTATGCTGACTAATTGGTGGCTGTTCTAGGGGATGTTGAATGGCTGAAAGGAATCTCAAGAAAATTTGTGTAAATCATTGGGTTCCTTTTGTGAGGAGGGTCATACCAAGTGAGATAGAGATTTCACATTGTCTTTTATTTGTGCTTTCCCTGAAAAATGGAGTACTTCTGTATTTCAGGCCTAGTGCCTTAATTGATGCAACTATCCTAATGCCTTTATAATAGTAGGAAAGGAAACCCAATCAGCAGAGAGCTCTTAATCACATGCATATATTACACTCCACAGGATTTTTCCAGCTCGTTTAATAGATTCCCGATGCCCCAGTAATTCTGTCTTTCAAACAGTGCATATTTTAATCATCTGTTAAGTAAAACTCCAAACATTCCCCAATCATTTCACATCAAAGGTAAGTAAAGAGGTCAGGAAAACATGGGAGTGATGGTTTGTTAAAATATGAATGGTTTAAAAGAACAAATTATTATGTCGATATGTAAGGAATCAATAAATAATTCCATCAACTTGATACTGAAATGGTCTGCAAAAATAGGGCAGTGCAACTGAATGTGGCAAATAAATCTTCTGTAACTAAACTTTTCTGAAAGAAGCTTAACAGTTTTCTTCCTATTTTGTTACATACACTGATGTATGGGAATAAGATTTGCTACTAGTTTGATTTGAGCAAAATATTTATTTTTAATTAACAATATGCCTTAGAAGTGTATTTTGATCTCTTGAGTAAGAAACAGTATCCAATCTTCAGCAGCATGAATTTTTCACAGCCAACATTAATTTTTTTAATGTTTTTTTGAAGGAGGGCTTGGACTTGCAGAAATATTCATCATGCCTCTTCCTTCAAATCCACAGGGCCAGGGATACACTGGTGCTACCATCCACTTGCCCTGGGGATCTCTTCTGTTTGGTGACTGCATTTCAAGCAGTCTGAAGTGTTGTATTCCACATCACTCTGTAGTGAGAAAGATTATACAGTGAAACTTTGTTAAACAAGTTAAACCCAAACTGACTGACTGCAACTGTAAATAGGTATGACTGTCACTTGGTGACAACCCAATTTCAGCCATACCTACTAACTCTTGCTTTTTGCTTTCAACCAGTGAGGGAATAATACAGACACTGCTTTGATCCACCAGATCCTCCCTACCGTATAGCTGCTGTGACAAGTAGTCTTAAGTTTTAGTGACTATTTCCCTTTGTACTGTTTTGATTCCCATAATTCCTCACACAATTATGAATCTAGATTCAGAGTTCTCTTTCTTGGAATAGGTTCTAAATTGTAATAGATTCTAAATTGGAATATTCAGGATAGCAACAAGTACACACAAAACTGAACTGTTGCTTAAATTTTAAAGTGACATTCCTTGTGTTGTGCTGATGAGAGCTATTAGGCTGGTGCTCTACAAAATATCAGGCTGTATGCAAATAGGTACTGGCACAGGTGCCCAAGAGACTGCAGTATCCTTGTCAGGTGTTTTGAGCTAACTAAAATTTGTTGTGTAGCTATTAAGGGTCCCCCCATTTGTATCTGTTTATAATTGCTTTTATGCAAAACTTGTCTTTAACTTCTGCCAGCCTGATTGCTTAACTTTACAGTAGTCCTGTCGTGTTCATTTACCACTGCCATCAAACCTCGAATTGGGAGGGATCCATCTTTTCCTGATGTTCTCCTTAGACACCCAGAGAAACTTTTTGCATGGATCTTTCAAGTCCTGATGTATTGGTGGGACTCCTGGTGATTGAGCCTTCTAGTGTTTGCATTTGTTGCTGGTAAGAGCTCCTCACTATCAGAGCCCTCATTCTGGAGACTTCCTTCTGCTCACATCTATTTCCTTTCCTGTTAAATTATACGTAAACAAACAGAAAATGAAGCAGACTTGTGAATACAAACAGTGGAACCCCCCAAGCAGGTTGATAGCTCTCTTGTAGCTCTCTCTGCTGTTTGTCGTACAAACAAACAAAACAAAAATCTAATGGTCTGAACTGATGCTGAGTATTTCCAGTGCTGCAGTCACGGGAATGTTCAGTTGAAATGGTCTTTTCCTTGGCAGGTTCATTTGTCAAAACCAGAATGTGTTGTAAAACAATTTGAGAAGGTTCTGGTGAAAAGTGGATAGGTCTCTCAAAAATCCATTAATCAGGTAACTGGTGAGGTGCTCTGGAGGCATCTTAGGTTATTGTTGGTGGGGTATATAAGTGCGGGGAGTCAGAGATAAGCATTTGGGAAGAGGTAGCATTCCTAGGTAGCAGTGGGCTAGAGGAGGGATAAAGAATAAGTTATGGATTGTCTGCCTGTCTGTCTGCAAGAGCAGGTTAGATGCCTGGAAATAAATAGCTGAAAGCTCTTGGCTGGCTTGATGCCAAATATTATGATATTTTTTTAAGCTGTTTCAAACTTTTCTTTCACAGAATATTCTCAAATATAATTCTTTCTCTTATAAAACTCAGTTTAAAGGAGAAAAACAACTTATTTGAATTGGAAAATGTGTGTTCATGAACACAGCTTTTTGTTACAATATGTTGCTGAATTTCAGATGTTTGAAATGCTGCATTTTGGAGGTAATTCCCTGATTCAAAACACCTGTTTGTACCAGAATGTTTTGGTTTTCTTTTTTTCTGAACCAACCTGGCTTTTCAAAGATGAAAGGAGTGTGTCTGGTGTGTAAAATGCTTTGATTTATCAGAGGTAAGCCATGTTGTTAGCAGAGATAAAGGACCTTGTTTACAAGGTGTCTATATCCTTAGAAAAAAAGGAGTTTCCAGTAATTGAATAAGGTGTCTTGAATGTATAGATTAAACTAGAAGGCCAACAGCAAACATGATGAACTTCAAAAGAACAGCTTCTCATCTCTCTGGGGACCTTCATTAACGAGTCACCAGATAGGCAATTACTGTACATTTCTTATAATGACCAGGATCAGACACAAGCAATCAGCACAGTAGGCAGCAAGAAAGCAAGCATAAAAAACCTGTGAAAATATGCCATTAAATCTTAATTATTCTTCAAAAGAAAACAAGCACAACTAGGGGGCAAATAACTGTAAGGAATATACAGAACTGTATCAAGACCTGCTGGCTCAGGGCAATGATATTTAGTTATTAGCAGCATCAACGTTTATTTAAAGCTAAGCACTATGTTCACAGACCATTCAGAGGTGTATTTTCCACCTGTTTGTTAAAAGCCTGAGTAAGACCTAGTCTTTGCTACCACAGGATTGTTTCTCAAATTACCACCCCCGCCCCTACTATTTTGATCTCTATTCTAATAGCCTTTAGAAACCACAACAAAGGCTGCAGCCCCAGGTGGACCTACAGACAATGAAGACAGCTTTTCCCACAACAATTACTTAAATTTGTAAAGGAGGACAAGCCATTATGGGAGAACAAGAGAGGTCATCAGGGCTGCACAGCACCACCAGGTTTGATGAAGTCCCAGCCTAGCGCTGTATCGACTTCAGCATACTACCAGGATTTGCATGCAGCAGATTTGGTACGGGTCCGTGGGGTTTATTTAGCAATGAACACTCCCAAGATCTGAATTGCGTAAGTGATTTCTTTGCAGCTAAGCGGTCCCGTTGAGCTCACCAGAATTCTGTGGAGAAATCCTTTGATGATTATGGGAACATGAGTTTTTTGGTGAGTTTCTTCTCATCCTTCTTTGTAAGAAATAATTATGAACTTATAAATAAGATAGGCCCCATACACATAATGTTACTGGGGAGGAGGAGTACTCAGAAAAGGAGTTATTGCACAATAACTCCTGTACTAGAAATTTGCACATCTTTCATCTTCCCTGAATTGCCTTTTAAAAATAAATCTTACACAGTGGACAACCGAGATTAGCCTCATCACTGCCTTGCAGCAAACTTCCATTTTTTTGCCTCTGTCCTCAAAACTGTCCTTATACAAGTCAACTCACTTTGGTCTGTCTTAAAAGGTGTGAGTGACCCAGTAGAATTTATTGGATTTATTACTTGGTTATCCTCACACAGTATGCAAGCCACCTGTGTGTCCTTTGTTTTGTGTAGGTTGTTTCAACCTTTCAAAAATTAAAGCTGTTTAGGATCAAGAGGACAAAAAAGCAAAAATTGCCCCACTGTTAGCATAAGGTTCACCTTTCTGAAGTCTAACATACTCCAAGGTTGACGTTTGGGAAATGGATTTGGACTCATTTCTACTTCTTGCAAAACATATCAGCAAGAAAGATGGTAGAAAGAGGCAAAAAACCTAGCAAAGGATTAATGGTACTTCTAATGGCTATGCAAAATTGATCTGTTTATTTAGTAAGTGCATGTTCTATGAAATTTACTGTCTGCCTCCACACCTAGGGAGATTTGACTTTAAAATTGATAACTCGCTTAGGATAACCTTCCTTCACAGAAGTACATTGAGGAAGTTACTTATTTGCACAGTATTGTGGATTTAGCTCCAGAGTATTGTGTGAGTAATTGTCTAATGACTTTTTCCCAAGTATGTTTTTCATAGTGCACCATATTTTCCCTGCAGAAAGAATAATTATGTAAATAGCTATTATCAGAATACAGTGTGCAGCTAAGAAGTATAAGATGCATTGTATGATCATATATTTGTATAATAATTCTGGCTCTGCAAAAGATAAAAGTGAATATCGAAGCTGTGGTAGTTTATTTATATCTATTTCTGTGCACTTATCACCTAAAGTATTTTTGTACTTTAAAGATTTGTTATATCTGATAGAGGCTATTCAATGTGGGAACTTACCCAAAGGAAACAGTAACATTTTGTAATCAGAGCTCCCAAATATGGGGGCTGAAACTGGTGATGCATCAGTGCTTTTGATTTCAGTGTTGACTGTCACAATGATATTCCCTCAGTAAGGATTCCTCTAGTTTTCTTGGGAAATCAAATGAGATAACAAGAATAATTAATCTGTTGTGCTTTTTAGCATTAAAAAAAAATCGTAATCTTTAATCTTTTTGTATTCTAAATCGCTGTTTAACTCAGTTCTTTAAAACAGTATTTGGTTCTCAGTCTAGAGTATGTGATATGTCCTCAGGTTAGTTTGGAGGAAGGAGAGTGCATTTGAGTGTTCTGCTTTCATCAGCAACTAATATTAAAAAAAAATAATGTTGAGATAATATACGACAATAGAACAAGTCAGTCAATTCACAAAACCAAAGCTCATCCTACTGTAAAGCACTTCAAAATACCTTGCTGGACATAAACCAAATTTGTTCCTACAAAATTTCAATCAGCATGCTCTATTGAAGCAGTTTTAGGATGTCTGGGTTTATTTTCAGTAAAACAAGATTACAAAATAAAAATTCGATTTAGTAACTATTCTTGCTAAATAAATTTATCCATTATTTTAAGCATAGTTATTGAGCTGAATGGGGTCCTAAAGAGGAGTATTTCACCCTTTTCTTCTCTTCCCTTTTCCCCTTCCCCAGAATGCCCTTAAAACATCTCTTGCTACTCTTGCTTTTTCTAAAACAGCCAAAAGTGCCAGTTGAAACTAACCTGCCTAATTCCCACTGATTCAGAATGAGCCAGGTGATTGTGGTGTCCTGTGGGCGTTTCCAGGAGCCATGCAGCCATGCCACATTCACGAGTCAGACTCTTGTGAGTTCTCATCTATTTTTGGCATGGATTGCTGATTCTTCTTGAATGGCCCTACCCACCTGAAAATTGAAAATAATTATATATATATGAATACTTACTTGACTGGTATGAAATGTCTTTGCAATAGTTTATAAGCTGCACTTGTGTGGTAGCAGAAATAGGATAAATTACATGCAACCTCAGAACATCATTCACAGCAAAGCCTCATCTACAGTAAGCCTGAAACATCACTTCTCTGCATAATTTCGTACTAAGCAAAACCTAATCAACAAATTTTCATGATATTCCTGTCTTCCTTTGGCATGTGCAACATTTTATTGAGCTCTCATGAATCTCACCTGAATTAATCAACGTAATAAACAGATATTCATCGGGTGGTAATATTTCTGATGGCAAAAAAGTGAAATCTCTCACTGGCCTCCTTTTACTGCCAGTCCTGCCCCTTCACGTGCCTCTCCATACGTTATTCTGGTTGGCTATAGGAAATGTCTGAATCATGACACATTTACCCAAATTACGTCTGGAAGCATAACAAGTACATTCAAAAATGACGTCCATGGAAAAATATTTATAATAGATTATAAAAGATTTATAATAGCTGTAGTCACACTGCTGTGTATCCAAACCTGTAAATATAGTTTCATATTCTGTGTGGATCTATGGAACAATGAGGGCAAGTGACTTATCAAGATCACCTAATGAACTATCACAGTTGACATTAAAATTCAGGAACTCATGGCTCCCCACATCTATATTCAGTTTATCACTGGTGATATCCTTTAATCGTTAACCAGTCTTTATTTTTGCATCCGTGTGCTCTATTTCTGCAATTAATATTGGCTACCCCGACTATGCTTCATTTCTGTATGAGGTTAACAGATATTTATTGCCAACTATCATGAGAATGTGATGTGAGTTCATAACCTAAGCAGAGGGGTCCTCTATGGCAAGATACTTTCTTTTCAGGTCTTCCTTTTTGTTACTTTGTATTTTTTTTGCTATGCTTTCCTGTTCACGCTTTTCTATTTTTCTTAGACAACTTTGATGTCAGTTGGGCTGACAGGTCAAAGTGAGCAATAGTTGTTCTTTGTCTTCAAATGAAGGATGTCGCCTATGTAATATTCTTATGTGTTGGTGTGACCTGGAACGAGTTTCTGTTCACTCTCAATTACAGATCTTTGGAGTTGTATTAAAACTGATCAAAATATTTGTCTTGAAGTATATATTATTCAGAAGATAGTTTTTACTATTTAACTTCAGTGGCTTTATTTGTTTAATTGTTAACATTAACTTCTTACAGGTTGTCCAGGGAAGTGGTTGAATCACCATCCCTGGACATGTTTAGAAGTTGTGTAGATATGGTACTTAGGGACATGGTTTAGCGATGGGCTTGGTAGAGGGTAGGTTAGTAGAGTTAGGTTAATGATTGGATTCAATGATCTTAAAGGTCTTTTCCAAACTAAACATTTCTGTGATTCTTAATATTGTTTTGAAGTTTGGTCTCTGAGTACCAGAGTTCTGACAAGTTTCAGATCATGGTAAAGGGCTGGGTTTATTGTTTGGCGAGGGTTTTTTTGACTGAAGATTTTGTCTGGGCCATGATGCATGATGCCGAAGCAGTCTGACTGTGCATATATACTTTTGAAAGCAATTGAAATATCAAGCTGTATCAAACTGTAAGAGAAATCTAATGGCAAAAAAGGAGGAAATGCACAAGGTAACTGCATAACAGAGTTGCTTTGTTTATGAAATCTCCGTTTAAATGTAAAAGTAGTAGACATCCTCCAGATGGATACCTACTGAAAGCCTAAGCCTTTAAAAATAGCTGCAAATATTTAAATATCCAACTTGAGGTATCTTAAAGATATTTTATTGCTACGGGAATATATTATTAGCAAATGAAATCCTTTAAAGGGTTCTAACAACACAATCTGTAAAACTGAAAGTACTTGAAAAAAACAGACTGAAACCTCTTGATTCTTGGAAATGGTGGTGCCTCTTCTGGCAGCAGCTCACTGTTAGGTGCTTTCCTCATGTGAAAGAGTTGAACATGTGCACATGATAGAAGAATAGGGCTTGGAATATTTTCAGTAAATTTACTGTATAATGTATGTGAACTAATGATTAAATTATACCTTTGCAGACTAGCAATAATACCAACTCTTTCCCAAAAGAACAAATTCTGTCAAGATACAAAGGAGTTTAGTCTTAATAGTAGTTAATCTATGTGAATGGGCACTCTGGAGAATATATTTCTTACTCTTGATATTTTATTTCTTTTTTTAAAGAACAGTAAAATGTAAGCTTAAAATAATCAGTTTAGGAAAATCTTTCAACTAATTATTCTATTTCACTGATTTCCTACTGTTATATTGAAGTTTCACAGTTCTTTCAATGAGAGCTTTGTGCCCAACCTTTCTAGGTTTAACAGCTATCCTGCACTTGGAGAGAGTCTTGGATTAGCCAAGTTTACACAGCAGCGTATGAGTGTGCTGGATATTTCCAAGTCTTCTCTCTGGAACCTGTCAACAGACAACTCTCTTGATAGAAGGAACAGCAAAAATAAGAAACAACATCATGATGGACAGGTTGCATGTCTAAACAATATCTTATCTGTGTTTGATTTTTCCCTAGAAGTTCAAAAAGAGTTAATTGCTGTGTATTTCATACTGTGCATGTGTGTTTTATTTTGGAGATGCATTGAATTCTAGGTTGGCTGGCTCCTCAAAATGCTTCATGGATTTCTTCCACCCCCTGGACAGGATAAGAGTTTTTCCCTGTTTTTATTCTTAGTCTCAGCCTGGCAAACCACCCTAACTTTACCACAACTAATGGGGCAAGTGATTATTGCTTTTAACAGCTTGTTTAGCAGGAAATGTTTTATCTAGATTCATCTAAATTGTTGTCTTTTAGCTGCTTTTCCCCAAACCAATCCATAAAGCAAATTAAGTTTTTTATTGTAAATGTTCCCATGACCTGGTCTAAATACAAAATGTTATTGGATTAATGAGGATCATTCCCATGTCCTCCATTTTTGTTTACATCATTAGAAGTATATAAGTAGCAGATAAAGAAAAAAATATCTAGTGCATTCTGTCTGAAAGTATTTAAATTTAATTTAGAAGATTAAGCATACCTGTTTCGACAGCAGAAAGCGATTTGTAGCAGTGAATTGTTAGCAATAGCTAGAGAAAGACCAAAAGAAACATTTTCACTTGATTCACAATGAATAATTTTGCCTTGCTGCTAGTTTTCTTCTTGAAATATAAGCCAGAGATATATTTCATCATTAACCTTTTGAACCAGGCCAAGTATAATTGGCAATTCTCCTGCAATGTCCATTTGTCTGTATTATGCTGTTCCTTTTATAGAAGAAATAATTGTCATTTTTTCTGTGTACAGTTTTTTTGAGCCAACCTTTGTAAAGGATCAGAAATATTATAAAGTCCCCAAACGATATCCTATTCCATCTAGGTTTGCCTAACAACAATTTGTGGTTGTGTATAGAAGTTTTTCAATATGTCTCTATTTTAGTCTGGCAACAAGGTTCTTAGAGATGCTTGTGCTAACTCTTAACATACCATAACACACAACAGAGGCTTGAAACTTGTGCTATGACATACACCTATCTTGTCTGAAGTCACCTACTGTCAGTAATGATGTCCTTTGTTTACTGAGGAGCTAATCAAAAATTTGGTCAACTGTAACTGGAATTGCCTTTTAATATCTTAGCTGTCAACCCACAAGAATGTCTTTTTGACAGTATATTTTCAGGAATATATATGACATGGTAACAGATAACAGAACAGCCTTAACATCTGGAGAAGAGTCTATCTTCAATCAAAGTGAAGGATGATATGTTTCAGTACTTTCATGACAAGTGGGAGAAGATTTCAGAGAAGGGCTATACTAAGGTTTTTAACAGTCTTTACTTACTGAATCAGTATCTCTTTCCCCTGTTGGTTACTTGGTGCTTGCTGAATGTTTGCCCTTTGCCCCAAATCATTATTTAATACATTAAAAAATACACCATCGGGGACATAATTTTTATTTCTCCTATTCGTTATACTTCTGCTGAGTGTACTGTTCACTAGTGGATACTAGCATGCTGTTTTACAGTAGAAATGACACAAAAGGGGCACACATTTTCATTAGAAATGCAATTATCAGGCTGGTGATTGATGGTTTACTGCTCCTTTGGCCCACAATTTATTATGTAAGACAGAAATCGGAGTAATATGTTTTGATACATTCGCCTCAGTCCAGTAAACTTTTAAAGTCCATGGATGTTCTGCACTTGACCTCCTCTTGAGCTGAATATAGAGTACTTAGCTGGTGGAATATCCTTACCATCTAGACATCTGTGGATAAAGACCATTAGAGTGGAATTGGATATTATAACTTTTGGCTTTGCTTTCATTACACAGTGAAATACTCTTTTGGTAGTATATCTGCCCACTTTTGACATCTCAGATTTCTGAATTAAATCCAGGCTAAATTGTTAGTCAGGGAAAGCAGCTGTTATGTAGATGCTGTGTCAGTGGATTCTGAACTTTACAATTTTTTCTTGAAAACCCAGACTGAAGTGACTTAGTAGCCCATAAATCTATCAGTTCAAAGAATCTAAATCTTCGTATAGTTTTTGAGATTTCAGTTTATTTCCCAAAAGAGGGTATATGCATCCTAAAGATAAAACGGTATATCATCACAGCTGACTTGGGTATCTTCAGTGATTGTATCAACAGGCACACGTTGTATTGGATGGGTGTGGTTTCTGCTCTAACACACTAGAAGTGATGCCTGTGCAAGTGTTGTGGATTAACCCCAGTAGGCAGCTAAGAACCACACAGCCAAGTGGCTCACTCTATACAACTTACATCATGCTCAGGTTTCATGCTATCCGATACATTCTCAGGAGAGGCAGTGTGTTGCATGGAGTTAGTGGACACCAAAGTCAGCTCAGGTTGAGTCACTGCTGCATGTGAACTGCTTCTTGTGAGGCTGACCCTCCAAAGTTTCATCCCTTGCCCCTGCTTCAGTGTGGACTTATCCATGGGCCATAGCCCCTTAAGGGCGTACTTGATCCAGTGTGGACTTATTAATGGGTGACAGTTATTTCAGGGGTCTGCCTGCTGTGGTGTAGACTTACGTACTTCCACAGTTACTTCAAAGTGTGCCTTCTTTGGTGTGGCCTTATCAGCCACTTTGAGGATACCAAGAAATGCAAGTCTTAGTTTACAGGGCCCTGCTGCTTAGTTTACAGGGCCCTGGTGCTTCTTTCTCCTGGAGAAGAGAGAAGGTAAGAAGGAAAGGGAATTTTCATTTTCTTTGTTTTTTTGTCAGATGTACTTTCCTTAGTAAGGAAAGTAAGTGTTGAGAAATTGAATTATGTCAGACCAGACCAAACCAAACTGTTAGAACTCACATGAGAACAGTTTGAATGTGGTATAATGCTGACATAACATAGTGCTGTACTACAGATACTAAGCTTCCTATATAGTACACTGTTGTATGGAAAGCAGCTTCCTCAAAAGTATTTTAACTGTTTGAACAAATCCAGACTTGATGTGTGAATCCAGGTCATTGGTTTTGGTATGCATCTGACTTAAAAGGCCAGTGGGTTGTGAGACTAAATATTTTTTTAATCCATCCAATTATTTCCCTTTTTTCTTTAAAACTGTAACTTGAATCTGTTAGGAATTAATTTCTTACATTAATAGAAATAGACTTTCAGCATTTTTATAACCCTCTTTTCAGAGGACTTTGTGTTTTGCAAATCAGATTACTTGTGTCTAGTATTATTAGAGAAACCAGAACACTAAGATTTAATATCAATTTAAAACTAATTAGATTAGGAATTTTAGATTCTTAACTTGATGACTCATTGCAATAAACTTCCATACTCTTGCCTTGTGGAATTCCAACAATTTAAAAGGGTTTGAAATTAAACCTCTAGACACTGAAGTATTGGTTTGGTCAATATTGCATAGAAAGTCAATGATCAGATTGAGACGAGAAATTATAATCTCACTTGTTGTCTTCAGACTACTACAACATTGCTAGAAAGCATTTAGAGTTTCAAAAATATTATGTGAAATTTCTAACACAGGAAAAGTGACAAAACAAAACATTATCTTAATACCTTCCAATAAGGATAAGGCCATGCACTATTTTTTTACTAAAATATGTCATTTTGTATTATCATTGAGTTTAGTTAATCTGTATCACAGTGATACAGATACATCAAGATTATTAATCCAATAGCCATCCTACTGTACTACGTGTCTGCAAACAATTAATGTTTTATGAAAATGTAAGCACGCAAGCAGAAGTACCAGGCTGTGCTTTTCTATCTCCTAGGATAAACCCTATGCTCCTCGGTTGGTATTTACTATCTAAAATGCTGTGATAATTTCTCATTGTGGTACTTGACAAAGGCAGAAAGAATACTTTCAGAAAATGCATTAGAAGACCTTTTTCAATATGTTTGGTTCCAAGACAGCATAAACTCCACTGAATAGTGAAAGTAATAGGGATCACTCAGCCTGCCTTAAGGCCATGACAAAAGTCTAATCTGTTTGTTGATAATTCTGCAGCCCTGTGAAGCCTTCTCATTTGCTCCTTAAATTATACTGAAGAATAGCCTTTTTTGGAATAACAATATACTAATTTCTCTGTGTTTAAATAGGGTATAAGCAGTTAAAATAGAAAGCAGACTGAGTACAATAGCTCCTTAGGATATTGCATACCCATCAAAGTAAACTGGAACCCAACAGACCAGTAGTTAAATACCATTAAAAACAGTTTTGAGAAAAAAATCATAATTGACTTTGCCATATGCTTCACTTTCTTGCTACACTATCTTCAGAGTGAAACACAATCACCGTTCATAGAGAAGCTAATTATCCACTGTCAGTTAAGCCCTCAATAACTGATCTCTTGACAGCTGGCAATAAGTCCCAAACCCCATTGCAAATTTCATTAAAATACATGTTTATCCACTGGAGAAAGAAGGGGAGCACAGCTCGTACATTCACCAAACACTACAGCTAGAAATGATTGTGTTCATCAAGACAGCTTTCCTTGCACGTTTCACTTCAGGTTTGGATTTTCCTCTTTACTGACTACTTAAGACTTGCACATTTCAAATCCCAAATGGCAAAAGCATAGCTTTGGTTTTTGTATTCTGCATTCAGTGACTATATGAAACTATGCTCAGACAACCTGATGATTTTTTCCTGAACATTTTGTTTAAAGTTGCCTTTTTGTATAGTTTCACTGGGAAACTACAGGTGTCAACAAAATTTTGCATTTGTTAAAGCAGGTAGTAAGGCGTGTAGGAAATGGGAGAAAAAGTGACTTGAAAGTGCAATAACACACTGTTATTAACTCTTCCAGGTTATAAAACTGTTCCATCTCTAATGTTTAGACCACAAAAAAGCAATCTATTTCCCAGCTGAGCTCTATTTCACCTCCCAACTTTGTTTTCCTCATGCTTTGATCTGCCCTGAGGGCCAGTATATACTGTTATTAAAGCTTTTTGCAATGTAACTACTGTAAGAACTACTTTGCAGATGAAGATTTGAAAGTCAAAACTCATTTAACTTTGTTCCGTTACCACAAAAAAAGAACAAAATCTAGTGAATGACAGAGAGAGGAAAACAGATATATGATGAAAAGTTTTTTATGGCTGTTCTTGAATCTTGAATATAAATATATAGTAATAGTGCTTGATTTGGGAGAACAAGAAGGACAAAATCATGTCACTTTAATTGTATACAACCATGTGATGAAATTAAAAGAACAGGATAAATTCCATGTAAGTTCTAAATGGCAGCTGAATGTGGCAAGTCTTGGCTGACTTTCTGGTGACTAGTTGTATCTGTTCCTGCAGTAATGAATTCTCTTAATAAATACACGCTGCTGAAAGGGTTCCTCATTGTTGTCTTTCCAATCTTGGCTCAGACAGCTCCTCATTGTGTGATCTAAAGAACAATCTACTGCTCAATTCTGTAACAGCTTAGTAGAAAATTTACCATCCAACTTCAATGGCTGAAGAATCGAAATTTCTTTATGCCCTAATTTGTTCTTTTATCAATTTTGTTCTAATATTTCACAGGGATAGTGTGATTTGAATTAATGAATAGGTAAGAAGTATATTTGTATCTTTGCATTAAAAGGCCTGCTCCATATCTGTCTGTCTATCTTGTTCTCCATCACAGAAGTATTTAAGGTCTTTGACATTATTATACACAAAGGAGGAAATTAAAATGTTCCTCCTTGTTAGGCAACCACATTTTTCAGTGCTTTTGGTTAGTGATAAAGACTGTTGTATAGCAGTGAATCAATAGATGATTGGTGTAGCCTTTTCTTTTAATTGTCACCATCCCCACTAGAGATAGAGCACATCTTTTTTCTTTTTTCTTTTTCTTTTTCCTTTCCATAAAAATAGAACAGTCTTTAGTTCACCCTTTTCTTTTTTCACATCACACTGGCATGGGCATCCATCTATCACTATTGTAATGTGCTTTTAAGGTGCAAAAGGTTATTTAGTACTTCTTCTTAGTAACTACCTCTGCATAATACGAGCACCAGAATTGAGAGTACTTTTCATTCTCTGAACAACTGAAATACTTATAAGTAGATGAATAAATGAGCTTTTTAAGCAAGAATATCAGGAGACTCAGATAAGATAGTGATATTATGGAAACCTTCTTAAGGCTCCTTTTGTATTTATTTAATTAAACTGTATATTCTGATGACTCTAAATATTCAAGATATTTTTAAATACCTACTTCATTTTTTTTAGATACCTCAAACTCACATACCTTTTCTTTGTACCACGTGCTGTGCTGTACAGCAGATGGTAAAGATAGTAGCAATGTAATTCCTACCATCTCGAAAGGTAATAGCAAAATACCTGTGTCAGTTAAGTACTGGCTTAACAATTTTGTCCTTAACGTCCAGAAAGTTTCTAATAAAGCCTCTGGAGTAGCATATGCTTCTATGTAAGATCAAATGGGTTATCTAATCTTTTCTTTTCCTTGTCTGAACCAAGACAAATTTTGCAGTGCATCTGGATATTTTTGTGGAGTGCTCTGTGTGTTCAAATGACAGATCTGTGATCTTTCTGTAAAAATTACAACCTGTGAAATCAAATGTCTCTGGTGAAGATTTTAATCTTGTGCTCCGGGACATAAGTAATGTCTGTCACTCTATCAGAATAAATGCCTACATAGCAAAGATTGTGCTGACTCATTCCACAGATGTGTCTATACACTGAGTGGCAGACAGCTGTGCTCTTGGAATATAGTGCCAGCAGCAGTGGGAAGGGGAAAGGGACAGAAGACAACCCTTCCATCACAATGTGCAGGATATGGGATCTGAGCATTTAGTTTGTGCTAAGTATTTAGTATTTTGCTAAGTGAGTTCTTCCACCCTCTTCTTCCCTTTGGATCAATTCCCAACTCCTAATCCAGTAATACCACCTGGATCTGTTTGTGAAGACACAAAGGAAGATTACTCTGCTTCGCTGTTTTATTCTCATTCCTACACACTGAAGTGCACAGAGCTTGAACCCATTTCAATGAAAAACACACTTGGTTTAAACTACATGCTTGTGACTGCTACTTCAGTAGTAGTATCTTACATTTATAAAATTTCTTTCATCTGGGAGATTTTGAAAGCTGCCTGCATCATGAAGGCTGCAAATTATTTGTAAACAAGCCCTTACTACTTGCAAACTTAGATGTTGTTTTGTAAAGTAGGATAGATTGAATTATTACAGTCAAATCCTTAATGCTACTCTTGTTTACAGCACACTTCCCTTAACAATAAATCTCCAAGCCCGTGGGCACTTTCAATTACTGCATCTTCCTTGCTTGGCAAAGGAACTCATAAACCTCTCTTTCTGTCATACTATTTTGAAAGATCTTTTTATGTTACAGAGACTGTGTTGTCTGGCAATTCTTACATTAAGGAAGGCTTATTAAAAAGATAACTTCTGAGGTTCACCTGTCTTTGCCAGTGACCATGGCAAAAACGGGATACACGGATTACCACAGGAAACTTGGACCTCCTTTCAAAATGTATTCCTGTGCCATGTGAAAAATGGATAGGGATTATAATGGAACGAAATATTTAAAATTTGTTTAAGATTTTTCTGGTGTATAAAAGAATTATTCTTGGTATAAGCTCTATCAAATGTACAGCACCAGACTTACTGGTATTTCAGGTTTTATGAATTTTAGAGAAACCAGGAGATGCAGCTGTAATGGCATAGATATTTCTTTCACAGAGGATTTTATAGCACTATTTGAAAAGTTGTCATGTTTACGTAGTTTTTTGACCTACACAGATGGCAGGGGAAGATTCACTCTCATTTTACAGATGTAAAAATGCGGTGTGTGCAGGAAATCAAATTCAAATTTCCCAACTGCCCTTCTTTTCTATTCACATCTAGAAAAAAACACAGAAAATGTAGGAATCGTAGCTGATAATTCCTAGCAGTTTGTCTTTATAATCTGTGCGTGTTTTCAGTATAGATGAAGATTCTAAGAGGTATGGTGTGTTTTGAATAGGAATCATAATTATCTACTCACCACCAGTGAGTTAACAGAAAAAAATTGTGTGTGTGTGTAAACCCCACAAAACCAAAACCCAGGTACTGAGAAATACTACGGTCCAAGTTTTTTGAATACAGATTAGCTAAAAGTCATTTCTGAAATTTGTGCTTAGAAGTATACACCACAGTAAATAGACTGAGTTGCTAGTGGAAACTGGAGATGTTCCACATTTCTAAAAATTGATCCAGCTACATAAATGTCTGTTAAAAAAATAATTTTAGGAATGATAGTTGGAAAATGTTGATGAATATTGCCAGTGTCATATTTAACTGTTAAACAAGTAATAGCGTATAATCTTTTATGCCTCAGTGTAAAAATATTCCTTAAAATAAATAACAATAAAAATATATGAAGCATACAACTCCATCACAAAATAACTGTAATCCCATTTTGTAACAGTAATGAATACACTGCAGCAAACTTCACTGATGAAAAACTTCTTGTGCCAAGTTTGTTTCCTATTTATCAAATGAGTTGTAAAATAGAGACTACCTTTCTATATGGTGTATTAACATAAGCTTTACTTCTGGAAGGCAGTCCACATTCCTTTATCAGTTTGAGCTTCAGGTTTAAATGTCTCCAGCTGTCAAAAGTTTTATTTGGGTCACTGGCAGACCTCTGACTACTGAGGGTAGAAAGAAAACAGAGCAAAAGGCAGGAGGTCTGCTCTCACCCACCGTGTACTCATTTGATGAGTGAGCAAGCTCTGGCACGGTATGTTGATCACAGAAAATGGGGCTCAGGAGGCCACAAAGTCCATTCCTCTGACTTAGGAAGAGGGAACAGTACGTCAATAGCTGTATCTGTTGTCGTCTTTGCCATCCCAGATTCAGTGTTACTGGATAAAAAGCCTTTCATTTATATTTGCCTTGCTTTGGCATATCGTTGTGTTTTCCAAAATCTAATGTGTTGTGAGACTTGCCATGTGCATTTCATAAGTTGAGCCGTACAATACAGCAGGTATTTAGTGATATAATGCAATACTAGAAAGAAAGGACACATTAGAGTAGGGAATTGTAGTAATCTGTCATAATTGAGAAAGGATTATTCTTTGATTTGCTGAAATGAAAAAAAATAGAAAAGTCAATACAAAAAATTCTGGAATCTATGGAAATGGTAATGTTAACAATTATGTCTGCAGTAATTCATATTCACTTCTGTCATGTGGAACTATAGGACTTCTATGTGCACAAGTAAAATCTTTAGCTTACTTTTAAAGATCTGACTAACATGAATGCTTCATTTTCTAGTTTTCTTTGTTACATTCTTTGCAATTGAATTATATGGAAGATAAGCCTGTCCTAGTAGATATATGTTTTATAGAATCATAGAGTATGTCAAGTTGGAAGGGACCCATAAGGATCATTTAATACCTCAGACCTGGCAATCAGAGTCAGATACTCCAAATAAACTGTTTGAGTTGAAAAGTTGTCACCAGTTCAGATCCACAGACCTATTAATGAGGTGCTTTGAGGATGAAGAAGGGACAATTTAAGAAGAACTGTGGCTCCAGGGAGTCTGAATAAATAAGACAGGTCCTGCAATTAACTGTGTTTGACGTGCGATGCTAGAAGCAAAAGTTTTTGTAATGTAAGAATTAAAGGAAGATGAAGACGGGAAAAACTGTTTGTTGTAAAATTAGACTGACTGACTGTTTAGTTCATCATTGCTGCTGTGGTGTTTGTGGCCTATTTGTATTCTTCCCCTACATTGATTTCCTTTACTGTTGCACTGTTTAGGCCTCCTGACACTTATAATCTAGCATCTAGGCAAATTCTGAAAGTGTTGCCCACAGTCCTTTTGTCAGTTATTACTTATATTAGCGTTCCATTGAATTGAAATTAAGAAAAAATACTTTCTACTCATGTACAAACCAAATGTATCATACATTCAGGGAGTCCCTGGTTAGGGTACAACCTGGACCCTAACGGAATGTGATGCACCAGACGTTCCTTGCCTGCTTGAAAACCCTTCATCCCAAATGAATCCGAATCAGCCACAAAAAGCCCAGCCAACATAGTTTATCCCACGCTTTGAAGCAGTGCCATGGTCTGTAGGCAAAGGAAATTTGAGCGCTCTTTTTTGTTCCTTCCATTTCTTGTGACAAAAGTGTTAACACCAGTGTATCTTTATGAAATGCTGTAGTTTCAATGAAGTGGCTTATTTTAGCAAAGATAATGTTGGTGAAATTTTTCAACCAGCTGATACAGGTTGACTATCCCAGTTACTAAAATGGGCCAGAAGTGAGAGTAAGGGGTACAGGATTTGAATAATGAGTCTTTGCAGTGAACACTGCTTTGTAGAGGTGTTGCTTGGAAGGTTGTCTGACCTCTAAAATACATTAATCATCTGCCTCCAATGTAAATCCATTTCAGAGGGAAAACATTCATGCATTCACTATTGCCTTTCATGTTATATATAGAGTAGGGCAATGATAAATTTTATTTCCTACTTATTTAAGAAAATTGATTTTGTATGAGACTAGAGTTGTTTTATAGAATTATTCTTTGTCAACAGAGTGTGTGTTACAGTATACTATCTAAGGTATATAAACCTGTTATTTGGGGGCCATACTTTCTAAAAAAAGTCTCCATCTAAATTCTTGGATGGCAAAACTCTTTTTTAAGGTCGGCTGTATGAGTGAAGATTCAAAATTCACCTTAATAAGCAGATTACTATGTCTAACTGTTGAGGACATTTGGCAGCATTTTAAATTGAATGTTAGGAGAATTAAAATTCCTTTGGCATTAATTTTGATATGGATTAGGATCTATCACCCATTTTAGAAAAATTGAAAAATGGAAGGTGTTATTCAGTGCTATAGAAAATAACATTGTATTGCAGTAGATTTAATATAACTTTTAAACAAATTAGCAAACTGGACAATAGAAAAAAAAAGCACTAAATCTGGCTTTACAAGATAAATTAAAATGCTGAAACTTCTGATAAAAAAATACAATCCAGATTTCCTGCAAGCTTCATGTTCCTATTTACTTACAGCTAGCAGCTGTTAGGACAACCGAGTGATGTAGGATAATAGTTGTAGAAAACCAAAGTTAAGCCTTCATTAAATCAAATCTTAGCCATTTCTCCTTCTTAATACCCTTCTAAGGAACAGCAAGACATTTGCCTTTTAAAACAACTCTCAGATCCAATTATTTAATAGTCAGAGATGAAAAAACATTACACAAATCTAATAACTGCCAAATTAATGCAATTTCCTACACTTGTGTTTGATAGCTGCAGACAAGCTAAACAGCTAAATAGCTGTCTAACATAAGGAGGATGAAAAAATATTGTGCAAAAACACTCTTTAGAGAAAACGTCTCCCACCAATATCAGACATAGTAGTAGGAATCAAAACTGAAGGAACCAATTTAAAATACATTCCAATTTATTCATATGAGGACATTAAACGTTCTTGGATTTCGGGGCTTAAGAGTACCTGAGTGTATGAGTGGTCAAAACCAATTTGCTGTTGACATTACTGGATCAAGGCATTTTGGAAGTCACGTTGCATCTTTTTTTTCCTGCTTTAGATATCCTTGTAATGATCAACTATAAAGAAGTAGGTGGAATTAGTTTAATTTTTGATTATGCAGAAGGAAGTCAACTTGGCTATGATAGGCTGTGTTGCACCTGGAGGGCTTAAATAGCTGTAATTCCATTTAACCAAGTGTAATAAGCAGCCTATGGTGGTAGAAGGAAAAGACTGTGCAGTAGTTTGACAGCATCCTTCTGCTAGAGTAGCTTTGCAAAATAATAGCATAGTTCTAGCCACTTGGAAATTCACACTCTTATTGACTCTCTTCCTTGATCTTTGTAGCTGTAGGTTACAAATTTTTCTGTTTGTTTGTTTCACATACTCCTATAGCCTCTGAAAATAAGAAGTAATAGCTGTATTTGATGTGATTTCTGGTATGAAAACAAAATCTTCCTGATTTCTTAGTTGGTATCTAATTTGTCATGACTCATATGCCAAGTTAAAGAGGTAACTACGTAGATCTGAATCATTATTAGTGTTCTGGACCATACTTTCCCTGATTTCCTGAAGTTTATTGATTTCTAAAATATGGTGTAACACACTGGATATGGAGTCTTCTACTCTAAATTTCTAATAAGTTATGAAACCACTGGAAATGGTACACTGGGCAAGAAAAATCTTTTTGAAGAAAAACAACATTAAAAACAAGCTTCTCTCTCCAATGAATGGATGCAACATGGACAAATCACCAAAATCTGAGATACAGTCTTTTTTTCTGTAGAACATTCTAAGTTATACCAGCAGCAGTAGTACACAAAAATAGTGTTTACAGTAACGATAATAAGTAGAGTAAAATCAGATTTATTTTTTTTTTCCTGTGTTGGAATTTGCTAGCTGTTTTGGGCTAACACTTTTTGGGAAAAATCTTTTAATCTTTAGTACACATTCAGTTCATTTATTTTAGTGTGGTAGGACACAAATACAATAAGACATAATATTATTATGCCAGCTAAATGTTTTGTTGCATTATATGTGTTTTGAATTATATCAATAAATATTGCAGTAAATATAATAATAATGAAGCATTCCACAGGCTCACAATCTTATAATGAACTCAATTAATATAAAATCAAAACTAAAGCTCAACAAACTACTCATGCAGCAATAAGATCATTTTCATGGGCAGTAAGATACAGATGATTAGATTTTTGATATTCATTAGAGGATTTGTTTTTATTCTTGACCTTAAATCTCTTATCAGTCTTCTCATGGAGAAAGTACCATGAGGAAGTATGTAAGTGGATTTTCCAGGAGTTATGGCCCAAAAAGTACTCACAGGAGAATTTTATCTAAATATCTAAATATCTAAATATCTGAATGCAATAACCTAAATTAGTCACTTTCTATCATTTGCTTTCTGGGTCTCCTCTAACTATAAAGCAAGTCTAGGAAAACCAAGCAGAACTGGGCAGTGCAAGTACCTCCAATTCAAAAAATTCACACTGAGCTCAGATTTAGCTAATAACTAATAGATTATTATTGTTCCTTTGGTTGACGATTTGCATACTCAAAAAATGAGGCCACTCATAGAAAAGAAACAGGAAACCAGATAATTTATGGACTGACTTACTGGATTGCACAGAAGCCTATCAGCTGTTTTTAACCAAGTAATAAAAGCTGTAAGACCGTTTGACTTTTGGGTGTATGTTATCCCTAGGCAAAATATTCAATTAGCTTTTGCAGCACACTAATTTGAGTTTATGAGGCATATTGTCCCCACAGCAAAGAAATGCTGCAGGGCTATTGTAGAGTAGCACGCAACACAGCCTTACATGATTAATGAGTTTTTATTATTACTGCTAGCCTACATAAGCAGATTTACAAATTATCCTGATTCAAGGTCTAGGTGGCCAGTTCTTCCTGTGCTTTATGTCAACACTTGAACTTTCCTTTATCCAAGATGTGAAGTTTATTTGAATAGAAACCAACTTTAGCGTTTAGGGACAAAGGAAAATATGAAATAGCTTGATGTAAAACTTGGGAACAGACAATATGTTTCATAAATCGGAAGAAGTGTAGTTTTTTTAATTAGGGGGGAAGGTTTAATTTACATTAAGCATTTCTGTGTGATGGGATTAATTATGAGGAAAAAACTCTCAATATTTATTATGTTTATTTTAAAGTAAAGATTCTTACTGTTAAATTGGTGGTGGATTTTTTAATTTCTTTTTTTTTAACATTTCATACTCAATAAAGCTGTACTAGCAACATCTTTCTCTTTCATTTTACATTTAAAACAGAAGTTTAAGCTATATTCTTGCAGTTTGTTTTAAGCAAGTGGAGCTAATTTCTGTTCCCTTTCTTCTGTTCCTGGAGTTTTTCTGAATTTGGAGAAGCATGAATTGTCTAGGCCTTCCAAAAGAAAAGTCCATGCCTTTCTATTTGTAATAGAGGACAAGCATTTTGTATATGTATACTGTTTAATATACTCTTGGTACTACTATATACCAATTAGGCATACTTCTCAGAAAAATACAAAACTGTGAATCTGTTCTATCGTGCACCAAGGAATTATTTGTTCCTTGTTTACACGCATGAGCAAATCAAAGTTTAGATCTGCTTCTGGCTCACGTTATGAAGTGCTAAGAAAATATTAAGTCCTAAAGTATAAATAAAAAAGCTTAACTTCAACAGTTACAGAAATATGCAAAGTATCTCTAGAAATTGTATTTTATTGTATGCAGGTCAAGTATGATAAACTCAAAAATTAGTTCAAGAAAGATATCAAACTGTGCAGTCATACTGCCAGCTCTACTGTTCTCAAAATGTAGCCTTTCTGTTTTTCACTACCTTTTCTTGCATATTGTTGCTCAACTGAAGTGAGATAGGGAGAATAATAGTCTTTTTCTTTATTATTTTTTCTCTTTGACTAACGTGAAGAAGGATAAGTGGAGTTAAAATATAAATATAGCTTATAAGTAATATAAGTGTAATATAAACATAAGCATAATGTAGAAATATGTTATGCTAAATACAGTTAAAAGATAGAGAAGGTTGAGGGGGACTAGGCAGTAAAGTCCTCTATTGTTCCAAGCAAGTGTTTAAGTGGTTTTGTTCCTCACCCGGACTGGACCAGGGTTTATATCTAAGCCCTTCCCTCTATGTGCCAGGGGAGGTGTTGGTAACTCACATATACATAATTTTTACAGTGTCTGAGATTTGTTTTGTTCTCTGATAACTTCAAACCATCTAAAAGTCTGATTCTTTGTCCTTTGAAGTCTTGCCATTGATTTTAGTGATAGCAGTATCAGTGGACATTTACTAACATAGCTGCTCTCTCATTTATTTCTTCTGGCTATGTTTTAGAACTAAGTAAAAGCCTTTCTTGAACACAAAAGAAAAAACATGAAGGGAATGATAACATCTCCATGGTCCAGAAAATACAGGCTTTTGGCTTTGAGGCTCAGCCACTTTGGCAAAAGGATAAAAACAAAGGACTTGCTCATGTTTATATGAAGTATATCCCAGAGTGCACTTTGCATCCTGACTACCCAAAGGAAACAGCTCATTAGCAAAAAGCCTTCTAATAAATCTATAAAGATCTCTCTGCCCTTTCTGTTTTGTTTCAGTGATTTTTCAAGCTGTAAGAGCTGTCTAAAACCTTTCCCCCTCCCATCTTGTGAAGCAATGGTCAATGTGTAGCATGGGGGAAGCCCTTTGTTTTGCAGCCTGTTCACTGAGGTATAAGTTAGCCGATACAGAACTCCTGCTGTATTTATCCCAAATGAGCATCAGTTGCTAGTGCAGGCTGGCTAATTCATACTGTGAATTAGGTAATTTAGTTCCAGAGCATTTTGTCCTCTATTACAGCCTTATTCTTCTTGGTTCGTAGACTATTGTCCCCTCCTGTCTCCCCTCCATTCCTCAAATCTTTCACATTTAACTGGTTACACAGCTAGGAATATAACGTTTCAAAGATATAAATAATAATGAGCTCCTTTAATAAAATCAGACATAAGTTATGCAGCAGACGTCAATTATAATGGATTTTAAAGGTTTTGATCTAGAACCTGGGTGGCATTACATTTAGACTAATAACTGTAACTATGATTTATGTGTTTGCAACTGAAATGGTTTCAGTGCTTCGATATATGTCCAAAGTAAAATTTATAGTCTGCTACAGAATGTATAAATAATGAACAGCCATATGTCATATTGCATTTAAAAATTTGACTTCTTCCACAGCCAGCATAAGGTAAAATGAATTAAAATTTTAAGTTCATTGGGGATCAAGTTACTTTAATAGTTTAAAGCAGCTCCACAAATACAAAACTGATTTAATTACTTTTCCTGCAGTAAAAAATATTTTTAAGTTTGCAGTTTTATTCAAATTAAGCCACAACAAAGAGTAAAACATATGATGATAAGAAAGGAAAACTATTCACTTTTCTCCTAAAAATAATTGTGACTAATTTTGCCTTAGATAAAAAAAGGAGGATAACAGATATTGACAAAGAAATCCTGCAGAAAGAATTTAAATGGAAAGAAGCACAATTACTATAATTTTCAAATTAACCCTCTCCCCCAAATACCCATTTCATGTTGGGAAAAAAATCTGTAATCCATTTTTGGTAAGATGAGCTACATGTGACTACATGAATATGAATGTGTGCTGCAATTTTCCAGTTGGTCATTTAAAAATTAGATGTGCACCTGACCAATATTTGTGGTCCATTTGCAGCAGAAAGACCACCTGACCCTCTGTTAGAGCAGGGATTGTTTTTCAGAATGTATCTACCTTTTCTAAATCTTGGTTTGCACATTTTAAATCTTGCTGACTAAACTGTTCCTGTTTTGCTTTGTTTTCTTGGCTATCTGTTGAAATTTATCATTGTCATGAATGGACTATGTACAAAAATCAGCTGACAACTGCTATTTTATTAATAGTTTATAAGGTGCTTTCCATTTTGCCTGTAACAAGAGATGAAGCATAACAGGATTTCAGCCCTATGGGGGACAGGATGTGCTAAGGTTTGACTCTGGGAGCCTGTTTTCCTTACGTCATCAGCAAAATTTTGCACCAGGAAATGTTTCTCAAAAATTTCATGTAGTTCTTCTGGTATTTACAACAAGCCAAGTGCTAGGTGTTTGCATTGCCCATGGCTTGAAGCTTCCCCTTTCCTTTTATATGGGAATATTATTTTCTTTTATTCTCTGGAGTGTTGGTACCAGGACTGAACTTAGTGAGCTCCCCAAGAAGCAGAAATAAATAAATGAAATATTTGTAGTGAAGCTATCAGCAGAGATGACATCAATTCCTCAGCAGACCCTTCTTTTGTGTTATTGGGAAGTTATCTAACTTCTCATAGAAAATGCCTGGTTTTAGCCTGTTTTGTCAAGTAGTCAATAGCCACACAGAGAGGCTACTCCTAATACGCTGCTTCTTTTCCTCTATTAGAATAAGTACAACTGTATGTTGTGTTACTAATGTGGCCAGCTTGGTGTTTTGGGTTTTTTTGTCTTGAACTTCAGGTATTAATACATATGCTTAGTTTATAAATGTCAAAGTTTATTTCATCATCCCTCTAAAAAGGTGTCTTAGCCGGGACAGATGCTTTTGCTGAGAAATAGTACTGGTGTCTCAGAGCTAACATGCCTTTGGGCTCTGACAGACATTGAAACTGGGTGAAATAGTTAGTGCTCTCACCTTGTCTATCACAGATTTAGTTTGTCTTGCTACACCAGACTGAAGGCACGGAGCTGGTTTATGAGTACATCAGACACCTCTTTTCTCAGAAATGGCAACATCTGTCAGAGAAGGGCAGAAGACTACGGGAGGAAATGAGGAATGGAAGCAATAGTAGCTTGAAAATTCTAGCTACATTTTTAATATTTTTTTGAATAATATAATTGGTCAAACAAAAATATTAATAGAAAAATAAGTAGTTAAAATTCTACAGTTCTGAGTGAAAAATACTTTTTGAATATTGAAAATCAGTTTGCCTGAAGTTATTGTGTGAGTCTTGAGGAACAACCATTCAGATATCAGTTTGCTGATGGTTATTGAATATTGGGTAAAAAGATGGGTTTGTGGTATTCAATTGGAGCAGTTTAATTCAGACTTTAATAGCTTTTAAGAGATGAGTGTTTCATTGGTGTGTGAAGTTGTGTGGTGTGATCATGGAAATGGATGCTCCTCTATGTAAAATATTATTGATGAATAAGATTTGAAAATGTTTCCAAGATTGTGATAACACTGAACAATGAGTGAAGTACATTTATTCAAGACACGAAATTCTTGCATCAGTTTGACAAGCGCATGCTCTCCATCTGCCCCTTTTCTTTCCTGGGCTTACGACTGATTCTGCCCTTTCATATTTATTCAAGAGCATAATGTAATTTTCTTGTGCTTTGGCAAACTCCTAGAGGAAAAGATACCCAGGTATCAACATTGAATGTTAACTTGTGGAGCTCACTGTGTGTGAGCACCTGTTACTCATGATATCCAATAATCAGACATGTTGCCAGTTTTCTATCTATGGGAATGAAGGTTTTAGAAGAGATTCTATTTGCAAACAGATAAGCCTGCATTCAGGTGTGTCATATCAAAAGGGGCTGCTGACATTTTCTGATGATAATCAGAGCACCTTGTCTCAAGAGGAACTTAATTCTCTCTGCTCCTTTTAAACTGTTGCCACAGCTTTTCAGAGAAATGGTTGGTTTTATGTTCTTAGATTTATTTTTTTAAGGAATATGTTACTAGAAATTAATTTTAGCAAAAGGCTGTTTATGAAGTTAGGTGAGTTTAAGAATAGGTCAGGAGATATTCAGAGCACTGAAGACTTGTAAAATTCAGTACGTGATGAGATCTACTCTCATAATTGAATCAGTTTAATGGAAGTATAAGTAGCTGGAATCCTCTCCTGTAGGCCAGGCATTTCATGACCTAAAAGTAAACCAGTAAGTATTTTTTGAAAAGGTATAGCTGTTGCTTTCTTTATATGGTACTATGTCCTTAAATAAACATGTTACCCATGTAAAGAAAACTGTGCAAATAGTGGCTACAGTATTAGAGACAAACCATACGATTACTTCTTGTGGCAGGTCTACCTGCACTTCCCAACCTAGTTAGGTTTATTATCATTCAGTAGCTTCAATTTGAAAGCAGCTGATGTCATTGAGTTGAACTTACACATTCTACAGGACTATGGCTTCCATCATGTCACTCAGCAATTTCACTGTAAAGAGATGTCTGTGGCTATTCATGCCACTGATAGATAAAGCATTACTCTATCTCTTTTCACCTATTGTCACTATTCAAACTGTGCCAGGATTTTTGAACATGTTTTGTTTCACGAGATACATCCTTACAAGTTCAAACATTTATTAATTTTTGATGTGACAGACTTTTTTCTTTTTGTTAAAACTGTGATGACTGGATGTAAACTTGTCATAGAAGACACCCGCTGAACAGTCCACCCATCAAATCCATATCTCTCTAGAGAGAAGGATCTTGTGGGGGACTGTGTCAGAGGCTTTAGAGAAATCCAGATAGATGACAGGTGTAGCCCTCCCTTTGTCCACAGGTGTAGTGACTCCATCATAGAAGGCTACTAGGTTGGTCAGGCAGGACATGCCCTTGGTGAAGCCATGCTGACTGCCCCAAACCACCTCCCCGTCCTCCATGTGCCTTAGCATAGCTTCAAGGAGGATCTGTTACATGGTGTTTCCCGGCAGAGAGGTAAGGCTGACAGGTCAGTAGTTCCTTGGCTCCTCCTTTCTCCCCTTTTTAAAAATGGGAGTAATGTTCCCATTTTCCAATTACTAGGGTCTTCACCTGACTGCCATGATTTTTCAAATATCATGACAAGAGGCTTAGCTGCTACATCAGCCAATTCCCTCAGGACTCTGGGATGCATCTCATCAGGTCCCATAGACATATGTGTGTCCAGGATTTTCAAGCACTCAAAAAATTATCATAAACATAGGGTTGTGGGGTTTTTTTGTAATTTCGCCTCTTGGCTGGTGTTGCTTAAAGATATTTTCTTTTTGGGAATTATCATCAATCTTATCTTTACTTAAAATGTTTATTTTATCCTTTCCATAGTGTTTTGGAGAACAAAACAAAGAAAATCTTTCTCTTATTCTTATATTTCTGTAAGTTTTCCTTTTATAATGCAATACAGCCACCTCCAAAGGATCTGTGATCTCCTGTGATTTGATACTTGTATTGTCCTATACACTGAAGGCTGAGAAACATTCTGTGGGTGTGGAGTTTAAGCTGCTTAAAATCCAGATAATCATATTCAGTGTTTCCAAGAGACTGATGATTTCACAAATGTGTGAATCCAAGTCAAAACTCCAACAAAGTTGCAGGGGTTTTCAGAACAGGAATTTTTATTCAGGCTTGTCTCAGGAACAGAGATGTGTGCTTGCAAGGAGAGAGAAGGGGAGGTGTTGATTTCTTTTGTTCTCTCATAATATTAAAGATTCAAGATCTATTTGGAAAATGTTTTATTTCTGTTTCTTTTATGAATTATGATGTCTCCTTGTATTTATTCTTGAGAATAGTTACATTTAAAGACTAGATAGGACTGTGAGTTCTCAATAACTGAGAGCTGAATTTTATGATTCAGTTTTTGAGGGAGATATTTTTCAGTAAGATTAAAAAATCAGAACCTTTGATTTTTTTTTATTTTTTTTTTCCCAATAAGCTTTTTAAAATGAGATGGTATAGATTTACTTGGAGGAAGGAGGCTATTTTAAAATTTGGTAAAGTTTGAGAAAATTCTAGTTTTCTAAATCTGAGATCTCCAAGGTGTCCTCAACAAAAGTGTGTGAAAAAGTGCATAAAGCGCTTGATATTTCTGAATCAAGGTATGCGTGTGTGCCTACATGCAATTCTGGAAAGAGATTTTAGGAGTTCTTTGACCTCCAGAGAAAAGATGACCAAAAATTTCAACCATCTTCTCAGGTCATCTTAAAGTAACTTCTGTTAAGTGTGAATGAGCATTTAAAAGTAACGCATATTTAATGCCTGGGCCTGACTAAAACCTTCGAGGGTGAACTTGCCTCTGACTAAACCACTACAAGGGAAGAAGGCTCCATGGGGATGGGCAAGGGTGCACATGAAGCTCAGAGAATAATGCAGGGTGTGACTGACCACAGCTGCTCCAGAGAAGCTGACAAAGGGTGGCTTTTGGTTTAGATAAAGAGCTATCAGCAGTTGAGTGCAAACAGGTGGTGTAAATGTTGCTCCCTGAGTTAGCCAGATCAGCATGGGCAGAGTGAGTGAGTGGTTCAATCCAACACAGATCATAAAAATTCAGCAATTTTCGAGAGTTATGGATAATTCTGAACTGGCTTCTGGGCCTCGTCATGATGGTGAGCATATTATAGAGACTGGTAACACTAGTATTGGGATTGAACCGTGTATTGCAATTGCTGTATCCTTCTAGGTGTAACTAACATTTCTATTGTGGTTTTAGTATATTTGGTATTATTGTGCTAAATCAGAGGTCCTGTGTAACAGCAAGTAAATTCATATTAAACATTGCACCTTCCAAGGGTGAAATAGTTTAAAAGAGCCTAGTCAGAGAGTATTGGATTCCAACAGCATCCTGACTTCCCCCCCATCTCAAAAAGAAAAACCTCATTCACAGAGACAGTTTTACAAAGGCATGGCAGAAATTTAGGTCAAATTCAGATGAAACATCATTATTCTGCTTGTATCAGCAGTACCCCTCTAGGATTCAACTTGGCTTTAGTCATACAGGAATAAAAGGTATACTCAGCATTTTGGTCTCCATGTTGTGGGGCTAAAAATTATTCTGGTGGTGGGATTGCCTTGGAAAGGTCTGATGTGCCATATGGGAGGCCTCACCAATATTTAAAGTCCCCTATGCCACAGATTACAGTCTGCCTGTTTTACAGCCTGTAATACCGTATTTCATACTTGGGTCAGATCCTTACAGAGTGACTCATAGTTCTTCTTAAGTTGAACCATTAACTTCAATAAGATTATTAGCAGTAATGAAAACATGCCAGGGAATACAACAGCTTTGCTAATAGATTTTTTTTGGTAGACTTATTATGGATTCATTTTACCAAATTGAAATAAATATCTTAATGAAATTGTGACTCGTTTTCAAGTGTAGTTCATTATGTTAATTTGCTAAAAAAATTAAATGGTGATAACATTATTAATGCAATATTAGTGGGATATATTAAACTAGATTTTGCCAAAATGAGTAGAAAATAATAAATGACTTAAAAAAGATTCATACTATAAAATATATAATAGTATGAAGTATATTGTATTTACTGACAATTGTTCTGGACCCAGTCATAAATTCATCTATAAAGTAAATAGGACTAAGATGTTTAACTTCATATAGAATCTTTTATTGGTGTTGGCTGTTGCAGTAAAAGAAATGTTATTGATTGTGCATAGCAGAGTGCATAACCCCATAGCATTTGTCCAGTGTGCTCTCATCATATACAATACTGGCTAAATTGTCAGTGAGGTGACAGCTATATTCACCATTGGCCCACTGAAGTCAGGAGGTGTCTTTACATTTATTCCAATGGACTAGCTTCCAAAGTCTGTTCTATGGGACGTGTGGTAGCAACAGGTAAACCTTTGGGCCATCCTTCCCCACCCTCGTGGTTGAAAAGATGAGTCACTGAGTTTATTGTTCTATTTATAGGTTTATTGTTCTATTTATAGAAGCCTGGAAAAATGCTGGTTCCCCTCAATGCTGAACTTCATATAATCTTAATTATTAACCAAATTTTGTATTGTGCAGGGAAGCTACTACTCACTGGTTTTGCAATAGTTTTGTACATTAGGTCTACAAGCATAGGGATTATTCCTAGCTTATTCTTTATTTACGTTCTTATTTTATTAAGTGTTGCTAACCAGGTCATTTGACATGAGTGGGCCAGGTGCGCATGCTCATGCCAGGTATCATCACAGTGTAATCTTATGTGATTTGTAGTATGATCATCATGTGAAACACTGAATTCAGAGGTGTCATTGGATTGTGGTTGAACATCTGTTTTACAATTGCACATGTTTGCTCAATGAGAGGTATCCCCGCTTAGGGGTTTGGTGCTGTAGTGAAAAGTTGAGTTTCTTGGTCATGCTAGTGTGGCTCGAGTTGGGAGATCCTTCCAATGCAGTCTAAAAGACTAGATGTTTGTTTAATAAATATGCCTTTTCAGAGCACAGATAACCTTTTGAACATGGTTATATGAGCATTTGAGGGCACTGGATGTTTCCAGAACTTTCTGTAGAGTTACAGGGTTTTTAGGTGACCAATAAAAGTGCTACTGTAAGCTATGGTTTCCTTTCAAGTTAGGATATGTCACTAACTGCTCCTGTAAACCAGGTGGGCGATGACAGTTTCCCCACCAGGGATTTTTACCTCCATAGCCTCCATAAAACTTGGAATTTATCCTCAAATTTAATGTGAATCATGGACTAGAGCAAACTTACTGCTATTTCATTTTTGGGGGCATTTGTGGCTTGAACTCTGCTACTATACGTGATCCATGGGTATTATAAAGTCTTCATGTGCTCAGTCTGTCTGAAGGATGCAGTCAAGCAATATAATACTTCTTACACAAGAGAACTACTTCTAATTTAACTGTAGGTTATTGTTTTTTCTCTTTAAAAATTGTTTTTTGAAAAACATTAGAATTGTATGCTGATGGTAGATAATCAAGAAAATCCACAGTTTAGGGAAAATGTGCCATATGTCTTGTAATTCTAGTACACAATGGGGTATCTCCTTAATGACTTCCTCAGTGCCCCCAATTGTATCTCGGTGTTAGAAGACATATGGAGCCTTTTCCCCTTAACTGTGAATTTCCTTCCTGCCACTGTTTTTTCTTACAACCTTAATCTGCTTTTAATGTACTGCAGTTGTCTTTTCCTGCCAATAATCTTTTATCCCTTGTTAGGTGACTTCATTACAAATGACAGAACTAGAACTTCTACATTTGGAGTGAGATGAATGCTTAAATTCGACTTTATTTGCTCAGTAACTGAGCAACAAGAGAGCTTTGAATTAAACTTAGTATTCTGTGATAGGCTTCACATTGTAAAACCTGTACATATCTGGTTGCTTCTGGCATAAATGGTGGCATCAGGTGTTCTGTAGTCTTTGTATGCATGTGTGTATAAAAGCTTCTAGTGTGGTGGTAGTTGTTGTTTCTGAACATTTTGTGAAACCATAGGCATAGAAATACACTTGTTTTGCAACCTGGTAAGTTTTAATAAGTTTAGCGGTTCCACAGGGTGAAATTTGGCTCTGGTTATGTAAGAATTGACATGAACTACAGTCCCAGTTTACAGGATATGTGTCTTTTAAATCTTTTATATTTTACAGTAGTGAAGTATAGATTTCTTTCTGAATATGAGTATAGCAAGCTGCTCCATGCAGAAAATGCAGGAAGATCAGAAAAGAATTTGCACACATTTTTTGAAATTAAGAATAACATGGTTCAAAATCAACTCTAATACATTTATGAAGGGCTAGTTGTACTGATCTATGCTTTCATTTAAAAGATTTTAGACAGAAACATTTATTATTGGAAATGTCCTTACTTGATTCAAAGCCTGAAGAGATCAACAAGACCTTTTATAAGGCTTTGAACCTAGATTTAAAATGTCATGTATTAAAGAAAAGATGATGAAGGAAGAAGATTATTTACATTCTGATATTGAGAAATTATGCGATGCATGAGGGTAAGAGAGGTGGTGCAGCCATTTGCTTTCCAGGACTAAGGAGTTTGAGTAGTGTCCTTCCTACTAAGATGGGGAGAGTCTTGAGCCCAAATTCCTCTTCAACGCAACTGCTTTATTAAATGAGGGTGATCTGACAAGCAGTATGCATCAGAAATAGAGCTGGCTTAGGTGCTTTTCTACTACCTAGGACAATGCTGGAAATAAAATTATGACACTGATTCACAACCCAGCTGATAGTCTGCTCCGGAGGCAAAGTAGATTTTGATGTTGCATGACACTGATGCCAGAGCTACAATTTAGCTCTTAAAACTCACAGAAATGTTATTGATTAAACGTGAAAATAACTGTTGATTGTTCAAGGTTTTTACTACTTAGGAGGGAGTGTATTCCCAGAGAGAGTGTAGGAAGGTTTATTTTTTAACCTAAGTTGAAGTTTATTATAAGCAAATCTGAGGTTCACTGTTAATGGAGTTGGTAGAAAAAATTTATGATTGCCTAATTTTTATAATTTCTCTGTGATGGATGAAGGCTTGTTGTGAGCCTGTGGTGGTAGAGTACACTGAGGAACACTTCATTTGAAGTAAAGGATTATCAGTAACTGTAGGTTTGATTTCAGACTTGAAAACAGGCTATTTTTTCTGTGGCTGAAATTCTTGCAGAAAAGAATCCCTCCTTTATTGTTTTACATAGTTCAGATTTCCAGCCACATGACACAAAACTCTGGTCTCTTCAATTGTGTGAGATTTCAACATGCAGCAGATAGAGAGGGTTGGTTATTAGCCAGCTGTGGAGTTTGGAAGGATTCCTAGTGGTCTGCTGAATTAAACATTTTTAGATCAAAGCTGGGGAGGGGTTGGCAGGAAGAGGTAGGTGATGGTCCATGAAAGTGGTAAGCAGAACTGTCTCATAACCTTCCCTCCTATTGCCGGTATGGATGCTATATGGATGAAAACAAAGAACTGAACAAATTCTACAGATGCTTGAGTAAAACTTTCCTAAAAATACATCATTTATGAAAGCTCATAAATGAAAGCTTGTGTTTATAACATTCTTAGTACAGAGAAATATTTCTTTTTTTGTGTGTGTGTGCTAATAAAGTCTCTGTGGGTTGGTTGTGGGGGTTTGTTCTCCTCCTGCCTTTCTTTAGAGTAGCATTTTTAAATGGGGGGGATTGGTTGCTTATTGTTCACTGAAGTACCATTTACTGAAGAAAATATATTTCCCTCCCCTCATAGATACTGGCTGGTCATCACAATTACCAGATGCCAATCTGTAGAACAGAGTTTTCCAGAAAATGGCATCTGGCTTCCTGGCAGAGTCCACAAACACTTGTGCTGATGGTTGTGGAGCTGCAGCTGGGCCTGGGTGGCTGCTGAGGGAGTATATGGTCCACCCTGTCATTCTAGATGCTATTTACCTTTGGCTCACCTTTTGATTCAGAATCATTTAAGCATTTGTGCTTTTTTATAAATGCTGTCAAACATCAGCCTTTCAAATGGCTTTATGTAGCTCCATTCACAGGAAGAAGAAAGCCATTTCACATGATCACTTATTTTTTGCATGTACGTGTAAACTATAAACCTGCTCGTATACCAGCAGGTGGTTTATTTATCCACCAGGATGCATAGTGCAAACATGGTTATTAAGCCATTCATTTAAAAGGAAAAAGAAGAGAGAGAATCTGATAATCTTCCTGTGAATGCAAACATGTAATCACACCTGATTGTGTTCCATAGTTAAAAGATGCAAAAGACTGAACTGTTGTGTTAAAATTACTGTCAGTGCCGTTGTGTGGCATAGAGGCACAGCCTTCCATTTGGGAGCACCTGCACCCCTGGTATCTGATATGTGGGTTGGATGAGCAATTTGCCCAGTGTTTTACTGTTTCTTGGAATATCCAATACCCTCCAGAATGATCCAAAACACAAGCACCTCACTTAGGGGTCAATAAAACTGAGTTCTCATCCAGCTGCCAACCTCCTGTGATGTGTTGAAAGAACAATTATCTCATCTCACTGTATTTTACTTCCCTGTTTGTCTGCATCTTATTACACATCTTGGATGTACTTTAAAATAGCAGTGGTAGGCATCATAGGTAGTGTAAATATTATTTGTACTGTGCAGACTCAACTTTTGGAGGCTCTCCCTCCTGGCAGAAGAATTTCTTTTTGGCTGAAATGCTAGTGTTGTATCTCTCCTGTGATGGTGGTGGAGAAACCCTGCTGAGTATGACTGACAGCACTTTACCCTTTTTGAGACTTGGGACTACCAAGTTTCTGAGCACGCGACATCAGTCCTTTCACTTAGTCTGCATGACTAGCACCAAGATGGCAACCCCCATAGTAACGTTGCTGTATGAAAATATGCAAGTAGACCTTGTTCTGATTTTAATAATAGCATCTCAGATGCAGAATTACTGCTATTACATCTAATTGCTAGTCCACACTGTGATATTTAAAATGGAGTGGTGGCAAGGATTCAATGTACAAATCTGTTTATTTATAACCAAGTGACCTTCTGTTCAGCAATATCATAGATTCTAGCTAGGGAAAGTGATTCAGCTTCCCTGTGAATGTCTGGCTCAGCATTGACTAGAACGTGGCTTTTGTTTCCCCTACTAGTAGTGACAAAGCCTTAGACAGCATCCTGTGGGAGGTGGTGCATGCCTGAATTCAATTTGCTTGATGTCCTTTGATGGAGCTGCAATTCACTGACTTTGTATAATTTTTGATAGGAAATGCCTGGGGATAAAATCACATATGGCCTTTTACATCATTCTTCTTGGTACCTGGCTAAGCAGAAGACTATGTCAATAGAAGAATGTACAATGTTCTGAAGAACATGAGAACACATTAGAAACACTGCACAGTGAGAAAACTTGCAGTGAACTTAACAATATTGCATTCAATTTTATTTTTCTTTGGTTTTCATACACACATGACCTTATTAAGTTTCTAAACATAAACATATTCCTTTTAAAATACATCTTCAAAGTATACTTGAATTCTAGCTCTATAGGGACTTGACATATCAAAAGAAATTTGCTGACATAAACTGGTATGTAGAGCTTGATCTATTCTAATATATGATTTTAATGTTTCTCATTTTCTTGCCTTGCCAACTCACATCTATCACACACTGTCACATTTAAGTTTCCTAAATTACTGCTTTTAACTTTTTGTCACTTATTCAGTGAAGAGATATATTCTAACGCTCAGCTCAGCTTTTTTTTTTTCTTGTGATTGTATCTTAATATTAATAGTTTGAGGGGGAAATGGAAATTTTTGCTCAGTTAAGGAGACAGCACTTTTTGATAGATTTGGGATTCAATATTGTCCTGGTTTCAAATTCAAGACCTGATTTAATTTTCAAGCAAAGCAGAGAATTCAGTGAGGCAAATGGAATATAAAGGCATGTGGAATGGGGAGGGTGTTCTGAGCATTGTAATTACGAGCAAGACAAAATATATCTCCACTACATCTGTTTATCAGTGATGGATAGATAGATAGATTCATTTCCTATTGTTGGTAGTACATGTGTTGATGACAAACTGCTCTGGTAAATTCTGTTGTTTGCAGGGTAAGAGGAAATAATAATTGCACTCCTTAATCAAACTGCTTTGACCTCAAGCTGACAATTTCAAAGTTGCTTCTTTCTATGCTTACAGCTGATCCTAAGCATCTCATCCTTTTAGCCAATGAATGTATTTTAAGAGCCGTGCACTTTTAAGGATTCAGGAAATACAAAAATATTTCCAGACGTGCCAAATTTTGAAATTACTTTCTTTTTTTTTTTTAAGTCCAGTTCCACTTTAATATTGCCTGTGATTTGAAGCTTGCTTCTCATTTAAATATCATCACCTTTTAGCTTCTTATGATACTGGAGACTTTAGTCTAATTTCTGCTATGAGTTGACTTTCTTCTGGTGACCGTAGCTGGGAGCTTACCACGCTGTAAACATGAGTCTGACCCTCAGCATGACAAAATGTAAAAAATAATCTTGGGGTAAAATAAAACAAATATTCCCTTCATAGGGTCTCAGAGCCCCTCAGAGGCTGTTTAGTTAAACTTCCATATCCTTACATGAATTTTTAGAATTATGAATTTAAGACCAGAGTGAACCACTGTGAACCTGTAGTTGGAGCTATGGCATGGGTTGGTAGTCACTGCAGGGGCAAGCCGCTGGCTTTGTGTGAAGTGATGGCGTATTTCCTACAAAGATATCCAGAGTTGATTTTGAAACATCAAATGATACAAATACAAAAGACAATTTCACGTGTCTAAATAGTCTGTGATAGTTGTTGGTTACTTGATAGGTAAAAAGTACTGTGATCAGTTCAGCCCTTAACTGTCTTTTGAATAAGCTGGGGGGCTTAGTTTCTTAATCTTCTAATCATCACATATTGTTTCCAGATCTGATTGCATTCTAATTGCACTTTTCAGCTTATCACCAGCTTAAGCAAAGAGTAAGCCCCCAAAAATGTTTATTTTCAGTTTGGATGAAAGATCTGTAAAAATAGGTTGAGCACTTTTTATTTTTATTTTTATTTTTGGTTTGGTTGATTTTTAATTTATTTTTTTTTTGTAAGACACAAAGGTAAAAGAAAATGAAGTAGGTGGGTGGGAAGATGAAGAACCAAGTAATTCAAGTTTGCCATTTGTCTAACTGGTGGAAGACTGAATTGATTTGTAGGCTCTCTGGTTGGATTATTTAGAGGTGTATTTTCATGAGGAAAAGGAGGCATTTTTATGAATATTGATTAGAAGCCTTTTGGTGTTCTAGGAGCAACATGCAATTTGTCAGGGATGCTCACTATACTCATCGGGATTATATTTTTCTTTTTATTGTTAACTTCACATGTATCCCTGTCTGTATTAATGTGTAAGGAATTATAATAGCAACATTTGCAATGCACGTGTGAGAAGTTGCCTGTTTTTCTTTATAACAGATATATAGATGTCAGAGGCCCATCATTTGTAATCAGTTTTACACTGGCAAAATAGAAAATGTATCTGTGATGGACAGGAAATACATCAGTGAAACCAATGCCTGAGCTTCTGAAAAACTCTTTGTCATAAAAGGTGAAAAAATACATTGTTAAAAATTGTGGCAGATAGCTTGGTTTCCTCTTTAAAATGAAATTTTTACTGCCAAGCAATTGTTCTTTTACTTGTATTTAGATGGAACAACACTTAACGTTCAGTATTACTTAGTTATGTTGGATATCCTCTGCTGTGGTTTTCTTTTTCAAGGGTATCATTCGATCATCCAGAATGTGAAGTGTTTGTACTTCTGTTCTTTAAGGGGAACAGCACATTTATATTACATAGAAGTCACACTTCAGTGATTTATTTTCCTCTGCAGAAGTGTGTATGCAGCACCAGATTAGTTTGTAATAGGATAGTCTCATCTTCCTCTGGTCACATAGGGCAAATGCATATGCATTTGCTGGAAGAGGAATAAAAATTGTAATATAACTAATCTACATTTAAACAAACTGCCCATCTAGCCAGGAGAACCCGTCAGGAGTCTGAGCTATGATAGGGAGTTAGGTCCTGCTTTGCCTTTTCTTCCTCTGAAGCACTGGCTATGAATAATTGTTGTATTCATACCTGGCCCTTAAGTGCACTGCGCTGGGAGGGTCAGCAGTTTTTCTGTGCCATTGGCCAAAGAGAATCCAGAATTTAACATTTAATAAGCTTACCTTAATAACAGCTATCAAGTCTTGAAGGTGATGTTGTTTGTTCTTCACCATTGTAGTATGGAATTGATGAAAAATGTATAAGATGCTAGATGGGTCCTGTGCCCTGTCCTTTTCTATCACATGATTCATGATGATCTTTGGCAAGTCCTAACATATTTCAACTCTTGTTGAAATTCGTTGGGCACCTTGATAGTGTGCTTTTCAGTTCTGTGGGAGTCATTGTATTTTATTTTATTTTTTTTATAACCTGTAGAACTCGAGTAATTTAAAGATTAGACAATAAATGAGACCATTAAATATTCTCCAAAATGTTTATGTCCTAACCTTTATAATGAGTCTTTACTTTTGGTTCTCTGCATCTGGAACATCAGGTGACCTCTTCGTCCATAACTGAATGTGTGGATTTTGGTAGTACTGCCCACCTGAGCCAGTTTTGCTGCCTGGAGAATGTCGGCAGAAGGGGACACGGAACAGCCCAGGTTACCATCTGTCAGATTTTTAAGCATTCTGTCCTTCTAAACCAATGTCTGAATGCTTTCTTCTTCCTCTTATCAATACAGTCAGAGTCCAGATACTGAGTGTAACTTTTCTTTAGTTAACAATATTTCTCCAATATCAGCATTGCTCGAGGCTAAATGATTCATTTCAGTAAAGGGTAATGTCAGTAACTATATGAGACTAAATTATTTAGCTAATTCTTCAGAACTTTGCTCTTTTTTAAACTAAAAAATCTTTTCCACCTATACAGTAGGAAAGAATGGTTCACTTAGCAGTTTTTACTTGTGAAATGTTTTAAAACCATAAGCAGTTCCTATCAGTGTCAGTTTAATGAAACAGATAACATGACGTTATTTTCAAGTTTGTGATCACCTCCATGCAAACCGAAGTGATGTTATACTCAGATGGGTGTTTTGAACACAAGAGCAGTTAAAGGTTCATTGCAACTCTGAGTGCTTCAGCACCGTAGAGATGAAAAAGATGACACTATGAGTGTGCTCTTTGAATACAAGTAGAATAAACAAATACCATTATTCTGGAGCATCAGTGTTTAAATTATATTTCTGGACAACTTCTGCACCTCATTTATACAAAAGGATAACGTTGAAACTTGAGAAGTTCTGGCACTATTTGTATGACTGTCAACAGAGCAGCCAGAAAAAAATAAGTATACTAGATGAACCAACATTTAAAATGTAAAGAATAAAAAAATAACCAACCCTGTGTTTTAAACTGTTCTAGAAAATGTGGGGAGAGAATGGTCCCAATTCTTTGTCTAATGAAGAAAAGTCAGGTATGGAACTGGAAAACACCCATGGTTTTCTGTCATTTTTCTGATCTGGCCTGAGGACAGTTCAGGCTGTGCTGGTAACTGCTTCTATAAAGGATGCTTAGCTGCCTATGTTGTAAAGGACCTCTGCAGTCTGGAGATCTCAGTGGTCCTGCAGTTGCATCTGCCTTAGATCTAGCCTTTCCAGGTGCATCCCAGACATTCCTGCTGTGAACCAATCCAGCTTCTGAAAATTGGTATTAGATAATGAATGGATTTATTTATATCGCCTCAAGATATCAACCTATTATTATTTTATTTTTAAGCAAGAGAGAAAATAAAGAAGACAGACAAACAAAGAGCATTCTGGCAGCAAAAAGCCTGGTAATAAAAAATATTAATATTTATAAGAAAAAAACCCCACAAGCCTTTGTTTTGGAATATCATTTTCTACCATTTGGAAAGATGCCTTAGGCCACTGTAGGAAGAGTCCTTACATTACTGTAGCTAAGCAGCCCCCTATTATGTGCACACTGAAGTTTTATAGCTATTCCTTTACAGATTCTATTTCTGCTTCTATTAACTGGACAGTTAAAAACTGTTTAGCAGTTTCAACTTAATCAGGAATTATATATCTTTTGCCCTTTTGACATGGCTTATAGTTTAATAAAAAGTAAAAATGCCATCTCAGCATCAATGTTAGATAATTCTGCATTAAGAATCAGAAATTTACATGTTTGAATTGCAGTATAATAGCCAGATATATACAGGTGAAGTCATGTCTTCTTGAAGAGCAGCAGTCTTTGGCTGTGTACCCTAAGAGACTTTCTGTTATGCAAGCAACTCTAATAATATATAAAGAGCAGTATAGAAATATATTTCAGGCTCTTTACAGAGAACTCTGATATTCTTGCATTTCATATGAACACAAAACATTTGTTATCACTAAAGTCTTACCCATCTGCCTGCAGAACTTAAGGGCAAAACTTAAGCTGAATGAGATATGGCCACAGTTTCTCCCTCTCCAGCTATTCTGGTATCTTAATGTAACAAAATGGAAACCAAGGGTTCTCCTGATTTTTGGGAGTCTTACAGAAACTGTGACTCTAAACTACAGCTTTCATATTGCTAGAAACTGTACATACAGCATGAATAATAACACTATGACATGATTGATTTTCACCTTCGAAACTTCATAAAAGCTATCAGCATGTTAAAGATGAGGGACCTTGGGCACTTTTAGGAAATAGAGACCCCCAGATAAATTGATGCATAAGACTCTCTTTTGTGTGGCCACATGTAAATACCAAGAATATATCATTACTTTTAGGCAAAGGTTATTATTAAAGTAGAATTGCACATTTTATAAGGCGAATCTTTACTTTTCTGGGTCTTTCAAAATTGCATAACAAGTGAGGGGACCACAATGAAGAAAATTCTTGTTTATGTTTTGTGATAGTTCCTCCAAGTCAAAAACCTAATCCTTACTAGTAACAAAGTGATAATTTTGGTCTGCTCTCAGGCTGCTTACAAAGAATCTCCATATTTTTTAATGGTACTATGCTACAAATGTAAAGTTGATACTACCTTGCAACACAAATTAAATTTCAAAGCAGTCCTTCCCAACAGGAATGCCTGTATACAAATGAAGTCTTCCCTCATTGATACATGACAGTGCATATGATAATACTTGAGCTAATGCCAAAGTTTTGCAGAGGGTAGGATAGCAATTCTGTCTTATAATCACCAGGTAAATGTTGTAGTAGCTCCAGCCACAGGTATGAGGCAGAGCTGAATTTCAGGGAACTAAAGAGTCCCTCCCAGGATGAACTTTGTTACAGGCTGCAGGTGAGCAGGTCTTTGTTAGTGTGATCCTAGCAGTTTGGTTCCTCCAAGCTGGCAGCTTTTACCTTATTGCAGTAGGGTACAACATGTTACAAAAATAAGCAAGGACTGCTGGTGGCAGATTTAGGGCAGGAAATCTGAAAGGTAGAGTTCTTGATTGTGGATGAAAGAGGAAAGGAAAAGGGCCCCTCCTGTCTTTGTGTCTGGAAAATGAAAGAGTTTCTCAGCAAAAAAAAATTCATCTTCATTTTGTAAACAGAACCATCCAAATAGTCCAACGTGGCTCAGATACTACCAGAAGATCCAGATACTATCCTGGTCATGGAGGAAAATTGTAGCAATAGGCTTTGTTGCTGTGCATTGGCTGAATCCCCATGACTTACCTGTTTTTGACTTGTATTGTGCTCTGTGCAGTTTTTTAGTGACTTCTGTGGGGGAACCTGATCACAAGAAAATGATAATATGGTGTCTTTAGAAGATGCCAGTGGTGCTTTATAGATTTTTCTATAGGCAGTGTAAGATGGACTACCCATAGCTATCTTGAGGTACTGTAGTGATCTTAAGTCATCGTTTATCTTTATCAAATTGTAGTGTCAACTGTAGACAGCATCAAATGCTTCCAATTGGTGGTGGTGTTACTACAGGGAAAAACATGAAGGCAGAGGCATCTCCTTGTATAACTTAACCATGAACTAAATACAGTAGAGCAGGCAATTTACAAAACCTAACCACAGAAAGGAGTCCTTTTTTCTTATTAGACACTATGATGCAGTAGGTAACAATTTTGTTTGAGTAATAGATGAGATTATTATAAGATTATGCAGTCATTCAGTTTTAATCAGCTGAGTGGGAAATCTCTGCTTTCTTATCAAAGGGCAGTAGATGAAAAGTGACGTCTCCACAGATCATTATGAAGGTAGCCTTGTACGAAGGGACCACTCATTTCCCCTCTTTCTAACTAGAACTGCTACTGAGGGAGTTATGTACTGGGTGAAAATGTCTTGATTAAAACGGACTGAAATATAAATACAGTTAGACTGAAGGGATACAGAAATGTTTTGTATTCATTTGGTATTATAATGAGTGCATAAAGTGAAACAAAAACAGTAGGAAAAAAGGAAAAATTTCCTGGTGAATTGTCCAAAATGACAAATTAACTTGTAGGCACTGGATAGAAACTTTGTATTTTGGGATGTCCATGCAATTAAAAAACCCCAAACCCTCAATGCAATCTGCACACTTGTTCCAATAAGGAATTTCTTTTCTTTTTTACTAGGAGGTCAAATATCTCTTTCTGTCCCACCAATTAGATTTTAAAAGTGAAAGCTTTGTCTCTTCATAGGCGCAAACTGCATTGCAGAACTACTGCATATGACCATTCTGTTCTAACAGAAATCAGAATACTTGCATGGCAGGTTTGCTCTTAGAACTGGACAGTCAGACCTATGTACACAACGTTGGAATATGCAACTCAACTAATGTTGGGATAAAACATTCATTTAGAAAAGAGAAAATATTTTAGGCAATATAGACCAGAGCATGTGTAGTTTAACACTACCATTNATATAAATGTAGTAGTTTTAAGCTCATTTCTGGCCACTTTCTGTGCTAAATAATGACAATTTGTCTGCAATATCAAACTGTTCCCTCATGGTTGGTTTGGTTTTTGTTTGGTTTTTTTTGTTTTGTTTTGTTTATTTCTTCATTTCCTCATTTTCATTTGGCTATAACAGCCAAGTTCTTTCTCAATTACAGCAGAGTATTTACAGTGACCTCAGTAGTTGTTCCAAATCACTACCACTATAAGTGAAAACAAGAAATTGAGTATCGTTTTCTTTTGATCCTGGATTACTTATCTCTAGTTAGCTTCTCTCCCTAGTTAGTTGGCTTCTTTATGTTATCTACAGCCATAGTTTCTAAACGCCTTGTGGAAGATTGTTGCCTACTTGTGGGCAGCTGTTGAAAAAAGCATCAAACCTCTTCTGGGGCAAGAAGTATGCAGTATGGCATGCTGTTTTATGGAAATACATCCCTTGTATCAGATGTGTCCAGCAGCAGACACGGATGGTGGGTTTTGCAGCTCCTGCTACGGTCGTACACCCCACCAGGTTGTGCTGTGTGAGTATTTCAGGCCCTTTATTCTCTGCCATGCTCCTCTGTGCTCAGCATCTGGGGATGTAAACAGCCACTGATGTCAGTGTACATTCAGGATTCAACTTTCTGTGGAAGTTGGAGAGGGAGTTATGTTGGTTTTTTATTTGTTGAAGAGTATTTGTACTAAAGATTTAGGTCAGGGCAGTCTTTTCTTACTAGACGCAAGAGAAGGCAGAAATTTTCAGGGTGTGGACTTGTGTTTCTCATCTTTCTGGCTCATAGCTGGTGCTCTCCATGCACCTCCTGTGATAACATTTCCAACCTGAAAACTAGCTTCTGCAGATCAGTCAAGATATTCTGAGTACGAGATGTTAAGTGTGCATTGTATGGCTCTGACAGCTGGGGCAGCAACGACATGAGAAAGTGGACTCTTGCTCCACTTTCTGTGCCAATCTGAGAGAGATGGCTTTTTTTTTGCTTAAACCGTGACAGCCACTCAGGTAAACCATAACTGTATAAACACCAGAGCAAATGTTACTGTCATATTCCAGACTATACAGAAAATTATTACTTTATTCTAAATTGTCACTGTAATGAGCAATAATTTCCCTTAGTATTTTTTTTCTTTATAGGCCTGTTCCATATGATAGTGTTATGTGCAATTGCTACTGCTCCCCAAAGCCCAACAACAGCTTCCACCGACTTTTCACTAAATTGCACTAACTTCTCTTGGAAACTCTGAGGCTGATCATTTCGTGGGAGCTGTTACAGAGTCAGGACAATCAAATTTTACAAATGTCAACCACTTCTGTTTCACTTTCTCATTGTATAATCGGTAAAACACTGAATGTTACTTTTTATTTTGCATCTTCACACAGACCAGGGTTTCCCATTTGTAAGCTGTACTACTGTCCCAAAAAGCTCATGAAAACCTGTGGATGGAGGGAGCAGTGCAAAGGCTCTTTATTTACCATTTCTGGTTAAATGCACAGTTCATCACTGATGTGCTGGGCTGACCTTGGCTCTCTGCCCGATGCCCACCCAGCCACTTTCTCATTTCTCTCTCCTCAACAGGGTGGGAGGAGAAAATAAGATGGAAAGCTTGTGGGCCTGGGCAGGGTTTACCCTTCCATGAAGATGCTTTCCCAGAGGCACCACCAGCCTGGCTGAGGGGCTCAGCTGTGCCCTGCCCTGGGGTGGCAGGAACCAACTGTGGCTGGCCTGGGGCAGCCCCAGCCCCCACAGCCCCCGCCAGCCCCTGGACATGTAATGCAGTTGTTAAGCTGTAGTCACACGTTGAATTTGGTTTTGGTCCTTGGCAGCCATACAACAGGCAGTTCATCTGGCGGACATAAACCTTCACTTCATCATGCAGAGTTTTGCATCTGGGGAAGAACAACACCATGCACCAGTACAGGCTGGGGGCTGACCTGCTGGAGAGCAGTGTAGGAGAAAGGGACCTGGGAGTCCTGGTGGACACGAAAATGACCATGAGCCAGCAATGTGCCCTTGTGGCCAAGAAGGCAAATGGCATCCTGGGGTGCATTAGAAAGGGGGTGGTCAGTAGGTCAAGAGAGGTTCTCCTCCCCCTCTATTCTGCCTTGGTGAGGCCACANCTGCTCTGGCAGGGGGGGTGGACTAGATGATCTTTCGAGGTCCCTTCCAACCCCTAGGATTCTGGGATTCTGTGATTCTGTGATCTGGCTACTTTGGTATTAAAAATTTACAGTTTGCACAGGGCACATCTGTTGCACGGGGGGTTCCTTGTAAGTGAACGTTTTTGCTTGGGCTTTAAGGCCTTGCACATTTAGCTTTGATGTATCATTTAATTAACTTACCCTATAAGATTTCTGCAGAGCTGCCTTCTGAGCATTGCAGCCAAGTAAGTTTTTCTCTGTGTCTGTGGCAGTATCTTATTCCAGTGCTCCAGAGCTGGGAAGACAGACTTGTACACAAGGTTATATTTCATTTCACAGGTCTCATAACTTGCATTGTTAATGCTTCATAATGTAGGCTGTCCTGTACCAGCCTACAGCTAATGAGTTATGTGCTACAGACTGTGGATCTATATTGACTTGGCAAATGTAAAACAGCGTGTCATTGCAAATGCTTACGTATATCTTTTTGTATCTTACACAGAGATTGTAAACAAGCTGTGTGGATACGTTCTTGAATGCCAGAGGAGTAATTAGCTTTAACAGCAGAGCCTGCCATCTTTGAAACGAGAATTTAGAATCAAGTCTATCTGTCTGACTCCGGGTTAGCTTTGTGCTGAACAACAGCTTTATGCCTTTTATGTGTTTTATTGCTGCAGAGATGCTTATTTTTGCTTGCCTATTTGAATTGCTACAGCACGCTCATATGGGTGACAGAAACAACTGTTTCAGGCATTAATTTGGTAGGATAAGAAGGAATTGAAAAAAAATTCCCCTCATAATCCAGGGACAGAGCAGCCTGAAGCAGAACTGCCACAGTCCAGCAGCACACGGGGCTGCAGGGTTTGAGGTCCCTGTATCGCTGCTGCGTTCCTGCAGCGTGTTTATGGGCTTCTGATTCCCTGCAATGTCTTGATGCAGAAGCATTTCACTTAATAGGCAGAGATGGATGACAGACTTTCGGGACTAGCATAGGAGGTTGTTATTATGTAGTTTACCAACTGATATTCCCTCCTTGCTAGTGATAATTGGTGAATGTTTCTGCAACCTTACAGCGTAGTCGTTCTGCTACTACAATAGGGTGTCATTTCACTGTAAGTGGCAGGGTGAATCATAAGTATAGCATATCCAGCAGAAGAAGTAATTTGCTGACGTAGTACTGTCTGTATCTCATGATATGCAGGTAACTGAGGCTGAAACTGCTTTTTCTTTATTCCCTTCCTCTCTGTCTTCCCTATGCCTCTCCACTGCTCCCCATGGTGATTAGACATAAGCCAACTAAAGACAAGAAAAATAATCATTTCTGGTAGACTTAGTACTGCGTGAGTCATCAATCCTTCACCAAGACCTAGAGCCCACTTCCTCTCCATTTTATTCCTTTGGCTTTTAGATTTATAATGTTGTTAGGAAAAAGAGATTCAGCCTCTTGGTCTATAAGAACCTGTTTAAACATAAAGAGGCATTTACTTACAAATAGCACTGTATTGCCTATGCGTTTATCTTGACAGTCCAGTTTAATTTATAAAGCATAATGTGCTTGTAACTCAGCCTGAGAAATGTAGTTTAGCAAGCACTATTGACTTAGTAAATCTCCCTTCTCCCTCTTATTGTAAATCTGATAAACCTAAAGAAGCATTCTGGGTACTAGAGAATCTAAATATTAAAGCGGGGTTCTTCAAGATGATCTTGATAGTACTTCACTTAAAACTTCATGTTGAAGCAATAGTTTATCCTATTGTGAAGTGGTTTAATCTTTCCTTGATCATTTCTCAAAGATGTGGATGTGCTGTACAGTAAAATTGCCAGATTTGTGCTGAATTGCAGCTTCAGAACCCATTATTCTGAAAAGGTTATCTAAATTGAATGGCTTTAAGTTGACTTGTAAAGTCATTAGAAGACTTCTAGCCCTTTATGTGTTTGACCGCACAACCCGATGTGATTCATACGTACTCTGAGATGCAAGCTTTCAATCTGTAGTTTGCACACTAATTTGCAAAATAGAAGTGTATGTTTTTCCATCTCTGACAAAGGAAGTGCAACATTTTATTTTAACTTGATGCTTATACACATATCAGTTATGTAAATCCCATAACCATGATCTATTTGCCATATAAATAGTGCTAGGAAGATAGAAGGTTGCAGCTGAATCATAGGTTATAAGCTTAAACACGGACTTCACACTTGGAATGCCTGAATCCTCTCACCCTAATGCTTTAACACTTTTCAATTCCCAGAGAAAATGTAGGTTCTAAGTTTTGAAGAAATCTGGTTTCAAAAAATAATATGTATTTTTTATATTTGTTGTATTTTTTGTGGCAACTTTAATCTTGTTTAAGCAATAGAATTACAGTTCCTTGTGCTTTTTTTTTTTCCTTAGTATGCTTAGAAGCAGTTTAAAACTGAAGCCTTCTCTTATTCTGCTTTGGTGATATGGCAACAGCTAATCAGAAGTTTTTAACAAGTGATTCTGCCAAATGCTTTACTCATCTTTTCTTACTGGGTCTTATTATTTATACTTTGATAACTTTTCAAAATTCAAAAATATATTTTCATTTAAAGTTTGGGGTTTTTTTTGTGTTTTACCTATTGGCTAACTAATATGAGATGTACTACTTTTTCTGTAGTGTTCAAAGAAAAATTTCCAATTGCACTATAAATACATGTAAATATGATCTTGCTCTCGGAGTATGCATTAGGGAGGCACCGTTTGTATCTGTCTCTATATTCTTAACATTATAATATTCTCTCCTCTGTCTTCTCTGTTAAGGCAAGGCTTTCTCTTAATAACTTTCTTCAATATGAATTTTATACCCAGTCTTTCAGTTAGTTTTTCATTACCAACCTTGACCTAGGAAGATGTTGCAAAGAGATTATTCCAGCACAATTGGGAGAGGATGTTAGCTGTTCTCGGACAGATGGCTGAACAGTACCCTGCACTAAATAATACTGGGTCCCAAGCCTCTCCTTTCTCCAACTGTGCACTTTCCAATAGAACAAAGGATGAATTTATTTATTATCTGTATTTATTATAGCAATGTCTTCTTCATATTCAGGTAAAGCTTTTCTCATCACTGTGATCATGGAGAGAAATTCCCCTGATGTCGTACACAGATTTTATTCAAACTGTGGACCCTACAACTGTAAAATGAAAAAGCAATTAAACTACCAGGATTTTCTGGTGTTATTCTTGGTTAGATTGGTGTAAATTCTGAAGGACTTGGAAAATCTTAAATGTGTTATTTGTATTTACACAAATAACACTGAAAATGAGGATGGACCTTGTGTACTTGACCAAGAAAGCAAGCCAGCCAGGTTCTGATCTCTGCAATTGATTTCAAGAACATAGCAGCTGGCTAATGTATAATTTTTTTTTCATGAGACCCTGCAAGTCAGCAATTTTCTTCCTGAATCAAGTAAACAGTAGTCTAATTCTTACATAAATCCTGTGCTGTAAATAAATAGAAAAAAAAATCACAAGATATTCAGCTTCATTGGTTGCCCCATTAATTTTTAGGGGAATTGCAGACAGAATTTTTGTGTTGACTATAATGTGAGAAATGCTCTGCACTATAGGAAGGGTAGTTTGCAGGTAGTAAGAATGCCATGTACAAACACAGGACTTCTGTGAAGAGTGATAAATCCCTGGGTGTCTAAAGCCTTGAAGAAAAGTCTGTAGCAGTGGTTTGTCATCTACTGCCCAAGCTGTTGATAGTGATTTGTAAGCTCAGTATCTAAAGGAATACTTCTTGTTTTTTCTTGAAGCCAGTCAGGCAGAGAAGGAAAGGTAACAAAGAAATGATTATTCACAGTTAAAAGCTGTCTTAAAGGAAAAAATATCATCACTTTGGAAAGACATAAGTTCTGAATGCAAGATTCAATAAAATCTTAGACAACTTCATATCTGGAAAGTAAGGTTTAATGATTACAAACAGAAAAAAAGCCTGAATTGTATACAAAGTAGATTGTAACTTGGTTTGAGTGCAATGTACTCTGAAGTATTCACTGAGATATACAGTTGCAATGGGTTAAATTGTGACTTGGATCTCACACCAGCAAAAGGTAACTTCTTGTGAACAACATGGTTTGCATTAACATGTCCTCTCCTCTCCAGATATCAATAAAAGACAAGCTTGAGAAGAGAGTATGAAGAATATTGACATTAGGCCAGTTGCAGGTTAGTGACACCCCACACCCATCCACTCCACCTCCCCGAAAGAGAAAATCCTCCCCAGTAGACTGGCTCCCTTGTGTTTTCCTAACTCTCTCAGGAGGGAAAAGAAAGTCAGTCTAAGAAATAAACATAATTTTATGATAAGCCAATTCATGTATACATCAGGTAGTTGATGATCTATGCTGGCTGTAGGAGCAGAACATAGATGAATTTCTGACTAGATATTTATACAGGGGCTGGCCTCAGGAGGCTCTCATTAGGCAACACAAACTGGCCAGGCTTTTGAAAGCAATCAGCTGATGCTTAGGGGATTTGCACATGGAACAGAGATGAGATTGACCAGAGTTAGCTCTCAATAAACTAGTTCCAGCACTAGGAGCACTAGAACTACATTACTGCTCAGCTTTGTATGGGCTGGTTGAACGAGCTATAATGCTATTGCTTCTGCAGCCCACTATAGCTCAGGTAATGCTGCATGGTGCTGTACCCTGCAGATACCTAAATGAAATCAATGCGTTTCCAGAAGAGCTCAGTAGTGAGGCCAGCAAGAGCTGCTGAGTGTCGAGCACTTAGGGAAATTTGGTCATTTCATTTTAATGTGATTTATTGGACTTAAGATCAAGATATAAAATAAATCACTTTTATGTTTCCTTAGCAGTACAGCTGGAATCTACTTGTGCATGTTATCCATGGCTGCTCTCTGACGTTTGTGTGTTTATTATGCACAGCAATTAAACACCCCTTTTTCCTAGACAAATTAGAGCTGTGCGAGTTTGTGATTCTGCTGGCAGGCTTACAAATCTTGCTGTGCAGAGCTCACAGTGTTTTCTAATTTTTCCGTGTCATGATGTATCTTGTATGACTAGGGTTGTTTCATTTTCATAGCAAAGCTATAATGATTTCGTACTCATTAAGTGGAAATAATGCCAACTTCTGCAGCTTCATTGCTTTGCGTTCTTTGCTTAGTTTTCAGAAGGCTGCACCAAAAATATCTCCTCTTATGCAAGAGAGGATGAAATGTGTTCTCTAACTTATATGCACACATGTACAAAGCTGTGCCTATTGGCATATATTTTGAGCAAGACTTTGCATGTGTATGTGCAAGCTGCAAAACACAGGTAACTGCTGCTATCTGTTAACGATACTTTGTGATCGCATCCCTTGCAGCATGAGCACCAGTTTACCTTTGTGCTGCAGTCTTTTGCTGTGTAACGTGCACACTTCTCAGCATGGTTACATAGCAGCTTCCTGAAGCAGGGCAAGAGATGTCTCAGTGCGTTGTGTGCCCAAGAGGTTTAAAGGTGGAACAATGCCTTTTGTTCCCTTGCGGCTAAGGAGCACAGTGTTGTTTGATCCCCACATACAACATGCAGTCTGGTTGGGAGCTTGACTCTGGAAGGCCACCAGGTAGACAGCTGTTGGGCTTAAACAACAGACAGGCTGGCAGTACATCAGATAGGAACTGGGCAGATTTACAGGAGAAACCTATTGAAAATACAGTGAAATCAACACATTCCCACAAAAATGTTTTGATTTTTACATGTGGAGTGCTTTTCCATCAGAAAAACCCATTGGAAGTATTCCAGTCTTTTTTTTTTTTCACTCAGATTTCCTAGCAGAACTGAAGTGAAAGTAATCATCATTTAGTGAGCGTTTTCTGTGATAAAGTGTGAGATGCCTCAGAGGGAAATTCTGTGTCTTGCAGAACAATGATACTGCTTGGCATCACTGATAATCCTCTTGCAAGCTTTTGGTATCTCTTAGTGCCCGCTTTGCATGCTCAGTTCCTGAACTTTACTCCCATAACAGAAGAAATGTTTTCTGATACAGTTGCAAGTGCATTTTACATTGCATAGGTGACTTACGAGAAGAAATTCCACATGTCACAATAAATTAGGTTCTCCAGACCAAATGGTAAATTCGACATACCACAAAATATTTTCAGAAGCTAAATTTTGCTAGTGTGATGTGTATGTTTATGGGCATTATCTTCATCTTATGGGATTGTTTAAGAGAGGAAGACTGGAAGGAAAAAGCTGCAAATGAGTTATTGCAAAGATGGGAAAGTGGAGAGGAAAAAAAGACATGATGAAAAAGACTTTTTCAAGAATAAAAGTCTGAATTCGTTTATCTCCTTGCCCCCACTTCAGATGGACTTAAGTTAGAAAATAGTGGGATGAGCATAAAGAGGAGGGATTTTTGCAAGCTGAAAACAAATGACAAAAGGGTAGATGAAAAGGGGCAGGAACTGTAGTACTACCACTACCAATTGCATCCAGGAACCATTGTTCAGTTTTGCCCAGAGGCAAATCAGGAGGGAGGGGAAAATGCACCGTGTTCACTGAAGGGCAAGGAAAGCAGTTGTGGAGGAGCCAGAGCCTGTGTGGGTAACAACTTGTGAGGAGCATCAGCAGAGTCTCTTCTTTTTCTTATTTCTCAAAAATAAAAGCTAGCAGCAGAGGGGGCAGATAATCTTCTCCAGGCTTAATGCTCTGGAGGAAAATGTTATTTTCCTTTCTGCAATGCACCAGCTGAAAAGAGGTTTTTCTTCTCTAAGTTGTAATTATATATGCCAGTGTTATAGCAAATAGCAGAGCTTGACTGAAATGTTTTGGCACTGAGTACAGTGACAGGATGTCAGGTTGGCAGGGTCTGTGCTCCTTCCATACCAGACTAGGGCCAGATATGTGGGGCTGGGACACTCTCCTACACAAGCAAGGTGAAACTTGGATGTGAGTATTGAACTGCTTAATGTTTGGTCTGTGCATTAACAGGGAAAATTGGTTGTTGAAGGTAAGATGTGCTGAAGCATAATGGGGGCTTGGCCAAGGAGCTGTGGGAAAGGAAAGGACATATCCAGACTGCTCAGGATAGAAGTCATGGGTGCCAGTTCCTGACAGAGAAATGAACAGCACAGAGCAGAGCTTTCTGCCTTGCTTGGAGGAAAGAGCTTTCCCTCCTCCTGGAAGTTCAGCCTTTGGCACAAATTAGTCAAACCAAGATGGTTCAACTATACGATGATGCCCCTGCTGTTTCGCTGCCTTCAGCTCATGGAGAATGTGTTGCTCCTCTTGCTGTGTGGCCCTACTTCCCTTCTCCTCTGCCCTGCCTATACTGCTGTCAAAAGCACTAAAGAAATGCTAAGGAAAGGGCAGGAATTGTTTGAAAATTTGCATTCAGAGAAGGGCCAACTTAGCATTAGTCCCCCNCCCAATTCCCTGAAGTTTGTGACAGTCTGAATTTGAGCTAAAAATATGATTTGGAATCATTATAAATTCCTAAAATTCGATTGTCTGTTTCTGCTGAACTTCAGTTGTGTTTATGGAGTGAAATGAAAATCCAGAATAAAATGGTGCAGTGTGCCACACAACCCCCAAATTTAGTTATAACTGAGGTGACTGTGAAGTTTATAAAAATACTTGGTCAGGTCAATATTTACAAAGAAGGTTTGACTAAGGTTCACTGCATTCAGAGCCACAATTGTTATGGGTAGGGAGGAATGAAACAGTGTTCCTTTTCCAGAGAGGCAAGGCAAAGACTCACTTTTATTGACACAGATTCTGTGAACCCCAGTGCCTCAAAATCTGCAAAGGTCTAAATCAGAGATTTTCATTTTGCCATTCTGCATTGTGATAGAAGTAACTTACAATGGATTTCATATCCAATGAACAAGTATTTTGATTTTAAATTCAGCAAATGTGAGGCTCACGTTTAACCCAGAATGTGTTTTCCTTTCACTTTTTCCCAATATTGTTTTGGGATTTGGGTTTTTGTTCAGAGATTTTTCAGAAAGACAGTAGAAAGTGATTTTTAGTGGTTTTTTCCCTTCTTGGAAAAAGTATTTTCTTTCAACAGAAACATTTAAACTTTCGGCTGATTCCCAGGGATACAGAGGGATATTCTGCAATAAGCTTCCCTCTGAAAAAAGGTTGGCTGCTGCCAGGATTCCTTGGCTGTGGGGAAAATGAGATGGTCCAGCTGATTGAGGTTATGACTGAGCCAAGATGAGTCAATTACCTCGATGTGCTGAGCAGCCATCCAGAGTACAGCAGAGAGGAGAAATGCCAAGGCTCGTACTTTCCTCTCTGACAACAAACAGCTGCAAAGAGCTGTGACTGGGGAGAGGAGCTGCGATCCTCACCAGTTTGGGAGAGCGGTAACTTTGGTTCATTTTATTTTGGTAGTTGGTGCCATTAGAGATGTTTTGTTTACAGGTCTGGTAATAAAACATTGGAGGAGATATTCGAACTGAGTACGTTTTCACACTGTGCCTTTTCAAACGTTTGCCAGGCAGTGCAGAAATTGCTGGTCATTTGCTGACATAGGGATATGACACAGATGCTGAAGGCCTTTGGCATTCACCACAAACAGTAAACTCAGAGCACTGAGAGAGCTTCATGCCAAACATTTAATGGGTCCCTTTACAAAAGGGGGTGTTTAACAGCCTCATCCTTTTGTGGATATTTTCTCTCTCTGTTGTATGGACTTGAGGCAGGCTGTACGATCATCGCTTTGACTCGCATCTGTGGGACTCAAAGCACACTCATAACCATCTGTTATGATGTGAACTATCCACAGTTCACAGTTAAATATTTCTCTGTAGGACCTTACTTCCTTTGGTTTGCTTTCTGAGCAAAATACAGGCACGTTATTACTTTGTGCTCACCCTTGTAATCATTAACAAGCATTTCTTTATGACTTCTTGTGCAACCTGAACCTTTTGCATCTTTTGTCTCATAACTTTAGCAGAAAGAAACCACTGTTCCTCTGTACATAGCTGTTGTCTAAAGAGCATTTTTGCCTGACTACTGTAAGAGAAAAACAAAAAATGGATAGTTACTAATAGCTCTGAGAACAATTACATAAAAGTGGTATTTTTATTTTTTACCTTTGGAATTCAATAGTTGATTGTGTAACTATAAAGCCATGAAATCTGTTTTATGATGAAAAATTACTGAACAGAACTCTGGAAATAAATAAAAAATGGAACTGTGAGATTACAGATTTTTACCTTACTTCCATGAGAATTACAATTTTTACCTTTGAAAAACAATTCAGAATTACAGGTGGAAAACATAGTAAAGCATTGCAATTTACTAAGCTATAAAAGCTTGAAAATGGGAATAAAGTTAACATTGGGTGCTTTTAAAATTCAGATCAATATGAGTAAACAGTACATGGGTACTGTTCTTTCACCAGCTTAGATCTTCTTGTCCTTCTTTGAAAGCTGTATATTTCACAGTACATGCTAACTTTCCCCTTCTAGCTCTGCAAAGCCTTCCATTCTCTCCAGCAAAATACTGAGCAAATATCCCTATAACTTGGTGTATTCATTGGTCAAAATGAAAAGACCTTTTACTTCCACTTCACCTGATGCTAAACCAATGCTTCTGTTTTCAGCTTGCTAGTCCATCAGTTTAGCCCAGCCATCATTATCTTCTTCCTTAGTCTCAAATAGTGTTCACCTAAACCTCTGATGAGTGAGGTTTTTCTAATACTCTGGCATCCTTTCCTCTAGATGTGCAAGATCACTTTCCAAGCAGATCTTTCAGAGACCAAGATGAAAAGACAATTATTAATATGATAATATTCAGTTTTGCTTTTGGTGAGCTGCCAAATCTGAAAGATGCTACTTTGTTGGACAGATGAACTTCTGTGTGTTAAATATTTCCACATCCATGGTCTTCTCATGGCTTTAGGATAGTATTTATCTCTGCAGTGTCTAACTTTCTTCTGTAGTCAATAGATGCCAAGTTTAGCAGCAAGTTGCATTTGTCTCTAAGTTCTCATTAATGTGATGGATGTTATATAGGTGGATTTATGCAATTCTTCTTGATCTTGTTTTTGTAGTAGTTTGTAGAGTATGGTATCATTACTCTAGTCTTTCATGTAGACACCTTTGCCAAGAAGATAAATACTGGCTTAATCCTGAGTACGAACGTCTCTTTCAGCTGTCACTGTGTTCCTTTTGCATACAAGGTTATTGAGCAATTTTGCAGGCCTGCCTATATATTTTAGGAACGTAGCACACAAATACTGACTGAGAGAGCTCTTCCTCAAAAAAACTTTGTATAGATTTAGGAATGGCAAAATCCTTTTCTCTTCTCCCCTGGCATTGCCTGCATCTCCATAAATGTCTACTAGATTAAAGTTTCACAGTCTAACATAAACAAGGCAACAGGTAGGAGCTGAGAATTTTATTCTGCATCAAACAGTGAGTGAGATTAGGCACTTGTTATTTACAAATCTTCGGAATATGCTTGAATCATTCGGTACTTTTCTGCAAGTGGAAGGATCTTGGTAAAGAGAGTAATGGATCAGTGCATAACCCTGCATTAACCTACATTCAAGCTGGTTTGACAAGATTCACAGTCCTCTCTCTTCATGACAGGAATAAAATCAATACTTATTAAAATTCCATAGATGTACAATTAAATGTTTTCCATCAGTGGAACATCAGCAGGACACAGACACGTTAAGTTTTTCTTTTCATTGTTGAAGAGCTGCCGCATTATGCAGGAGAACTTGCTGTTTTTCAGTAATGAGTGAAAGAGCCTAGTCTATGGGAGGGTAAAAGACTATGACATGAATGACAGCAAGCTTACTCTGAGACTTCTACCCAGCGTAGAGGGTGTGATGTTACTCCTTAGTTGGCTGTGTAAAACATTTTTATTTAAATTTTGGTATTAAAGGTAGGGGAATGAATAATTGTCTATTGCTTTAGTACTTTGGCTTTTTAGATGAAAAAATTAAAAGATGAAAAATCACATCACTTAATAATAGATGGTACCTATATCTGATTGGGGGGGGAAACCCCAAATACTCTGTAAAATTGAAAAGGCTGAAAGCTGAGATAGTAATGGTCCTTTTTTGACTTTAAAACTGGACATATCTTCTGTCTGTAGCTGGTATTAATCTCGTATGAGATTCTATTAATAGTGCTGGCTGAAGAGAGGGTGAATTTGGCTTAGTTTTTTAAAAACTATATTGACTTTTTGCTGCATCCTTATCAAAAGCACAGCAGAGTTGACTGCAACAGCTCTGTCTGCCTGACAAAGCACAATGTGTGTAATGTTTCCCATGGTGTTTCCAGGTTTGTTAGCACTAATACTTGTTCACTGCAGCAAGATGCACCAATATCCTTCAGGTTGTTTCAGCATGTCAGCATTGCACCCCATGATAATGATCTTGTCTCAGGAAGATTACTAAGTACTTTCTTGGTGTAAATCTCCATATTTGTGCTCTTTCTGGCTCTAAATAGTCTTATTTTGATGCTGTATGTGCTGTCCTCCATTGTACCCAGTAGAAATGCCCAAAGACTTCAGGACTATGGTACTTGGAAACAGGGCAGGGGGGAAGAGATTTTGGTGCCCATATTGCAGCCCTGTGACCACCCTTGTAACAGCTGTCAGTACAATCCATGAATTCACAACCATCTATGAAGAGTGTTAAAATTCATCAATTGATGCTTCACTGGCTCTGACCTGGTTAAGTCTGAAATACAAATACCAGAAAAACTGCATTTCTTGGATTTAGGAAAATGTTCACTAAGTTTAATTTGGAATAGTGCACAGCTGAGACAATAATGTGGTGTAAACTTGGGCTTTTTATAAATGTCCCTGTGTGACAAAAAAACGGATACAATTTCCTTTAAATCAGTGCTATGCAAACATGAAACACTTATGCTGCTTGCTTTACTAGAGCCTCAGTAAGCAGATGGTGCAAGCCTGCCGGTGAGTACTATACATCCCAGGTGATATTTCAGCAAGAAAGATCTGTTAGTCAAGAACATTCTCTTTCCAGTCTGTGGGGAAGAAATTTATAGAGCAATGTGTTATGGGACTGCTGATTTCTGAAACAGAAGATGGCCTTTTTATTTATTCGTTTGGGATTTTGGTTTTATAGCTTTGCTTGCTGGTTCATCTTGGTGTCTTTCAATGGAGCTGAGGCTCTGGAACAGACATGCTTTCTGAATAAGATTGTCTGGTTAATTTTTTTTATTTTTATTTTTAATACTTGTGATGGCACTGAGATTTCTCTTCGCAGAAAAGTGTATGTATTCCTTTCTGCTGCTTTATTTCTGACTTGTGCTGTCATAAGGATTCTCCGAGGACATTTGTTCACTCAGTAATTTAAACTTTGTGAATTTCTTTAAACTTTGTTTAAGTTAAATCCCAGTGTATATTCCTCTGAATAATTTTTTTACACTCAATCCCTGAAAAAAGGTTTGTGCTTTATTTATTTATTTACTGCTATCTGTTTAGTTCCACTGAGAGTTTTCCAGCTCTTGCTAATGGCCCTCTGGTCAAGTGTCCTTGGAGAAAAGCAGACAAAATATTCTGTAGTGGAATATTTTTGAATTTGGAAGCACACTAATAGATTCAAAAATTTAGCATCCTAGGGAATGACTACTGCAGAAGTTATTTGAACATGCACTGTTTTCAATACCATTTTCCCAGTCCTTGATGCTGCAGTCTTCATTTAGTGTACCTACACCTGTGGGAAATGCTGTATGAATACTTTGTTAGCATTTTGGTCACGTAAGTGGAAAACAAGTACAAAAGCAGGAGGAAAATTTCAGTGGAGAATGAGTTCCTCTTATGTACAACATATGTGAACCACAGCAGTCAGGACAGGTCCATTCTTCCTGCTGTAGAATAATTATGCATATATTTGAGCTATATTCTGCTTTGATGAAGGGACATCAACACCGACCTTAGAACCGAGTCTTTAGACTGTTATTAGGAAATGTTATTAATAAGCTAATTTACCTATTGAATTATGTCACAGTTACTAAAATTTTGCAGCCAGGTGTATATTGAAAGTAAGTGGACAGCCCCGAATGAACCTTGTTCCTCTCTGGATTACCACATGCAAGGATATAGAGGCAGCTCCTTCCCATGGTCTCTCCCAGCTCTGCCCAGTCAGCATGGTACACTCGGTGCAGCACGGACCACTGGGCTGTGGTGATGCAGTACTGCAGGGTCACATTGCATGTGTAATGGAAAAGGGTATTATCATCCTTCCGTGAGTTACATTCATTGGTGTAAGTTTGCACTAAATCTTACACTATACAGGATCTTTGATAGAACCACTATAATGAAAGAAAGGAGAGAAAACATTTTGTAGCAATTAGTAAAGCTGGTGAAACCCACTTGTCCTCACTTCTTTATAATTCCTTTATGGATGTATCCTCTGTGGATGTAACCCAGGATCTTCTTTAATAGTTGTCTCAGTCTATTGGGAAAGAAAACCTCTGTGGTGGAAATGATGTTTCTCCAGCTTTGCCAAGCTTTAGGGGAAGTTATGAAGAACCTCAAATATAGGATATGTGGTCAAAGCAGCTAACTGCAGTGATGGTTTTGTATCAACCTTTTATAACATAGATGCAATACAAATACAGACTATATACAATAGATGTGAGAAGATTTCTGTAGAGGACAAGTTTGTAGTAATAATAATAAGCAGATAGCAGTAACTGAGATAAGAGATATAAACTGTTTTGAATAAGAACATTTTTCATTCAATTTTTTGAGTTTATTTTCTTTCCTGCGTGTACAGAAGCCAAAGGCTTTATTGATATTAGATATTAGATCTTTTAGGAAATAAGGAGTGATGTATTTATTGAGGCTGGGTTTCTTGCCTCCTGCAAGATGCTAACTTTGTAAATGAAATGGTAGAGAACATTTCAGTAGTATCAGGAAACATCATGAAATGTCTAGCTATAGCAATTTTCAGAAACTTTACCTCTTGATATAATTACATAGTTTTAAAGTAGATGTCACAATAAATGCACATTAATATTAAAGCATATGTCTATTTTATCAGTTAAACACATCCACAAAATTGAAAAACTGCCCAGGGCTGCTTGGGATATCTTTTGATTTTGTGCTCATAAGTGAAATACCTGGCTCCTTATTCAGTTTATGTGAACTGGGTGCACTGAAATGTGCAGAATCACTATCCTTATTCTTGCCAAACATTGATGTTGGTGAGGGAATATATTGTTTAGATTCATCCTAAAATACAATACAGTGTCCGTGATCATAAATGATAACATACATGTCTCCAGAGCTTGTGGCTACAGCTGGAAACCAGCAATGACTCCCTGTGAACTGAAGAGGTCTCTTCCTTTAGAAGGCATAAGACAACTGGGGTTTGTATCTCCAAAATTAGAGTTGTCAAGCCTAAAAGTATCAGAAAGGTGTGTTTGACATAAACTGAGATCACTATCTGACCCTTCCCATCAATAAAAGGCACAAAACCACACTCCACAACTACATTTTTCACAAGTCTTATTTGCTTTGCCATCTGTGCTGCCAACTGTTCTTCTACTGTATATCGTCTGCCTGAAGAAGTGCTAAGCAGGTGTGGCACATGTTTGGCTCATTCCTGCTTTGCATGTGTAATGTAATTATGTTTGACAGACTTGGTTTGATTGAGAGAAAACTATGAATTGGATTAAATGTTTTTTGTTTAGACTTTATTAGCTAAAGATGCCATTGCATAATTAATTTGTGAATAAGCAGCAATCTTGCAAATGAGGCAGTGAATCAAAAGCACAGGAAGACATTATAGCCTCTTCTCAGGATGAGTTTACACATTTCTTATTTGTAGTATTCATTAAAAATACATAAAGGAAGGTTAACAAAACATTGCAACAAAGAACCATAACAAACCAACCAGCCACAGAAGCCTTCATATATGCATAAGTCAAAAAACTGAAAGCGAGCCAACTCAAAAACATGAACCTGTGCTAGACAGTAAATGCTTCAGCAATATGTGAATTCTATTCCCAGATGCTTTCTGTTCAACCCCAAAGCTTTGGAGCAAGGATGTCAGTAGAACCATATACTTCTAATTTCAATGTAAAAAATTAAAAGTATTTTTAAAATGTGGGGAAATCTTTAGTGTGAACCTCTTAATTTTTACTTTGAGAAGATGCTACTCTTTACATTTTAGGGATGGAAAGTGGCTGGTTTATTTCCTGTGTTTCAAAATATTTGCATCTATTTCTACTTCGTTTAGGTCATACAAATCATGCAACCATACAAACCATAGTACTCAGTCAAAGTGAAGAAAATCTGTAGAGTGCAGTGATTTGCACACTCAATTGCAAGTTATTTGTCTTGTAGGCCTGCCTACATCATATCTCAAGCAAGGGTTGGGGTGTGGGCCTGAACTTAACTGTCCTTCTTGGCCCATGGGCAGAGGGTGTGGGTGACGGGCCCTGCTGAGTCTGCTCAAAGACAACAAAGTTTCTTGGTGCCCTCAGAGCCCTATCACCTGATCAGATTATTTGAGATAAATCTACATTTCATAACAATTTCTCTACCTGATTTCTTGGTAGCTATTGCTTGTCTTTGAGCATGTCTGCTTGTCCTGGACACATGCTGTCCCAGTCAATCTTCCTTCTCAACACTGTCACTATCATATATTCTCTTGGAATGCAATATACCAGTTTATCTCAGTTCAGCAGAAATAAATACATCTAGCTCAGATATACAAGGACATTTTCATTCTAGGGTACTAAAGCTGTAGGCTTTACTTGAGCCAATGACAACAGGTTAAAGTGAAGGTGTCCTAAGGTGCTCCTTGAAATAGGAAGGCTGGATTATGAGGTTCCTTATTTTCTTCTTTTTCTTTTCATTCTGTTTCTTAGTATTAATGAGCAAACTGTTATTGCAGGTATTTGTTATACGTTTGTTTATTGTATTGTAATTGTATAAATAATAATTTATAATTATCAATAATATTGAGGTACTGACTTCCATATTAGCAATATGTATTCACAACAGTTCTTAGTCCAAGCAGCGATCTTCAAATGCTACTGTAAAGCAAATTTAAAAATCAGTCCTCTGGAAGGGCAGTTTAGGATATGTAAGAACTCACTAACCTTATAATGCTATTCATGTGTTTAATTTACTTATGTTAATTAAACTTTTGCATTATTTTATTTGAACATATTCCTTTATGCCAGCATGTGAGAGTAAAATCACCAATGTCCTACACACTCGGTGAGAGGACAAATAGTTTTTTCTGGAACAATCATGTTAAACTGCATCTTCTGTGGTAAAGGAATGAAACAAACAGGTTGGAGAATTTTTCATAGGTTTAGCTATCTAATTTCCTGCTCCCTCTTTTTCAGTTCTGTGTGAAACATTGTGCTGCTTCTGCTTCCCAACAATGTTGCATTTCTTCTCTCCAGAGTAATAATTGTAATCTGGTAGGATAAAAGATTGATGCGGGGTCATTTAGTAAAAATTTTTCTTTCTTCAAGTGAAGTTACATCCTATGCTTTGCCAAGGGTTTATGGAGTGGTAAGATGGCTGATCTCTGGTTTTATTCTAATTCTTTGGCCACTGCTCAAATGCTGCCTTCAGTCACATGCTCTTTATGATTATTATGGTCTTCCTATGCAGCACTTTGAACCTTGAACATTCATGCAGATGTATTGCTTTTGCTACTCCACATAATGGGTTTTTCTTCATTATGTCTGCTTTGGATTTTTCCATAAATTTTCAGCCATCTTGGATCTTTCAGAGAAGATGCTTAGAACATTGAGTACTATGACAATACTGTTGATTTTTCCAAAGACTATAATTTTCTTTCAGGAGCTCCATAGTGCTTAAACGCAGTTTTCTATCTTCTGTGATTTTTATTACAGAAATCCTCTCTTTTGTTGTTTGAGTTTCAATTGACTCCATTGCTTTTCAAATCCCCCCAGCCTTCCCACAATTTGATTTACCTTAGTCTCAGAGGAAGCTGTGAAAGCTTGAAGGTTATCGATTTTTAAATGAAGAGAAAGAAGACGTTCTTTTACTGAGGTGTCTAGTAAAGTGTTTGAAGGTGGAAAGCCTGTGCTAGGCATGGAAGATGATGTTGTGTCTGCAAGGTGTGCCCACTTGACCCGTCATGCAACAGGTTTTATTTAATCCACATTCTTCTTCTAAGCACTTTCTGGCACATTTTTGTTTGGCTGTCTGTCTCAAAAAAAATGTCATAACACTTGAGGAGACCGTTATCATCAGGGTTTCAGAGATAGTGGTGGGCTTTTAGGCTTGTGAGTGTGCAATAGGAACTATGACCTTTGCAGCAAACCCAACAAAATGATCTGTGGTGTTAGAGTGCTGGACAAAGCCACTGTGGTCAGCATGGGCTTTGTGTCAGGATGACTTTGCATAGTCTCTATCTGTCTGGGGTCTTAGTGAGACACTGGGTAAGCAGTGATTGCAACTTGTTCAGAAATGTCCAGAAACAAAGTGGAAGGAGGAAGAGAATCACAAAACAACCAGTTGGGAGTACAGCGAGAGGAAAATGCCTTTGCTAATAAGAAGAGTTTATCACAAAATAAACTTGTTTAAAGCAAAGCAGTCAAAAATGTCTCCTTTGCACTAAGTTGAAAAAAGTGTGTTAGAATCATAGTCCATTCATTTGAAATATTTTCCAAAACATTGTAATTTGACTGATGACAAACTTTTAGGCTGGTTTCTGCATCATTCAGTTACATTTGTATTTTCCAAGGAAGAGCATGAATATTTCCAAACCTGATATACAAAGTACCTTCTCCTTCAGAAGAGCAGAGACTCTCTGTCACCTGTGGTTGGCTCGGACAGATGAATAAGGGGTTTCTATCAGAGTGCCTGGAAAAAACTCCCAGACCTAGAGGCTACTAGGGAAGCTTGGAGTTGGGAGCAAATATTATGGTATAGGATTATTTTTATTTATTTGAAGTATGTCAATGGTGCACAAAAATAAGACTGTATGCTTAAAGAGTAGTTTGGAGAAGTCTTTCTGGTGGGAGGACAAAACTCAGCACATTTCACATTCAACTTTGACACACTAGAAGATGATGCCAATTGCTTTACTGTTGATACAAAAAACTTCCAAGAGATGACATTTTTTTAAAAAATTTTTAGTTTCACTTTTACATTCATTCAATGGTGAATTCATGTTTTAGCTTCAAAATAATGTGTTTTAAAGTTTTGTAAGAAACCATGAATCTACAGCATAGTCTTTTTGTAATTACTGCGGTTTTTTACAGGCTTATAGTCCCTATAATGTCTTAAATAATTTTACCTACTTCTTTCTCCCAGTTGAATATTTTGAATCAAAGTAGAATTAATTACTGCTAAAAAGAGCATAAGTAAAATTAGTCATCTGTGTGTTTACAATAAGCATTGTCTTCTCGGTTCTTTGATTCTGCAGATTTTTTGTTACTCAAGTCTGCAAGGAAAGTCTCTTCCATCTGGCACACCTTGCAAATAGCAGCACTGAGTCCAACAGGCAGCATTTACCTTCTTATGTATAATGTTATTAAGCTTTAGACCATGCAGATTATGTAAGTATTAAATCCAACAATTGTCATTTATGATATTACATGTGACAAAAAGTCAGCTGTGAAAATTAAATAACTAGTTTCTGTAGTGACAACAGTAACACTGAAAGCCCTCTGAAGCTGTTAAAATGTTAGAAGATAAGGTCATTTTTACTTTGAAGTAACATATTCAAAGCATGCTTGTAATGCTATAAGCTGGAATTTTCAAATCAGAACAGGAAAGTTAGATACCAGACTCTCATTGAGTTTCAGTGAGGTGATCTAGAGAACTGAATTTAAGAATATCCTGGGAAAAATGAGATTCAGTAGGTCTAGAGGGAATCCGTCTGGCAGTTTCTGAATTTCATTTTAGCAGGGAAGAAGAAATTTATTAGTACATGTTCTTTTTTTTTGCATCTTAATCTTCTTTCCCAATTTAGCAACATTGAAAAGAAGTCCTGAGTTACTCTTACAAGTCTTCTGATTTTTTTTAACTTGAAAAATAGATTTACTTTGCTATATGTAAGAATTTTAACATGCATGACAATTAGATTTCTGGGCATAACCTATAATGCTGAGAAGCATCATTTTCTAACTATATTAACTACTATCAGCCATATCTTTCCTTTCTCTGAGAAGAAACCTGTAGGACTAGGGTACCTACAGTTTGGAAATTACCATTATGGCACTGGCTGCTAGTTTTCTGTACCTCTTCTTGTAACTGGCAGAAGTACACTAACTCTCTATTTTATTTCTCCTGCATAATTTCTATATTTTATTTCACAACATCAGTTAGGGACAAGATTACTTTGGCTATTTGTATCACTTGCACAAAGTGCTTAAAGTTTTACAGCTATCAAAGATGCTTCATGGCGTTTTTAGAGAAGTTGGGGGATAAACAAGAGGGTGGTGGAGGAGACTTTCTGTCCAACAAAACAGATATATGTATGAGGGACAGAGAAAAGTAATCTGGAAACAGATTATATTTTCTTCTTTGCTTTTCTTAGTACTCCTTGAACAGATGTTTTCTGCCTCTAGTCTTCTCCCTCTAACATTCAGTTATCTGAGGTTTCAGACAGGGCTGCAGAAGACCAGTGATGCATTTCCTCCATAAAAAGAAGGATTATGTTATGTTCATTACAAAGAAATACTGAACATTGCTGGCTTCTTTAGACAAGAAAGCAGTATCAGGAATAATAAGGTAACATGTTTTGATGCCTGACAGTTGGGGTTGCAGCATGCTTTTACTATTGGACATACTACACGTCATTTGAAAATCTGATTATAATGTTTGACTGTGATCTCCTGAGGTATTTAAACCTATAAGATTCTTCTAGACAGTTAGAAGTACATTTCCTTATTAGAAAAAAACCAAAACAATACCCACCAAACTTATCTGTGCATCTGTTTCAAACAAGTCTTCTACCTATTAAAATGAGTGTGTGTCTGTAAAAAGTAGGATAGCTGTTTTCTGCCTATCAGTTCTTTCTTTTTCTTTATGAAGCCATCCTTGTCCTATTCTGCCACACAACATAAAATAGGTCAGATTCTGCTGTCAGTATTATTTTCCTGGATAGACCAGACATTATACGTTCAGTGGGTGGGGTTTGGGTTGGGGGGTTTTTTGGGTTTTTTTGCTGTGATTGAATGAAATCCAGGACATTATTGTATGACTACGTTTCATATCAAATTACATTGTCACATAATGATATAATTGCCAAACACCAGCAGATGCAATTGTTATAGTGCAATAAAATGTCACAACTGAGAACACTCTTCATATTTTCATTTAAAAGTTTGGTTTTCAATATGAAAGTTTGTAAGACAGTTGGAATGTGAGTTTCAAGAGGCCTATATTTGTATTCAAGTGATGTGGCTTTATTTAGGTTTCAGAATTAAGAAAAAAAGATTGAGCGTATCAGTACCCAAACTGTAGAAAATACAGAGGTCTCCTCTGTGCAGCAAGCACTTCAACAATGAGTGCTTTCCTCAGTAAGGACTGAGTTTGGGGCTGGGAAACTTCCCACTGGCAAGGGGAGGTGCTGGCAGGAGTAATTTTCAAACATATTTTGTGTATAGCAAATCACACATTGCTCCATAAGCTCCATTTTCATTAGTCAAGTTGACCTTTAGTGAAAAAGAAAAATGTGATGCATTACGACAAATCTATATGAAATGCAAAACTGTGATAGGAATTTACCTTTTTGTAAAAAAAAATAAAGCCTACGGAAAGAAAATTGTAAAAGCAAGCATTCTGTAAAAAATGAGGCCCCCAAATTCCTTTTTACAGTTATGTAAGTATTAAGACTTAAAATAATATTTCCTTTTAATTGTTTTTCTGAATGATTTCTTCTCTTTTAATTGATGTGACTGCAAGTAGAAAGCTTTTGACTTTACAGATATATTAATAGATATGATCTCTTTAAATTTTTTTCTTCCCCATCCTGTCTGCATTCATTACTGGCAAATCAATGAAAATTGATAAACCCATGATGGAAAAAAGGAATGTATTTGTATTCATTACAGGGGATCGGAGATAATAATAAAATGAAATGTTGTTATAGTGAGATATAAACCCAACCTAAGGAATTGTTCAATATGTGAATAGCTAGATACATTTCATTACTGCGATATGGAGCAGCTTGATAGTGGAAGCCAATAATTTAAAAAGTCTTGAGCGCAGGGTTATGCTGACTATACAGTTCAATACGTTAATTGACAATAAATCCTGCTTGCCTATAAAAAGCACTTGACTAGTCACTTTCAAGATGGTCATGATTTTTTATGATGCGGAACTTTTAATTTACAGGGATGATAAAAATAGATTTACTTTCAGCCACTTGTATTTGATTTAATTACCTAATCAACTATAAATCATCTACTATTGAAAAAGTAATTTAACAGAGATGATATTTTGTCATTTTTTTCTTAAGTAGGAGAGTCTTTTGTAGAGGAAGGTGAAATAGGCTTTAGAGGAATTAAAAAAAATCTATCCTTTTTAAGAAAGGGATAGAAGTTCTAGTCAAGAAGTTTCAATTTAATGAATGGAGGTCTTGATTTTTGGAAAGACTTATTTATGGTTACCTAATCTCCTGTTAAGAAAGCTCATAGTAAAAGAGCTGTATGGCAAAGGACTATGTATGGATATTGGTGATCTGAAATGGGCCTTGCATGATGCAACTTCCCTCTGTCCTGTTTGGGGTAATACCGCGCCATTCAATGATGGCAAACACACAGAGTGGCCATGGAGAAAGAAATTATGGTAACTTGTCCAGGCAAGGAAGAGAGAAACCAACCTAAGTCAGAATGGGAGTGACTTCATAGAGGATTGTGAGGCTTCCTATTGTGAATTAAACTGCAAATTTTAATCCCTAAATGAAAACAGGATTTCATAAGTTTTCTTATGTTTTAATGGCTGTCTCACAAAAACTGGCATAGTACTAAACAACTAAAAGAAAGGGTAGATTTAAAAAAGCAAGAATACTTTCAAGGAAGAAGTGTGAGGTTTTATAAAAAGAAAGTAATGATATTTAGAGTTTTCCATGTACAGGCAATCTTATTAAAGAGGCAAACAATATACAGGGGGTGAAAAAAAAAATCCTAAAGTCTAACTTAAAATATACCATGACTCCTATAAATGCCATTAGCAAGACAGTGGGTATGACATCCCCGAAGCCGTGCTTGCACTAAGCTGATAGTGCTGTAGATGAAAAACATTCCAGATAAAGAGCTTTTGCAGTATATTCAGAGAGGAATTTTTGATCAGATGAATTACAGGTGTCAAAAAGGGACTCAAAGATTACAAAATAAGAACTTAGTGTAAATTTTTTGCTGTTTGGTATTCTCTTTTGACACTATTTTAAAAACAAATAAAACCCCAAATTCATTACAGACGTATTTCCTACTGCTAAGTAGTGTGTGTTTGTGTGTGTGGGGTGGTTAGAAAAAGGAAAATGAAATGCTTATAGTATTATTACAAGAAAAAAACCTATGTGGTTCAGATGTGGAAAAAAAGTGTGTTAGTGTGGGATTATGAAAATAATAAAAGCTAAGAAAGTATAGAAAGTAAAGATAGGAACATTCATGAATGAAGAAAAATCAATGCTAGAAAATATCTCCTGGAGAATTCGGTCAATTTATGGGTTGGGGATAAAGCCAGCTTCTATAATAAGGGTAAAAGAATAATGTGAAATAATGAAAACCATACCGGAAAGTGGAGATTTGAGACTAAATTACCCTGATAGCTAGAAGGCTTTATTAAATTTAAGGAAATAAACACAAAGAAAAGTGTGTTAATAAAAATGTGCATTTTTCTTATGGATAACAACATGTTTTTTTAAAAAAAAAGAAAAACAAGAAACAGATATATTCTAAATCTTCTAGCTCTTTCCAAGGAAGACTTAGGAACTTTACATTTTAATTTTCACAATGAAAAGGTTTTATTTTGGGAAGTCCACAGTCTAACTCACAACCAACATGAAATTAAATCTGCCTTCACAAAATTCCACAGAATTACCATAGGTAAATGAAAATTGCCATACTGAATTAGACTGGTACCCTTTTATCTGATGTGGCTGAGATGAGGTCCTTGGAAGGCAGTATAAGAAACCCTGAATAGGATAATTAGGCTATAGCTTACCTAGACAGAAAAGTTGTTTTTTTCCTACTCAGTGAGAGGTTGGGTTACATTCAGAGAAATGAAGGGTACATTCTCTCCAACTTTTCAGGGCTTCTTTTTACACCACCACACCCCTCCTTTTCTCAACTGAGTGTTAAAATTAATGAGATTTAAAAGTTATTTATTACAACTACTCATGTTTGGCTACTGCTTGGGATGAGCTTTTGAATTACCAGCCTTGCTTCAGCTCTCATTGACTTATTTTATTTTGGGTTTGGGGCTGGATATTAATTTTCTGATAACAGATTGATGTCTTGACTGCACACATTAATTGACTGGGTTTTTCTTCTCTGTGGCTTTGCTTAGTATAAGAAATTCCTAATTGAAGCTGTCTTGATGTCATGCCTTGTGTTTGCTGCCATGGAAATGGACATGGCCCCAGCTTAAGTGGAGGTGATGGCACAAATTGCACGAGGCACTTCAATGTTCCTGTCCAGAATACAGGTGCAGATGGTGACTTAAATGGCCAGGACATGAATGGGAAGTGTGACTAATCTGGATGTGTCAGACTTGATGCAAATGGGGTTACATATATGTAGTTGATCTACAGTGATGACATGCATAGCACTTTCCCTTGCTGGAGACCTGCATACATGATGTAAAATTCTTGCACAGGATGATACTAACGGGAAAGTGCAATGGTAAAGAACCTCAACAGCATTTTTCTTTCTCTAATAATTGTGTGTGCTTACTGTGCCTGTAGTTGTTTTATTCTTCTGTGATTAGCAATAATTCTAATATTGGTTGGCTCCAGGAATACTCATGTTTATGAACTGACCATGCATGAAGTCCATTTGATAAGCATACAAACTAGTAAATAAGTTTCTGAGTAGTTCCTAGGGTAAGAAGAATGAGTCTCCAAAACTGTTCTTTTCAGTGGTGGTTGAATGTTCTTTTGGTCTAGAAAGCCACCTAGATAACAGAAGTCTAAACAGAATGTTATGGCTATACTTTTCATGTGCTAGATTTTTGGTGTGAAATTTAAACACAGAATGTAGTCCCAAAATAAATATCATGATGAGCAGTATGCAAGATGCGATCACCCTTTGAAATATATATTGAACAGTACTTTATTTCTTGAGTAGATATTGCACTTGTTTAAACACAAATGGCTCTTTTAGGTATTTTTAAAGGTGACAGCATCTACTCTGAAATTTACTGGCAGAAAGCAAGAGGCACCTGTTTTGGTGGTTCAGTTACCTGTATTCGTTTGCTTGGTTAATCTGTTAGTTCCTTGGGAGCTCTTGACAGAAAACAGGGCACTGCCAAGTAGATTATCTTAATACAAATCATCTTCCTTAGTGTATATTAACTTTCTTATTAACTAACATAAAATCACTGCATGGTAAAGGATGCAGAGATGCAGTGCATTAAAGGAAGTAGGAATGGGGTTACAATGGGAGAAGGGCAGGAATTTTTGATGTTCATACTTCTCTGAGCACAAGTTTGTTTATGATATGCACTCACAGGTCCATTTTAAACAATAACCTTATGAATACTTCCAAAAGATTTAATGTGTTTCCCTTGTCCTGACCTCACAGCGCAGGACAGTTGCTGCCCTTCCAGGAACCAGAAACAAAGGGAGACAAATGTACAGCCTATGCATTGCAGCAATATAGTTCCTATAGCAACAGTAACTCTGTAAACACCCTCAGAAGTTTCTTGCCCTTTGATACTTATTTTGCATTTGTATGCTTTATCACACTAAATATTTTAAAGACAAAATTTTGATTAAATTAATCCTACTTAAATTAATTTAGAATGGAGGAATAGCAGAAAATGGCAGAAAGAGAAGAAAAAATGGCACCTGTACTTACTTTGGTGACTGGTTGTTTTTGTGTATCCAGTCTTAAACTTGCTTGTGTTTATTTTTTGTTTAAATTTTTGCCTTTGAATACTACTCCTATTCCCAAATATGCTATGAGAAATCCCGCTGAAGCCAGTAGTTTTACTGGCTATAAAACTGATATTGGTGAGGGGGAACAAAGTGTAGTATGTAGCAGGCTATAACTGACTCTTCAACTTTTAAGATATTTCCACTAAGAATTCAACTTTTTCCCTATATTCAAGAACAACTATTCAAAGTTACATCAGAGGCATGACAGCCATTTACATTTAGTCTTATTTTTACCTTTTTTCCTCATCACAATATTAACAAAAGTATCCCTATCACACATTCTCAGGTGCAAGTATTACAGATGGGCTTGAGGAATTTCCTTGAACAAGTGTAGGTCACAACATTTCCATCTTATTAGCTGTATGTTTCCAGGTATTCTGACCTTAAAAGGCACTCTGTTCCCACATAAGGGCTGTGAATGATGCTGCACTGTGGCTACTTCCATAGAATTAAGGCTGAATTCTGCTGTGGAGTTTTCTGAGGAGGACTGAGTCTGTTCTGAATACATGATTTATTTTTTTTATACTGAACTTGCTGTGAAATAAGTATCAGATAATTGGGATTTGTTCTAACATCATAAATGAATAACAAAGCTTTTTTTTAAACAGAGAAGAAACTGTCAGAATTATTCAGGAGCTGTTGATACCAACAGCAGGGCAGAAAGGAAGATCCTTTTCATTATCGTAAGAAGTGACTGGCTGCCTTTATTTAAAGTCAGTCCCTCCTGAAGGCACTAAGTTAAAAGCTATAACTTCCTTTTGTTATTACTACAAATCCAAGTAGAAATTGGGAATTGACCCAGACGGCAATTCCTTTTGTTTTAACCTTTCAAACCCTAAAAAGGTGTATCTTTTTCTTTACACAATGTTTCCTAAAAACGGTGATTTATTATGTTTCACATAATGATGAGGATGTCCTCTGAACAAGCATTTAAAGTGTTCCAGGTTTCTGACTTGGTTCTCTCGTACAGTTTCCCTAATTCCCTCTTCCAGAGAAAGCTTGTGTGTCACATCTGTACGTTCCTCATGAGTTGCTAATGAGGCTTTGCAAATGTGAGGCACAGACAATGAGGTGGTGGTGCAAGGAGACAGATCTAGAGCTGGTTTGGTGACCAAGGGTTCAGCATCTGTAAGAGTTAAGTTACCGTCTCTCTTCCTACACTCCCCCATGTAACTCTAATGCCCAGAGCTTTAAGAGAGGAAAGAAAGATTCCTGGCTATACTCAGATGCTTTCTTTATTTGATTAGCACTGCTTTGTATACCCTACTTAGAGTAGGAGTCTTGCATTTTACATTCCTAAGTTCCATAGCTGAAAAGGGAAAATAAAATCCTCACCCAACAGTAAGAGAATGCCTGATTTACCAAAATTAGTCTCACACTCAAAACTGATGAAGATCACATTTTGAATTGGTAACAGATGGAGAAGTGCTAAGTTTTGCCTTAGTGTCTATAATGCTGCTTATGCTAGAATGTGTTTTTATTTCCTGCATAGTTCACTTGAGTTTTATAATTCTAGTAAGATCCCCCATAAACAAAACAAGGCACTCTCAGTGTCTACAATGTCTACTGATTCCCTCCTCTGAAGAACAGCAAGTCTGGCTCCATTCAAATGAAACACGAACTCATTAAGGTGAAAGCATTCCATGCTTTTCATCACTTATTTTGATTAGTCAAATTATATTAATTTAATCCACTTAGTGTGAAATACCTTTTTAAACTAAAATAGTGAAAAGAATGGTGGTGAAGAGAGCAGGTTAGTTGGTGAATTCCCCACTTCTCAAGAAAATGAACAAAACTGAAAGACTAAAGAAGTACATAGTTGGTGTGCTTGTTAATTACCTCTTTTGTATTGCCATTTTGGATCAAATTAACCTTTGGGTATATGTCTCATGTAAAATGTGGGAAGCTATGTTACTCTGGGAACAGTGCAACGTTTGTTGTCATTACAGAACATGGCCATGGACCATTATTCAACATTTCTGCAAGTTAAGAAAGAATTTTAATATGCTTTTCCTTACTGCTTAAGCTGCTTACTTACCAAGTTCAATCTTCTTTCTAAAAAGGACTCTTTATTTGTGAAAGTATTTATACAAAGAATACCAGCATTATTTTATAGTGACTTTCTAAAGAACCAGACAAGTCTATTTGAACCTTTTCTTTGGTATTAACTAGATATTTTATCATAAGTGAGCAGGGCGTTTCTGGTTCACTAGTCTTTATTGCCTTCTTGAATGCACTTCAACCTCATTCACTGTTCAAGTCTATATAATCCTTATGCCTTTCACATTTTTAAATCCTCCACAGTTTTTCTATATATCTGACTCTGCTAATATCCATGGAACTTGGGTCTTAAAGCGCTCTCCTGAGCTAGCATAATTCTGCACTGAGAATGAAATACACATTTCCATCAATCCCTTTACTGCTCGTAAACAAGGGCAACATTTTTTTTAGTGCCAACATCCCCCGGCCTCAATTTTCCCCTCTGAAACCCCAAATCCATTCCTTACAATGAAAATATGAACTGTAGCTTGCTCATTCATTTATGCTTGCTCTGAACACTAGTTCTGAATCTGCTGCCCAATTTTCTTGAACCGAGTATGCTGTCAGTTTGCTGCTTGTTACTTTTTTCCCCCCAATACTTTCTCCTTGGACTTTAAATGAAAAGAGAATTTGTTTTGTGTAAATATGCAAAGAAACTTGACAAAGGCCAGCCAGGTTATAACTTCTTTTCTGGACTGGTAAAAGCTTGTCTATCATTGTTGTAAGATAACTTTACGTATTTCACATTACCCAGCTATGCTGTTCACAAACCCAATTGGATTTGTTGGAAATGATTTGGTATTCTTTTGCATGCTACTAGGCACACTCCATGCATATGTTGATTATGATAAAGCATGCACATAGCTGAAGTCTTCTATAGCTGAATACCTATCTTGGAATAATTGTGGATGTTTACTGAGTTTCCTGACTAGCTTCACATGCTGTTTTTCAAGCTATGTGGAATCAACTATGTGATATTTGATACTCTGAAATCATAATTGTCAGTTAACTGGATGGCACTCAGGTGTGGGCCTTTGCCATTCCAATCCATGTGGAGTTAGGACTTGTGTTTCATACAGTTGATTCATGAGCACTGGTAATCAACATCACTGATGCCTCATGCATCAGCATAGTGTCATACAGAACAATCTTACATCTTCTGGGAAAGTCAGCATGGCTTATGCCTGTCAGACCCACAGCTGTTGGACTGTTTCATATTACTGTATTGGGTGTCTATGCCCAGGAGCTGGCTGCAGGGGCTTCTGTGAGGAGAGGCTGGGGCTGTGTCACACCAAACACAGTTCCCAGCACAGGGCACAGCTGAGCCCGTCAGTGAAGCTGGTGGTGCCTCTGGGAAAAGAGATTTAAGAAAGGGCCAACCCCTGCCTTGCAGAGTGAGGGAAATAGTGTGGGAAACAGCCCTCTGAGCACTCAGGTGAGAGGAGGACAAGGGTGAAGGGGAGGAGGTGCTGCAGACACTGGAGCAAGTACTGTTTCTGTCCATAGGGATGTTAGCATGTCAGTTACTAAGGAGGGTGTTAAATTCATTAAATTCTTCTATTGATGCAGACATATAATTAAATAGAACTTATATCTTGTTCACCATTCTTTAATCTCTTACATTTCGGGCAGTATGAGATGTTAGGATGATGCATTGGAAAGGTCAGGGGACACAAATGTATATTTTAAAAATGTATTGTAAGGCACTTCACAGGGCTGGGTTTGGGCTACTACAGAATAGCCTTGTTTTGGTGGATCACCTGATTTGCAGTCATTATAAATGAGAATGTAAGTTCAAGTTGATCTATTGTGGGTCGCTAAAATAATTGCAGAAGAAAGTCATGTTCTCTGCTCTTACAACTCAAGATGTCCATCTGTTCTTCTGTCAGCTCTCTTTCCTTGTGTTTGCCATTTATTTTAACAGAAACCTGTTCAGCTTCAGGGAGCACAATCAGAAAGAAGCCAGGTCTCCTCTTTTGCTATGCAAAATGTTCAGCAAATCTGTTACCCTCCATTTCTCACCCCATCACAAAATTCCCTCTCTGAGGTTAGAACATTGTGTCAAAGCAGGAAAGCCTCAACTAGACCGATTTATAAAGCTAAAAAGAAGACGTTTTCTGACTAGACTCGGAGCAACAGCTGTGTTCCTTGGGCTCTGCTATTTTAACCCTGAAAGCACAGGGTGTTTCTGTTTAGATCCATAAAAAAATCTTTCAGTAACAGTATGTACATATCACGTTTCCAACCAAGGAATCAGAATATTTTAGCATGCTATCATGGCCATTCTGTTTAAAACTCTTTTTTGTGAGTTTTACCCTCCCAGTTAGGGAGCCTCTTTCTTCTGAGGGCTTCAGTATGGCATTGACTATGCTGATAGACCTCTGCCTTGGAATATACCTACTAACCTGTTCTGTCTAATTCCTCTCTCTTTGAAAATTACTTTTGCAGGTTTCATTATATTGTTTAAAGTGTTTCTATAGTTTCAGGCTCATCTGAGTTGCAATTGTGCCCTAGCTTTTCTCAAACCTCACTCGAGGAAGGCTGATGGCAAAGCAGCTTAACAGGTTGTTGGTTTTGTGGAATCATATTATTTTCCCATGGAGCACGTGGGACAATTGTTAAACAGACTTGCACATTATCAGCAGTGAAAAAATGTGGATTATTAATGAAAAAAAGCAAGAAATATTCAAGTAAATATGGATCTTGAAGCTGTCATGCCACATGTTCAGATGACTTGTCCTTGTTCTTGACAAGCATTAGACTCTGGATCAGCCTGGATTTAGATTTCAGGATGAGTAGGCCACTTTAGCCTTGTATGGTCTGAGAGTCTTTAAGGGAACATGATCTCAAAAAACATGACTATATATATAATGTCAAAGTGTTTGCAAGAGTGGAACCTACTTACACAGCAGTTGTGAGAGTCAATGCTATTATTTGGTCATCTATTATGGTATAGATTTTGCCATCACTTTTCTGACCCTATTTTGAAGTCTTTATAAAAATGAAGGAACTGTTTACTGTACATATATTCATATATGATATTAGGCAGAAATGGAAAAAAGCAGAAATGTCATACAATTATTTTAAAGTTTGCCAAGGATCTCTTTATATAGCAAAGTACTTCAACAAGAAATTAATCTTTTCTGATGTGACTAGATTTGTCATTAAGTAAATGAAACTGTTTTGGCTTTAGGTTTTAAAACTAAAATGGGAATAATTTTTCTCCTCTCCCACATAACAACTGAAATCAATATGAATGTTACTGATCAAACTGCCTAGACCCATTCTTATTCTCACCCTTTCCACTTCAACCTTTCCTGTGAGTACCTTTAGTTATCTGAACTACAGGGTATTATTAATAACTAGAGAGAACAGAATAAACAGTCACACATGCCTTTTCCTCCTGTCTCTTCCTGTATACTAAGTTGGCAATGTTTTACATTTACTTACCTGAAGATTACCCTTGGCTGCATTACCCTTTCATTGAAAATGGAAATATTGGAGTTGGCTATTGTTAGTTAAAGAAAATTTTAGTTAGTTTATTTTTCCAACTTATTTTTAAAGGAATCAGTGAAGAACAACATACTTTTTATTCAGGTGAACAGCATGTTAATTTTTTCTTAGGTTTTAAGGCACTGAAGATTATAACTTTGTAACTATACTAGAAATAAACAAAGAAGGGCATGCAATAAAATATCTTAATTGTTCCACATTTTCAGGCAGTAGACTTGATCATGTGTTTGTGAATTACCTTCTCTCTCTAATAGTTACTAGCTGGAGGAGAGATATATATGTTTTATAAGCCACCTGTACAAATGCAAGGCTATTAAATTGCCTTCTGTTGAGAGTATGTCACTTTTAGATTCGAAAAGCAAAGAATGTAGTTTGAAATGGATTATTCATCCATGTAGGATAACTCTGCCTTTCTGCAACAGCATGTGAAGCTCACAGCAAACCCTCATGTGGCAAGCATTAGTGCAGAAGCTCTTCAGCACAAATTTGTGTCTGAGCTTTGGAGCCCAGGAAGGTTTCTGAGAGACTGAACTCAGGTGGAACTGAGGGTTGGGAGGTATAGAGGAGGCTGAGCCCTCTTTTGTCCTCTCTGCTTTGCAGGGGGAGGAACGTGGTGGTAGGGGAATATCAGCTTCCCCTGATCCTATAGGAATTTGCAGTGGTCCTAAAAATTATCAGTATATGCATCTCTGAATCTGGCTGGAGTCCTAGTAATTTCATTAAAAGTCAGCAGTAATATATGGGTCCAGCTACCTGCCTGATCCCTTAGCTGCAACAGTCAAGCATTTGGCTTTGCCTTAAAATATCTCACAATAGTATTTTCAGTATTGATCACGTTAATCAGCAGTTAGTTTCTCCTGTGGTCTAGCAAATCCTGAATCTACTGTTCTGTGACATAAAGTAATGAAAGTCTGGGAAGATGGAAAATTTCTAATTTTAGGGAAACAATATACATTCTTTTGCTTATGTATTTTTTTTCCTAAATACATACCATTATTTGTAATTAAGGACATAATGAATATTATAAAGAAATTTAAGCATGAAACACATTCTTTCATGATTATTAGAGTTATATTTTCTGCTGAAAATCAGCCATCTACAGTGTGATTCAAATGGATTTGCAAGACTCGCTACTGGTAATCAATGAGAAATAAAAAAAAATAATTGAATGATTTGACTTTGGCCAGATGTTTCTGTGTTTTACAGCCTTTAGTAGGGAGCCAGATTTAACTAGTGGGTTGGATGGTGACCATGAGAAAAGTGGGGTGGGAAATACTTTCAGTGACACCATTGGCTTTGCACTAAGGCTAACATTAGCTTTTTATGAATAGTCTGATATAAGACACAGAATCCGAGAGGTTACAGAAGTAGTGAGTTCAAGGAGTAGAATGTGCTGTATTCTAGATCACTGCAAAGTAGTTCACACAGAATTTAGGAAGCCAAACCAAATGAAGCACATTAAAGCTCTTCAACCAAGAAGTAACAAAAGTATCCATCAGGATTTCAGTATGCTTCTTGAATAAGATAAGATGAATTTAATGAGTGACTTCAAGGAGTAATATGATAGTTATGTACTAAAATTGAATGAAGATTAATTCAGAATCTGGAATTACACCAGACTTGTAGGAATTAACAATCAGCTGCATAAAAAAGAATCATTTGCAGTAAATGAAGAGGCCGTTGGTTCTTTGAAAATGCCTGGTACCTAAGACGACTGTTAACAAGGAGACCATAGCAGGAGAGAAATTAATTTTTGGGGGAACAGCAGAAAATGAAGTCTTGTTTCCTACACTTTTTTAACATCTTGAATCCCCTGCATGTTTCTATTTCAAAGAGTTTTCATGTGTGCATTCTCCTTGTATTGAATCCTCATTTTCCAGTTCTTTCCAACTGCCCTGTTCACCCTACACTTCCCTCAGGAATGAATCAGCTCATGTCCCCAGTGTTCCCCTCCAAGTTTCTCCTCTGTGGTCCTGACAGTGCTCTAACTCCTTCTGCACTTCCCACCAGTGTTTTGGTCAGTCACCACAGTGAAGAGCTACCTGTGTATCAGTTGGCAAGCTAGCTGCTTCTGGCAAAGATGAACTCCCCTGTCTTCCTTTTGACAGGCTATAACAAGGTCTCTTTCCTCTACCCAGATGTCAAGCTTGGTGAAAACTGATCAGGGAAGTGTTAAAAATATGGTGATTATCTGAGAAAGAACATATGGTATCACTGGATCAGATGCTGGCCTCTACTTTTTGCTAAGGGAAACATCAGTTCATGTTGCTGAGTCCAAGCAGCATGTCAAACTTTTGAAGGACCACAAACAAATGAATAAGCAAGTCCTGACTCCAGCAACTTTACACTTGACACCCTCTTTTACCAAGACCACAGTCCCTGGGACTCAAGCAGCAACAGAAGGCATCCAGGACTGCAGTCCTGTTGTACTGATTGACAGTTAAAAACTGTTATAGACTCTGATACTTTTTAAAAAAAATCTGTATCACCACTTTATGTTGAAGCAGTCTCTGGTAAAAGTACAAAAGCATATCCTCTGCTCTTCTTGAATTAGGCTGCTTCATGAGTACAGCTTAGCTGATCTGATGAAAGGATTATGGCTACATATGTATGTGTTTTCCACAGCTCAACACTTTTCCCCACACCTCTAAATTCCATGCAGACAGGAATGTGGGAGGTTGTGTGAATTTCAGGTGCATAATATCCTTTTTGTGACAGCAACATTGGACCAGGTTTGTACGCTCATAGTGACTGAGCAGATCCAAAGATGCCAGCAGCAAACATGCTGCGTGAATAAGGCTGATCTGAGAAATGTAACAATTCTGAATTTCCCAAAACTTTGTCAGCAGAGGTGTTTTTACGAGGGGCAAGTTTCTTCTGTGAACTAATAACTGGTTAAAAAATAGAAACAAAGGATAGGCATAAATGCTAAATTTTCATGCTGGAAGGAGGTTATTAATGAGGTCTCGCAGGGCTCTGTGCTAAACTTTGTGCTGTGTATTTAGAGAGAGTTTCTCTGACAAAGTTTGCTTGATATAAATTTATGCAGGACAATTTAATCTATAGCAGACATGGAAAAGATGCAGGAAGATCAGTTAATATTGAGTTACTGGACAATTAATTCAAAGTATTGTTTATGGAGAGGGAACTATTTCTTACTTTACTTATGTCATTACGAGCTCCAAATTAAATATTGCCACTCATGAAAGACATCTTGAAGTAATTGTAAATTGTTCTCTTAAGACATCAGGTTAGTGCTGATTTGCTGCCAAAACACTAAGTAGAACATTTAGGAACTGATAGGAAATCAAAAGAGAACACAACAGAAAATACCCATATGAGGAACAATTAAATAAACAAGGACAGCTCTACAACTCTGGGAAGTTACTTGGGGAAAAAAAACCAGCTTCTACCTTAGAGTTCATTAACACTAGGGATTTTATACATTTTCTGTAATCAGATAGATGTCTTGAAATTTTCCCTTAAATGAAAAGCAAGCTCAAATAAATCAGTGTAGAATGACAAGACAGGAAACAGGAAAATCTTGTCTCTATTCAGCTACCAGCTGACTTCTGATTTTGAGTGAACAATTAGAGACTTCTTTTTAGCTTCTGAAGTGAACCTAGCCCTCTGACAGCCAGCATTTCCAGTCTCCAGACTATTAAAATAGACCTGTTATCCTCTGAGAGCCAGATTTACATAAATTCTTGTTTTCCCAATTTGGTATGCTTTTGCATCTCTCCCAAGTTTAAATTGGTATAGCTTTTCTGCCTCTGTTACCAAGTGTTGCAAAATTTTAAAATTTGATATCACAAGCATGTAAATACCATGTTCTGTTCCTTCTGGGTAACTAAATGCCCTTTATTTTTCTAAATGTGGAGGAAAAAAATGTTGTGGGTTATTTATTTTTTGTGTGTTCTATGGGGACTATTACGTTAATTTTTATGGAATAAGTGAGTCCAGAAATTTCTGGTTTGCCACTGTACATAGTTAAACAATGAGAAAAGATCCAGATTTTCAAGTATAGAAACTTTGACCCACTTACTCCCCTGGCAAACAATCACCTCTAAAAATATTTCTAACTTTCTTTTAAGTTGCAGGAAAAACGAGTAAGTGGTTTAAAGCATTTGATGTATAAAGTAAAGCATTCATTGTAGCAAGGTCCCTTATTCCCTTTCCCTTTTAGCAGCAGATTTAATTTAAAAAACCCCACACCTTTTTACTCATTTTTCAATTACACAAGTGATGGTATTATTTGCTCCTTCCTGGGGAAAAATAAAAAATAACTTGATAGTGGCTCACATATGCTGTTTCTGTTAGAACTCAGTGTTTCCTTGAAGAGGAGACAAATGCTTGCAAAAGAGGAGAGAAGAGCAACACAGACTGTAAATACAGCTTCTGTTTGTGATGTGGATGCTTGCTTACAGTCGTACTGGTGGGACTGACAAGCAAAGGGCATGCTCTCACTTGCCACTGCGGTACCCAGCTGGTAGGGCTGCAGAATGAGGAAGTCAGGAGACATTCTGTTTGTCAGGAAGAAATCCTTCCTGACACTGCTGAGGCCTCTCCTGTATTTTTTCAGCACAAGCAGCACGCTAATGCTCTCAGCTTTCCCTGACATTGCATGCACATGAAAACCTTGCTCTTTACCTCTTATTACTGTGCTAGCAAATGCAGTTATACTGCAAAATGTCACTATTACCAGTTTGTTACTTGCAAGGTGGTTTTATGCTCTGTCTTCATTTGGAAAATGCTTTGCTGGCAGATATATATTTCTCTCCATAAAGCATTCCTAGCGATCTGAGAAATAACAGTTTGATCCATAGTGCTGTGTCTAGCTGACAGTGCAAAGAGGAGATTCTTCCACATGTTAATGCACTATGCATGAAATGCAATTACTCAATACCGAATGTGATCGGGGCATTAGGCTCCTCATGTGAAATATTTCCTTGTATCCTTAGTGATCCCAAGGGTCTTGCTTGGTAACTGAGACAGTAAGATGACAGGAGAAGAGTGTCTTTAAAATATGCTTGTCACAAAGGGTTAAACAAAGAGAAAGCTGATTTGCCAAGCAGGAAATGGGTGAAGGGATTTACAGCAACATTGAAAGGCAGCTAAGAAAATTCGGGGAAATGCAAAATCATGTAAAACCAGAACAACCCTAGAGGAATAAAAATATTCAGAAAGTCATGGTGAGTAGAAAACACTGATTTGGGGTTTTTTTTCCATTCCAAGCCCAACAAAACCGGATGGGAACTGGGTACCCCAAAGGCTGCATAACCACTCAGATAAGAATTTGGAAAAAAATCCCACCTATAATCTCCACACCCCCACATCAGAGCTAACACTACCAACAAAACCTAAAGGATGTCTGGTCTCCCTATTCATGGATCTGTTGAGTATGTGATTTCGGATTAATGGAATGAGCACAAAGCAGATACAGAGCCCCTGGCTTCATGCAGAATCTATTCTGTTTCATCTTGTCATCCTGACATCCTAAACTCCTTGCTAACATCGACTCAGTAATTGCCTCTTTGACTACTGAATGGTCATTATGTCACATGGATCATATCTTCTCTACCAGCATATCTTTCAGATTTTAAAAGACAGAGATAAATTTAAAAGAAAACTCTTAGGCCAGCATCCTAACACATTTTGCTCCTTTAATAAATATCAAGTTCATCTAAATAGATACGAGGAAATAGACTAAAACACTACTTTCAGCAATTCTGAAATAAACCCAGAGAAAACTCTTTTTCTGTGCCATGTAGATTAAAATGTCTGTGCCAAACGTCATGCTTAATAATGCAGTCAGAAAATGCAGATGGGTGAGGCAAATCATGGCAAAGCCAACCACATTATGCTATACAAGCTACTTTTTTTTTTATCCTAGACACTGAAAAATAAATAGTTCTAGGGATATTATAGACAAGTTTCAGGTGTAAGAAGAAATATGTCAGTATAATTATTGTCAGTTTTAATATGTTAACTAGTAGTTTCTTCAGATTCAGACTAATAAATGTACTAAATGTAATAAAACTGTGGTGTGCACCATGTGCCTAACCAAGATGTTGTCAATACTTTGACATCAGCAATATGACAATGAAATATTATCTATCATATTCAAATAACAAAAAATTATTAGATTAAGACATGTTTTTAACCTTCTTTATATTCTGTGACATATTGTATTTGTATTGTTTGGGCTGACTTCTATGAGTATTCAGACAAGTAAATTTAATGGCAGTAATGTTGCCGAAACAGTAAATTTTAAGTGACTATTAGTGAATGTTCATCAGAAAGTTAATGTGGAACTTGGAAGCTTGAGTGGTCACGGTGGATGTCAGCTGCCAAGAACTCTCCTCACCCAGAGCAGAATCAGAAACAATAGGATGAGTATCAGACACTCATAATGTACACTGTTGGTGTCCAATTAATAGACTAAAAATTGGAAAGAGTTTGGCAGATAAAGCAGGGATGAATAAATTACTGAATTGTAACCTGCCAACAAAGATGCAGAATTTTTTAAAGCAGCTTCCTATTCCAAAACATTCACACAGCATTTTTAATAAAAGTCTTATACAGGGGCATCTCACATCTCAGAGAGGCTTCCCAGCTGCAGTTTTAACAACTGCAACCAATCCAACCCCAAACCTGAGCTTCATTTTAAGCCAAGTTAGTTCAGAAGGCCCAAACTGGACTCAAAATCTCCCATCTGTAAAATGAAGTTTTGTAGGTCACAGTGCTCTTGCTCAGGTTCTCAGAGGACAGTTGTCAGCCAGCACCACAAGTAGGTTTCACAGTTATTCATGTTGGCAGTCGCAGCAAAAGGACTGATGAATATGCACACACAAGGCCTCCATTAATTGTCCTTCCCGAGAATCATTGGCAGTAAGGTAGCATGGCGTGTTCTCATTCCTGCTCTCCTTTGTTTGCTTTATGGTGTAATGGAAATCTTCCTCTCCACAACTTAAAATCTATAAAACTCTAAATCCCCTCCTCGTGATGCAGTCTGCGTGCTTGCACACGTGCTGCCTTCCTGTGCAAACACCAGGCTGGGGGCCCGGAGGCCCTGCACAGCACTAGCAAATTTGGCATGCAGAGACTTGCTGCATGTGGGAACAGGAACCATCACTCATCTGAGGGACCAGTGTCCTAGCTTGGATCAGGAACGGTGTGACCAGCAGGACTAGGGAAGTGATTGTTCCCCTGTGCTCAGCACTGGTGAGGCCGCACCTCAAGTACTGTGCTCAGTTTTGGGCCCCTTGCTAAAAGGACATTGAGGTGCTGGAGTGAGTCCAGAGAAAGGCAATGGAGCTGGTGAAGGCATTGGAGCACAGGGCTTATGAGGAACGGCTGAGGGAACTGGGGGTGTTCAGCCTGGAGAGAAGGAGGCTCAGGGGAGGCCTTATTGCTCTCTACAACTCCCTGGAAGAAGGTTGTAGTGAGGTGGGGGTCGGTCTCTTCTCCCTAATAACAAGTGATAGAATAAAGGGAAATTGCCTCAAGTTGCACCGGGGGAGGCTTGGATTGGATATTAAAAGAAACTTTTGCACTGAAAGGGTTATCAAATACTGGAATGGGCTGCCCAGGGAGGTGTTTAAAGGACATGTACATGTGGTGCTTAGGGACATGGTTTAGTACCAGACTAGGTAGAGTTAGGTTAACGGTTGAACTTGATGATCTTAAAGGTCTTTTCCAACCAAAACAATTCTATGATTTCAGAAAGTTTGTTTCAGTTTTCTGTTTCATTATAGATGCACTGCTTTGAAATCCATGAATGTATTTAAGATCTGTGAAGACGGGTGCATAAATAATTTTGAAGATATAGGCCTTATTGTTTTGTTTCTCTCTAATTCCCATCTGTAACAAGTACAATGGCATGGCCTTACCTCATACTTGCACTGCAAGGTGCTTACTCTCCAAACAGGTACATGAATGTCAAGGGATTATCTGTGAGGATGTGTGGTAGCAGATCCATGGAGGAAGTACATAAATAGAAAAAGTGAATCACGTTTTGTTATCAGAATGAAATGTCCAGCTTATATATGTGCAGGTATTCATTTATGAAAAGAAATTCAAGAAAATCACCCGCCTATTTGAAAAAGTCTAAGCTGAGTTGCTAGCATATATGGTTGTTCAAACTGAATTTTAAATAGAACATGCAAGTTAATGTTTCCAAATGTGCAAAAAGCACAGAGCAGTCTTCAATAAGAGCTTATGGACAGGACCTTGACTTTACACAGATTGCATAAAGCAGGAACCAGCTTACTGTTGATGTTGACTGTGAAGTAGTGCAATGGGGAAGTGTAGCCTGAAAACGAAAGGGTGCTTTATTATTGTGTCATACGAAAATTACTGAGCAGTTTGGGATCATAACCAAAACTGCTATAAAGGGTTTTCACTCTGTTCCCAGGGATCAGTAATCATACCTTCTCTTTTTTTAAATGTGATTTGTAAATGGTTTTATCTACTACTGCTGACATGTCACCAGTCCCTGCAGCACTAACGCCACCATGCTGATAGTTCAAATTTTCTGAAAGTGGCCTTAACTCTTGGTGATTGACAGGAATTGCTGAGTTCCAAGCATGCCAGTTCAGCCTGGAAAGATATAGAAAGAAAAAGATTCTATAGAAGACTTGTGAGAGAAGGCCAAAAAACCTTAGAATTAAGGAAAGGATGCTCTGCTGCTCAAATCTGTCTCACGATAGCACTGAAATCCAGGCGAGGGGATTTTTTTTTTTCCTCATTCAAAGTTGCTGGGCAGATGAAGCCCATGGAATCTGTCCAGCAATATAATGTGCTCATCTGTAATATATTGAGATATATCTTACGTTGCACTTCTGAAAGAAAAAACATTTTCTGGAAGTAAAAATACCTAAAAGGAAATTAAAATCTTAGTATGTATATTCTGAGACTCAATAGACTAGCAACATTTCATACCCACTGGACAGTCAGTCTTCAAAATGCTAATGACCACAGAAGATGTAAGGGAAGACAGGATCAGACCTAAATGAAACCTGTTTTAATTCATGTCAATAGGAAAACTTCTGCACATTTCAGTGGACTAAACTGAGCTTCTGGCATGGTATTACATTTTGTATTCACAAGTTGTACAATTCCCTTAAATCTACCAGAATTTCTGAGTATCTGTAGTTTTTAAGACTCAGTATATGTAATATTTCTGTCTTGATATGGGTCAGGGTAATGTTAATTTGCTAAGATTAGAATAGGTTTAGATCAAATGACATTTATTAATCTCATCTATTATTAAACGTATATGCATATATATTAGCAGGTTTATGACTCTCCAAAAGCAAGAGCTCAGGAAAACTGAGGAAACTGACCCCTTGCACTCTGTAAGCAGAGAGGTTTGTACACACATAGTGTGACACATCTCAGAGAGGTATCATCTCTGAAAAAATATAATCATAGGTATACACTGGTTATGAGCTTCTTATGGATCACATGGATTTACTGCCTTTATTGCTAACTGTACTAGTTGTATGCTGGTTGGCAGTACTGTCGGTTATGCCTGCACAGAATGGTTATCAGGGCAACTTTTATTTAATTGTCACTCTGGGTTTCTCTCAGAACCATAGCGCTACTTTCCCCACTTGTCTGCTATGTCTAATTATTTGTTACTCAGAGGAACACTTCTATCTAACTCAGGCACTAAATATTTTAATATGCTGAAGGTTAACCATAGAAAAAGTTAAGTTTCTTTTTTAATGAAAAAGGAAACCTGTATGGGCTTCTCAGGAGGGCTTCCTCTCCAACAGCCAACATGTATTAGCAATTATGCTTCAGAGGGAAAAGCTGTCTAATTACTCTATTACCTCAAGTGCAGAGCACTCACCTGGGAAGCCACCAGATCAAGGTTCAGGTCCCATCACAGACTTCAATATTAATTTATGACTTGGCATGTGTGTCTGATAATCAAATAATGATCTGTTTTACAGAGTTAAGGTGGCTGTAGGTTGCATTCTAGCTTTTTAGAAGGCTACTCTCCATCTGAGTTTCCAAACTGTTTTTTGGGGTATGAGGTAGCAAAAGATGTTATTCAAGCACTCCAGTAATGGTAAGTATAACAATTTCAGAAAACACAAGGAAGAAAAAAGCTGGGAGCCTCTTACTTTCTTCTTTCACAAACACATATGGATACTTAGTAAAACTGAGACAAAACCATTCTGGAAGTTTGGGGTGATTTTTCCCTGACCAATCTCTCTTTTATTAAAATAATTCCATTCTTCATGCGCCATTTACAAGGAAAGTTCAACTGTACTGTGCTGACTTTGGTTTTAGTTTGCTGGAGGTCTCTGATTTACCTGGAGAAACAGAGCTTAAAGACTTCTCAAAGCTATTTTAGCTTGTGCATGGACAACCTTGTTACTTAAATGTTTTTTTTCCAAAATATTCATTAGGCCTTGAAGTCTCTTCCTAGTGGTTCTGCTTAGTGATTACAGATCTTCTGTTACCATGCCATGCAAACTTCATTCTCTAGAGAGCAATGGGTATGTCTTCACTGAGTGAGTCACGGCCAGCGATTTCTCGTCTTCTGCTGTTACCGTGTTCATCTGTTATCTTCACATTCGTGTAACTGAGTTGCCATTCAGGTTTCTGGGGTGTGATGTGTGTTTGAAGAAAACGGGTAAGAGTCCATTTGCTCAGAAATATTCTTAGAAACATTTAGTTTCTAAATTTAGCTACGAGAAAAATTTGAGGAACCCACAATCTAAAGATATTAGATTGTAATTCCTTTGGTAGTAGGACTTTGGGGCAAGTCTTGGTGTAGTGTTGTTTATAAGGGGCAAGTCGTCTGGGCACTAACACGATACAGATAAAGTCAGTAATCATTACAGAAGAAGTCTTGTGTGAATGGGGCTGCCCCTTCTTTTCTATACTGAGTTAGATTTCAGCTGGATATCCTCTACAAGCTATTATGAGATAAGTGAAGGTAGAAAAATGGGCTGCATTGGTGATATCTACAGATTGATATTTTTAAAGCAGTTCAGGCAGTGTAGCTACCATCATCTTTAAATAAAAGACATGTTCAACAAAATTTTGGACAACTGATTATTTGAAATGCAAAATTCTTTTTTTGTATTTAAACCACAGGCAAGATGCAAGGCATTTTCTCTCTCTTTTTATAGCTACAGTGTTTAATAATTAAAAAAGGAATTTCAATAAGTTTATTAAAACATAAGAAGGTCAGGTATTAAAAAGGAATTACACCTTACAAAACTGTTAGAAGTTATTTTGTTATTTATACAGTCATTAATATTGCTGAACAGAACTGCTCCACAGATAATAATTAGATAGCCCAAGCAATTTCTTCCTGTTGCTACTGACTATTTTAGGCTAAAGAAATCCTGCTCAAGTGAAGGCTTTAGATAGCATATTGATGATTCAAGCTTGAAAAAAACCCCACAGCTGCCTATCTACTTTGGCTGTGTGACTGAGGTGATGCAATGACTGAACAGGCAGGTGAATAACAAATGGAATACTTGTGAATACTGAAGAACATTGACTTCCCACTTTCCTATAAGCTCATGGGCATCACCAAAAGAAGCTATATCAAGAGCCATAAAAGCTAGTGTGTCCTATTGAGAAACTGATCTTATATTATTAACAGAGACTGAAACCTGAATATATGCTTAATTAGTAGGCATTAGTAGTAATTATGCAGCCAAGAAGTACACAAAAAACTAAGACTAAAAAAAGTCCTATAACTGAGAGGAAAATGTGCTGAGATAGCATGTAGTGAACTGATTAATTGTACATAGAGGAACATCATGAATCTATAGACTTTAGGTACCTTTCAAAAAATTCAGAGGCCAACGGGCTTTGGACTGTCCTTACTACTTAATAATCTGCTTATGGGAGGGATACTGAAAGAAACTCTTTTGCACATCTAAGTGCTGCAATAATGCTCGTTTATGTAATTTTGTTTTTTCATCTGGATTTCAAAATACATGTTTACAGGTGAGAACTTAACAGCTTGCAAAAATGAAATTCAGAGCTCATCTTAAACCATATAGGAGTGCTAAATCGTGTGCACATGAAAAATCAACAAACAAATTCTAAAGTCAGAAATTCATATTGACCATTCATTCATTCTTTATCTAATTAACATCTACTACTGAGTGGTAAAGCAGTTTGGTCTACTCAGATGAGATCTGTAGTGTTTGATGTATATTGCACCCAAGTCTGTTGTGACTATTAACCAATTTTTGCCAGAGATTACATAAACAAAATATTTAAAACTTACAGTAGGAGACACAGTGAGTAATCTGTTACTTTCAAGAAGAGTGATGGCATTTCTATATAGTTATGATGAAATTAATTTTAGATTAAAGCTTTCTATAAAAATATATTTAAAATTAATACCGTTCACTCAGAAGCAATTTCTGCTTTGCTGATGCCCCCGTAAAGGACTGACAACCAGATGTGGTAGATCTCATCTGTATGCCTGAACCACAGAAGATTATAAAATACAGAAAAACAGTTTGTAAAAAGAACATGCATCCTGACCATCTTGCCCTTTTATCTGCATTCAGGCAACTTTAGATGCTCCCACCAGCTACCAGAGAAAGCTTAAATCAGAAAAAAATAAAAAGTGAGGCATAGATTCCTTCAGATACCTTCAGCCTCCTCCATAAAAACACCATTTCTTTTTCTTCAGTCAGAATGAATTACCAATTACACTCTGGGAAAAAAGATAATTATTCTCTTTCTTCAAATTTATCTTGCTCCCCAGAAAGTTTAGCAGTGGGTTCTGCGAGAAGCTGAAGGGTATTTTGTCCTCATCTTCTGTCTTGTTCCAGCTCAATCAGGTGCTCACAACATACTGCCTTGCTATCCAGCTAATCCTATCCTGGGTCAGTTCCTCTACTTTGTTAAAGCTGTTGATCTGTGAAGTCGCTCCTCTGTTGTGCCTTGAAGGATCCTTCTGGGTCAGCTTCTTTTATTTCACAATGTGTTTGACAAGACAAGTTTGTTTAAGGGACCTTTTCTGGTGCTAACCACATGAATAAGGTTAAATCCAACCGCTCGCAGGTATGTTTTATTTGTTTGAAAGTAGTTATAATTTTGTTATTGCAAGGATTTTTATTCAGCCTAATCATTTGTTTCTAAATTTTTGTACCAGGAATGGCAGAAAAATACTGAATGTTCTGATAACTAACTGATCTTTTATGATCAATATATAAGGATCATGACTGCACTCTTGCAATGCACTAGTAGTTTCCAGTACTACCGGTGTTAAGACTTCCACAACAGAATGGCAATAGTCGCCCTGACCATGTAAGTCACTGCAGCATAAATTCAGATAACTCATTTGTAAAATGTGTTCCCTAAACTCTGCAGTTTTCACAGCTTTTACGTTCGGAATGATAGAAACATTCAGGGTCAAACTGATTTTCATTATCTTTGTTTTTCACTTCTAAGACCCATTTGATTAGCAGCTCTGACTGGACTGTTGATCCACTGCTGTGCTTTGTTTATTGATGAGAAACCTCCTTTTGCAGACACAAGTGACAAAAGTATGGTACAATAAATGTCTCAATTATTGGCAGTACTCCTGAAAAATATAGTTTTGAGACTCAGCTGTTAAACAGCATTGTAAGTTTGGGGAAATTTTTTTACTCCCAGTTGAGCCTCTTTAACTTAATGGTTAGTAGCTTAGGTGCAGATTGCAGAAGTAGACTTACTGGAGATTCACAAGGATGGCAAGCTAGAGTAGCCTCTGCTATATTCATTATCTTTACACACTTAGGTGGATATGCTTGAAACTCATACTGTGTCACACTTCTGTTGCTGTGTTGATAATTATTGGCTGATTACATATACACACTCTTAAATGCTCCCGTGTTAATTCTGTCCTTCTAATTACTAATTAATTGAACTTTAGATGGCTTATAGGTTGGTTTAGGTTTGGCAAAGTTCCCAAAGGATTGCCTGTAAAGTTTATTTGAACTGAAAAAACAAATCATTTCCTTATAACCTCAGTCAGGTAGATGTTCTTTCTGCCAATGGCAGGAACAAGAAAAGTCACAATTAGATTTTTTTCATGTTTCAGATTTCCACTTCTTATCCATAGTTCATCCTGAAGCTGAAGAGAATGTTATTAAATTTAAATGCTTTCCTTCTTGTCTAAGATGCTGGCTTGACAGCAGTGGAAAATAATTTTGTCTATTTATCCGCATAAGTACTGTGTCCACTCAGAGCAAACACAGGGGATCAGCATCAGAGTCAAGAAGATACTTTGCCCTCCATTTTCAATTTGTCTTTCGTGTATTGCAGAGTGCAGCTGCACGGTGCTGGCATGTACTTATCTAATACCTCATGAGACAAACAAAGAACCGTTACATTATAAACATGGGATGGATTTGAAAAGAATATATAGAATTCATGCTCTTGTGGGTGCTTAGAGCAACCTGCAAGGCCCAACATTCATTCTCTAATCTGATATTAGCTTCTCCCATTTCTTAGCAGGCCCCAAGAGCAACTGCCAATGGATCAGAAGAGGCTAGACATTCAAACCTTCTCAAATCATTTTAAATAGCCTTGCCTGAATTTCATGTTGACAGCGAGCCAGGTGGAATTTTCCATTTTCTTTCTAGCTTTCCAAATACGAACAGTCCTACTTTCTTTTGACTCTAGTTTTATATAACCAACAAAAATGACAGATAGCCTTGAATTTGGAAGATTACATTGGCCTGCTCTCAGCTGAAATGTTCTGTCATCATTGACGTATGTGTTTAAATGAGCACTGAAGTGTGAATGGCCATCTGTCCGGGAAGTACGAGAGATCCTGATTACTAAAATGAAACCACAAAAAAGCTTGGTGCTTAGCAGCAGCACCAAAACACAGGGAGAGAGAGCGCCTTTTTCACACTGCAGATATTTATAGCTGATGGATGATTACAACTCAGCAATTGCCTAGACTCCTTGCCCCGTATTTTTCTAAATATGTTCACTCTCAATTTTTTGCAAACATTGAGGTTTCAATATTTGCATCTTTTGTAAAAACAAACAAAAAGAAGCACTAAACATTTTCACTGTCAAAAGTAGTTGTTTTCTGAGGGGATGTTGTTCATTTTCTCATGAAGAGTTGTTCTCTGCTTTATGAGGCTTTTAGCTAGAACGTGCTCTCACTAACTGCAAATGAAGATTTGAACCTACATTCCCCCATGACTGCTTTACAGCAAGGCTGAGGGCTATTCCCAGGTGCATCTCTTCCTCTGTAAACATGAAAAACTTCCTAAGGAAAGGTTTTTGAAAAATCTATGGAGTTTTTGATCTTCAGAGGGTTGCTGTATCTGATTCAGCTCAATTTTTAGGCTATGAGTGACAAAAGATTTCAAAAACAAACATTGGAACTGGGTTGGGGTTTCACACTAATGTCCATGTTAGGAAAAGCTCCTTACAGAAGCTGTTTCTTTTCCTGTTGTTGTTTTGTTTTTGTTTTTTTAAATTGCACCTTCTGATGTGAAATTCCTGTTTCATCAAACAACTTTTTTTTTGGGACAGACTCCCATAACTCTTAATCTTAAAAATTCATGACCATGTTGGCTGCTTTCGATGGTTTTTGTGGTGCTTGGACAAGTCACCTGTCACTATCCGCTCAAACGCGAGTTGGATGTCTTTTTAGAGCACTCACATTATTGATTTGAATCAAAGCAATTTTTCCATTTCTGCATTTGCATTTTTCTTTTTTTCTTGTAATACTTTTCCATTATGCATGTAGCTATGAAGATACATAAAGGGTCATTTTTAAACTAAGCTGTTGATTTCCTAAGACTGCACACAGAGGTTTTTTGTGTTAAATTTAAGTCACAAAATATAACCATGTAAAGCAGCAGACATAGATACATCGTGTTTGTAGGTAAGCCTCTACAACATTTTCACTTTCATTAGAGCATGTTTCCTCATAGCGGGCTTCTCTGTAAGTTACCAAGTCTCTGTGGAAAACTGAAGAGATAATTAGACAGCAAATATAACTGCAATTTATTTTACTTTTGACTTTACAGTTTAAAAATCACCTAAGATAGAAAAATATGTATGAAGCCAATTAAAATAAGGGCAATTTTCCCCTTCTTTTTGTTTGGTGGATGCTTCAGAGAACACAGCAGCTTTGTGTTCTTATTTATTTATTTATTTTGAGTGTAATCTGAGGAAATGAACCGTGAAACGCAATTAATGAAATAGCTGTGCTGAATCACATAAACTGGTGTCTGCACAGCTGCCACTCATGTCACAAATGCATCTCTCGCCTAATGTCCACCAGGAGAGTCATTAGCCAGCCGCTTTTGTGGAGGGCCTCCTGTGCTTTAATTTCAGTATATAATAGAGCAGGGAGCTGGCTGAGTAGCCTTACGATGTTTTTTTCCAGCAAAGATAATGTAAAAGAGAAATGGCTATTACAGGGCGAGTGTGCTGAGGTGGGGAGGGGAGCACAGGCAGGGTTCAATTGCTAAAAGAAAACAGAGTATCTACCTGGGTAGAAAATATCCAGAGCAGTGTCGAAGGCCGCTCAACCTGAAATGTGAAATGACTGTGTAGTTTCTTGGGATCAGATGGCATTCCTAGCTCTAAAGCTTTTTGCTTCTATAGCTTTACATTGGTTTCATTTAATGAGTATGTATTCCATGCCAGCAACAAAGTGTGCCACGAAGGAAAAGCCAGATGTGCTGCAGGGGCTGGTCTGAGGAGGCTGACCCGGGTTCAGCTTTACTGAAGTGGCACAATGCCAAAAGCCTCTAGAGCCTCAGGATCCAAAATCTTCTTTTAGTTCGCCGAGGACTTAAGGGGTGGGAGAGGTTAAAGGACTCCTCTTCTCTGGGCACTTGCCAAACTAGCTGAACACTTTCAGTGCTGTGTACCGTGTTGCCACTGATAGCAGTTTTATCAAGATAAATCTAGTCTTGCTCAGGAGGATATTAATAAATTATCTGGTAATGAAAAATGTGAGAGGAACCACACTCTTACATCAAGGCCTGATGATTACTTTGATAGATGCAGTGGCAAGATTTTCCTGACAAGGCAGAAATGAAAAACATGACACATGGACCTTTAAGGGTGACCTCAGAGGAAAACACAAGTTGCTGAATGATACAAAAATAGAACAGGAAAACAGAAGCTTGAAGGGGCTCAATGTCAACAGCCAGACAGATAGGCTAGACTGATCAACTGATCATTGAGTTTAGTGTCAAAAACAGAGCAGAGAGAGAGAAGCCTTACACTTGGCAGGACAATAAATGTAGCAGAGGCAGCTTTGAAGTAGAGTCAAGTGTTAAGAATTTTAAGAATAAAGAGCAGAGGGAAAGCTGAAGGGAAGAAAAAAGCAGGTGTTGATAAAGAGTGGGCTAGTCAGGAAATAAACCCGAAGAGTGTAGTTGATAAAACTGCCCACCTCTTCTGCAGGTTATTTTAGAAACAATGCTAATTAAAAATAAATTAATGCAATTGAAAATGTCCCTGCATTGGTTTAAGATTTGTATAGAAGGATAAGAGATAGGGTCACTTTTGGAGACACAAATTACTGAAAATAAGGCACAGGTGTTAGGTATAAAATTGTAGAATAGTGCGTGATATTGGGGTGTGACACTTGATGGATCTGAGAGTTTTATTTAGTGTTTAACTTTGCCTGAGTTCCTGTGAAAATGTGCACGAGCTGCTATTTTTCTTTCATAAACTCCAGGTGTTATTGATACTATGTGACTGATATTCAAACAGGGACGATATAAACTGGAAATAACACTAAAGAACACAAACTGATGAAAAAGTAGGGCAAGCTTTCCAGTACTGGTTCTTCTAAAAGTTCATAATTGGGACCCATTTCCATGTTTGTCTGCTTACAGACATCTATTTAGTCTAAAAAGAGAGAATATGGATCTCTCTCTGTCTTAACCTCTACATATTCTCCAGGTCTATTTGGAGCTTCCATTTACAAAAAGGTAGGGAGTAATCTCTGTTTAGAGAAATGCTCACCTTTCCAAATAAGTGACCCCTAAAGACCACAAGCAGCAGACAAATCGATTGCGGATGGGGAGTGAAAGGTGAAGGTGCTGATGTGATCTTTAAGTGCATGTATGGATTAGAAGACATTTAGAAATTGTTTTTGAAAGGTAAAGGCTTGCTGAGTGCACGTGTGTGTACGTGCATGCATGCACGTGTGTGTGTAGAGAGGTGTTTTGGGTTTCTTTTCATTTTGTAGTGTTGTAACTACAGGGCAATCATTTGCCAGATGTCAGGAAGGTCTAGCATCTGATCTTGAAGTGGAACATAATAGATGATCTACCAGGGGGTTCAGCAAACATCACATATAGCTTTAAACTGTCATTACAGAAAAAATCTAGGAAGGTGACATTTGGTGACATACTGGGTGACATTTGAAATGACAGCACTTGCTTTCAGATGTAGCATTCCCTCCTGCTGTGAATCAAGGGAATCTGTACTGTGGCTATGACTTCTTTTATTGATGACTCTAATTTCTGCAAAATGCAGGCAAAGAGACCGCACACGGTCTTGTCTATAGTATCAAGTGAGAATTGGTGCAGTACGAAAGGGCAACTGGAGAGAATTTACTATGCATGGCATGATCTGAATGACTTAGCTTTGTAAAGGAGTTATAACCTCTACTTTACTTATTCCAAAGAGTTTAGTGAGGAATGAAAGAAGAGCAGCAAAAAAAAAATAACCCATCGGAGGAGTGCATCTGCTTTACTCCATAGACTTCCTAGGATTGCAAAGTTTCATGAGCAATAAAAAGAGCGGTTCAGTGCTTGGGTTTCACCAACCCCCTACTGCTCTCAAGAGTCATCAGTAAGTGTGCACCTTCTCACACATGTAAATGAGCTGAATGCTTAGTTCTGAAAGCTCTCAGAGCTATGGGAAAACTTGGCTAATTAGCAACTACCTGAGTTCTTGTTGACTGCTTCCTTTTCTTGTTGCATACCAGTGAGCCAGAGCTTTTGATTGCTCCTTACTTTTGCTCATAAGGGTTAAAAGGACTCCTTGCAGTACTGTGATCACTGGAATGAGGCCATCTTTGGTTGTGTTTGGACTGGAATCTATTAAAAATCCTTGTAAACATGAAAAGCTTGTCGAGTTTGGGGTCTGTTTTGGTTTTTCCTTTTGTACTGTTAGAACTACAAGGAAAAACGGAGCTGGTTTCAGACACTGTTTAAAGATGTTTACCAATTTTATAGAAGAAAGTTTACTTTCTTGAGCTTTCTGTGTAAGTTTAAATCACAGAATCACAGAATCCTAGGGGTTGGAAGGGACCTCGAAAGATCATCTAGTCCAACCCCCCTGCCAGAGCAGGGTCACCTAGAATAAATAAAACTCTAATGTAAAGCTTGCAGAAAATCATCAACAAATGGGATGTATTATTCCCGTTATACATTGTATTATTACTCAAGCCAGTGTATGAAATGATTTTATGCATCAGAATTAGACTTCTGGGAAGACATTCTGCGTCATTTGTTATCAATATTATTTTAGATGCCATTAATTGGCAATAAAATTTGGATACAAGTAATTTTAATCGTTGAATGTTATGTTAGCACATAATGCTGTAAACATAAATATTTTTTTTTCTGGTGCTTAAATGAAACTGCTGTACTTTAACAACTTTGTTATGTTCAAGAAACAAGTGTTGGATTTGCAGTCTCTGAGGTAGAGGAAGGGACATGAAGAAGTAGTGAGAGGTAGTACTGTACCCCTGTGAACAGCAAATTACATGCCTAAACATTGTTTTTGAAATTCCTATTAGTAGAAAACATCCTGTAGGATTTTAACTTGTGTAGGTGAAACAAGTATGTTATTTTTCTTCTTTTCTTCTTTTAACCTGCTCTAGAGTAGATTTAATGACAACAAAATCCTGATGCTCCTGTTGACTTATATGAATGGGTTAAGTATATATCTATGCAGCACAACAGCTGTAGGGCTTAGAAGTGGCACAAAAGCCATATATTGGTTCTCTCCACAGGGAATGAATTTTAACTTCATGACTGCGACTTTCCAAGAACTGGTCTCCATGAGGAATACAAGAATCACCTTAACATATTAGCCAGTAGTCTGTGTAGTAGTGTGCCTTTCTTGAGGCTTATATAAGAAACAATAATTCTGGTTTATGAAGCAGGTAAAAAAACAGTAGATATTGGTTGTGGGGGAAGGGAGGAACAGTGCAACTACAGATCCCAGTAGTTTGGGAATCTGTATGGGAAGTGGCAAGTCTACATTCCTAACACTGCTGTTTGGATAACAGTGGCCAGCTTAGGTAGGGTCTCTCTTCTTTCCTCTTCTACCCCCCTGACTCTGTATCAGGAAGCTTCTTATGAGGAGAAACCACAAACAAAACTTATCTGAGAACCTTCTAATTTTCAACAAATTTCTTTTTCACAGTGAACTTCTGATAGTCACAATTAACACCTCTAATAGCCCTTTTTGTTGGAAATGAGTTTATGTAATGACTTTCAAAGTTTTCTCTGGTATTTCCATCTTCCCGTAGAAACCATAGAGGAGAGAGAGGGCTTTGCTACTGTGAACATGAAGAAAACTTTCTTCAGTCTACTATAGCTCTTGGCCTCAACAACATCTTGTGTCAATGAATTTACAGGAGCTTTTACAGCTTGGACAGTAGTACTGAATGCAAACTGTGGTACTCCTGAAGTGGCTAAAAACTGATTTTCTTTAGACCATAAGTAGCTGCAGGACTTTTCCATTAAATGTTTGTTGTTTTTATTCCTCCTGAAAAGTGGTCCTCTTTTCTTCACAAGCCTTGGCTTCTAATTGTTATAGCTACAGTAAAATAACAGGAGTAGTCAAGGTAATTTTTCCATCTCTCTGAAGATCCATCATGGCTAGCATGAGAAAGGCAATAATAAAGTTTATTCTTAGAGAACTTGGGCTCATTATCACACGTGACCGCTGTGTTTGCTGTGTTTGTTTTCCAGTTGTTCTGATATTTCAGCTGATGAGGTAGGACTGTGGCCTCATTTCTAATTGAGTGTTGCATCAACAACATTCTGTTCTTTTTTTATCAAAATCTTTATCAGGTATGCTTAATTACAGAAACATTAACTGACCCACCATTTTATCTGTGTCTATTGCTGGTACTATTTTATTTGTTTTTAATCATGATCAGGAGGATGTGATAGAGAGTAGGCTTATTAAATGCAGATGTTACCAACAGGTGGAAATTATAATGCTGTATGGCAGGAGATTGATTCTGATTATTAGATATATAGTTTCGCTATCGATACATGGCACTGTTATAGGTACATGGCTCTATTCAACAGACACAAGATGAAAATACTGGGCTTGCACAGGAATAATCAAATGCCTAAACACAGCTGGCTAGCTGGAAATTCAGTGGGAAAGGATCTTGGGCTGGTGCTCTGGAGATGTTTTTCTTGGTAGCAGCAACATCAGGAGGAGTTTCAACTCTCGAGCTGACCTCCTATTGCCTTGTAGCCATTGATATGTTTCAAAACTAACCAGTTGTTTTTTTCAATTCATTTTCAGCTGAATAAGCAGCTCAGCTGGCAGATGTTGAATCTATCTGGAGCTATCACAAGGGGCACAACAGGGATGTACAGCAAGAGTCCCTAGGATCACACCTTCTGACAAAAATGTCATCCTGGGTAAGTTTAAAATAATGCTGAGATGGCACATGTCTTCATTGGCAGGTGGAGTAAGTAATTCTATCTATAGAAAAGAAAATTTAGCTTAGATGTTAGGAAAAGCTTGTCCTTGATTGGGAATTGTTGGAGCAGAGTGGCTAGGAAGACTGCAGAGACCCATCTGCAGGTCTTTAACAACAGATAGACACACATCTGTTGGGAAACCCCATGTATGATTTTTCTGCCCGCAAGCACAGAAAACAGATTTAACTGCTCTCCGGAGGTCACTTCCAGCCCTGATTCATATCCCTTAATTATTTGTAGTGCAAAATGAGTAAAATGAAAGGTTTTTCTTAAGGTACAAGGACTGAATTTTGCAGAAATCACCCTTTTATTGTTAATCACCTTAGTGCAGGCAACTGGATTAGCTGCCTTCTGTTTGATCAGTGTGGGGAAAAGGGAGGAAGAAAGAACATTAATCATATCAAATTTCTTTCTCAGCATTTTGACAATAAGATGGCATTTATGAAGAACTTGGGTCATACAATATATATCTGTCTGTCATTAAAAGAAACACTTTCCAAGCAGTTTTATTAATCATAGAGCTTACTACAAAAAAGTGTCAGTGTGACCCCACCTACGTCATTAATCCAACAAAGGTATTCTTGATGGTTATCTTTATCTTGATGTCTTCTAGTAGCAGATGCCAGTGTTGAATGAACATCCCTGTCTATTTCAATAGAAATACTAGGATTACTTTTTTGGGTTTTTTCTTTGGGTGTTTTTGGTTTTGTTTTATCACCATGGTGCAGTTTTGTACAGGATTATTCTTAACTGTTCATATTAATGTCTGGAATAACTGGTGAATACTGATGCAGAAGAGCATGGAGAAATTTGCAGTCACTGATTCTCCTGAACATTTTATACAAACCCAATCTCTATTCTCATTTAATTATCATAGCATTTTATCATAAAAGTTATGAATTGAAAATGTTTGTCTTCACTCAAAAGACCTGCTTAATCTTTGAAGCTGTGTGGTTTCATTTTGAGACTGTGCTAGAATTTTCCTCAGTCCTTTTTGCTCTGCAACTTCATTTTTTAAAGCTCAGAAGTGACACTAAAATTGCCTATCCTTTCTATGTTTTCATTTGAATAAAAAACTGAGGGAGCCATCGGGTAGTAGTAAAGACTCTTGAAGTGTCACTGTGTCACTTGAAATGCCACTGTATTTTACTTCTTTATATTTAGCACAGATGTACATTCCTCAGCTTCTGAAATTAGAATTTCAGCCCAATAGATCTTACTGATAGGCCCACAGCACCAAGACCTTGAGTGCATGCTAGGAGAAGTCTTGCTCTTAGCAGGAATAATTTGCTTGGATAACTGTTTGGATTCCACAGAGATTGATGTCTGACTTGAATACAGAGGCAAAATGATGCTGCAAAAAGCCCTGCAGGAGTGTTTATTCCCTTTTCAGACAGAATTGATAATTACTGCTCCCAGTGCTATAGCACATCACTCTCCTTTTAATTCATCTAATAAACCATGTTTTGTCTTTTTTTTTTCCCCCTCTTTCTTTTTGCTAATGAATGAACAAATATATTTTCTCTAGGTCATAGTGGTATTAATTCATGACATCTTGTCTATGCACCTCTTAAGACCAGTTGAAATTATGGCACTCAGCACACAACAGGCTCAGACTTCTTAAGCACTTTCAGATGCAATTTAGGAGGTAGACAAACTCAGGCAATCAGGAGGAGATTATTGGTATGAAAATCCAGAGAGGCTCCAATGTCCTGCATAATAGTTACAGTAGCTCTTTGAAAAGGCAATAGCATGTAGCTGATGGCAAATAGATCCCTCAGTCTATGAATTTTAAAATGCAATATGCAGCATTGAACAGTATAAATCCAGGAAGACTGCAATTTATTGGCACTTTGTTGTCTTAACTCGTGCAAAGGTGGTAGTATTACAGCATATACGTACAAAAGTTTGGTTTAGTATCTTGTTCCCTGAAATGTCAGACCAAGAAGCAAACATTCTTTAATGACAGTAGTCCATGTCACTTACTAAAGAAATACATTTGTATGCTTACTACAGTTTTATAAATTTACAGATTCCAGTAAAACTGTGTTCTTATATGATATGCTAAATTAAGTTTGACTTAAGCACTTACAGCTCTGCTTTACTGAAGTGGATCCAATAGGTGCATCTTTTGGAATATTTGTACAAACTGACTGTAAAGATTTCTCAAGTATAGGACAAAGCTAAGGTTGCAAAGGTTTGAGAAACGGGTACCGTATTGGCCAACAACTGAGGTTTCGTGGTAGAGAATTGGTTTTTCTCTTATTTTCTGTTGAAGAATTTAATTTTGTATGCAAAACAAAATGTTAGGTCAGATGAAGAATAACTCTGTAACTAATGTTTGTAACGTTCACCTAGGATACAGGAAACTGTTCAAATAAGTGCTGTACCTGGAGCTTGCATGTTCCAGACATGAGCCTATGGGTCTTTCCTTGCCAAAAATTCAAAAGAAACTACTTTTCTTTTGCTAGAGATGGGGGGAAAAGCTAGATGCCTTTTTTCTGTGTGTGCGTTATATTAAGTAGGAATTTTTTTTCCTGACAAGCCCTATTAGACATGAAAGCAAAGATAAATTATAATTAATCAGGTTATTCTAAAACTCACTATATAATGACAGACATATGCTATATTTAAGCAAGTAAGAAATGAGCTTATGGGAGTGGATTCTTGCCCTGGGAAGGTCAGGGGTGAAGATGTCACTTCTGTTCCCCTAACAAAAACAGCATACAGCATTTCCAGTAGCTTTTTGTACTACCCAAGAAAACATTCTCTTTTTATGTGTGTCTGTGTATGAGAGAGAGAGACACGTGAGCTCATTTCATTCTGGTGGGAAGCTGGGGTCCCCATGAAAGTGTATTAGCAGAAGAGCGGAGTGAGCGAAGCAGCACAAAAGGGATGGGACTGTTGCAGCCATGGTGGCAGTAAGAGCAAGGGAGGAGGATTTGTTTGTTTAGGCACAGTCTACGAATTTACCTCTGCCACTTTAGTTTAAAGAAAATAAACTGTGCTTCTGCCCACAACTGCATAATTACATTGTACTCTAATATCTCTCGACTTCAAAATGACAGCTAAAGCAGATTAAAGCTGTTTACAGCCTATGGGAAGTAGTATGGTGGCTGCTGGCAATATTTCTTTCTTGCTCAGTAACCAAAGTCCAGTCATAAATCTATATTCTTCTTCAAGGAGGAAGGCTGTGATTAAAGGATTCTTCCTACAGCTGTGGCTTGGTGATAAGAGCTTTATGTTCAGACCCTCCTAAGCAACAAAAAGAAAAAAAATCATTTTTCATTAAGTTAGCTACTCTAATTTGAGGGGGGGGGGGAGAAGCAGACAAGTAGTTTGGTCAATGACTTACTGTAGATTTGGTAGAGAGCATTGTATACAGTATTTCTAAGCAGCAGCTGGGATTTGAGAGATAGACTACAGCCCTTGTACCACCTCATCTGTGTCCCTGCACAGTGATAGTTTTCTCTGCAAGATGGATATTGTGAATTTAAAGAAGTTTCTTTTTTGAATACTTGTTAGCTCTCCTAGCCCTGTGCCAGAAATGCAGGCTTACCCACCTGAAAGTCTGCAGGCAGGAACCTGTGAATTGTCCTTCCAAAACAAACATCCACACGGAAGGGAAAGAAATCCTAAAACTCAGTACTGCTGATGTGCTTTTGTCTTCAGCTGAGGCCTTCACAGAGTAGCTATAGAGACCAAAGGAAGGACTCCTGGGGAACCAAAAGGACTCTGAACAAAGATTTTAAAAGCTCAGAGCCACACAGTGCCACCAGACATCATTCTGTCAGGCAGAACTTTAAATGAATGTTTTTGTGATACTTTTACCACTGGAAAAATAACAAAACTGAACTGAAAGCACCAAACCAAGCACCAGCAACCCAGAATGCAGCAATTCTGATGCATATTTTGCAGGGTATGAACATTTCTGATGACAGAGCATAGCTCAATTATAGCAGGGAGGCTAATTAAACAATACACCAAAATTGTTGTGGGAATAATATGCCTGGTACAAGAAAGAAACCGCAGCAAACTGTAATCCTTCAGCAACTCAAGACATGAGTTATCTCACTGCAGCATATGCCCCCAGTTCTGCTCTTTAATTCAGCAAGGACAAAGGGTTCAATCTGAGATCCAATGACATGTTTTTATGTTTTCTTCATTTTTAGATTAGAATATTTTTATATTGGAATCTAATCTGGTACTAAGTTTACAATGTTCAGTGTTTAATTTGCATTAGAGTGCTGTGCAAAATGGGATGAGGGTTAATCAAAGGGTTTTATCACTCTTTTTAATTATCTTCATTATGTTGGAACAAGATGTAAATTTTAATTTCACCTTGTTAGCTAATGTTTTTCACCAAAAGTTGGAATTTGCAAATCATCTGTCATTTTTAATAGGAGCAGATGCTAGTGATTTTGAAGAACCTAAATGCCTCAAGTATGGTAGACATTATTAATTTGATTGATATACAATTTAATATAACTTAGCAACTATTAATGCCATTTAGCATCAGTGTTGATATTCAGAAAGGTAGCCTATAAGCAAGAACACCAATGCAAGAAAAGGAGAGGGTTGTTTTTTCTCCCTAGGTCTGCTTCTGAATAGAGATACTCCTTTGAAGTTCGCTACTGTAAACACTCTTTCCTCCTCCCCATCAAATTTTCAGTCTCAGCTATCACCTAGAAGGTTATTTTCTAGAGGCATATAGTTATCTCACCTTCTGAGAGGCAAGCAGTAAGCTTACTCTTAGCCTGCAGACATTTACCAACAGTGTTTTATATGTTACATTTATCAACTCTTCCAATCGCAGCGAAGCCAACTGAAAAACATACCTGCTAATGGAAAAGAACTATTAAAGTACTACTGTGCGTTCACCTTGCACTGAGCCAGCTGCATATAGCTGTACCATAAATCACAGTTAAATGATTACATTCTGCCAGAATAACTGCCGAAAGACTAAACTTCCAACCAACAGGGAGCCTATGCTAACAGAATGAGAAGTCCATTCATTTTGCAGAATAACATTATTCATGTGTATACCCTGGGTTCATGTTAAACAACAGGAAAAAGTCGTCTTGATACCTGAGCTTAGCTGACCACCTGCTTCTGGGGAGGGTAGGAGGTCCCTATTTTCTAGCTCTTGGGCTTCCCACTGCCATGGGCTGTGACTCCCAGAGCAAAGATGGGCCTGGGAGTGCCGGGCTTTGAAGCTGTGGGTAAATTTGTATGGGAATGGGTGTTGGTTGAGGTTGGTGTATTGGCTACCAAATGTGGCTAAGGAACCACTTTGTTGTGTAGCAGAGGGCTGGCAACTCTGGCATTAACTCTTTAAATCGTCTCACTAAAACTGACAGTGCTTGTCCATCAGGAAAGTGCAGTGATCAGGTGCTCTCCACTGACATTTAGAAGACTTTAATTTCCATCTCTGGTCCAAGCAGTGACTTCTGTGAGACACTGGGATTGCCAAGGTATGTGTCAAACTGGGAAAGGAATAGCTGGTTTCTTTTCTTTCCCACATTTCTCAGGAGACAGAGAGATGTCCTGCCCTTTCTGTCTGGCTTGTGAGCAACTAGAAAGGCTCAAGTCTCTCTTTAATTAAAGTAGATCAAATCTTTTTGTGGTAAACAACCTGCCTAGCACCTTGATCTGTAGCAGTGCAAAAAACAGGAGGATATCGATGTGTTAGCCATTCCTTTACACCTATAACCTCTTCGTAAACTAATGTAGCTCAAAGGGCACTCTACAGGCAGGGATGAGAAGAAATTAGAGGGATGGTGGGGAATGTGTGCCCATTCCAGTGTGCCTGCAGCAGACCCTTGAGGATGTGCACTGGCAACAGGAAATGTGAAATGTGAATGGGCAGGAGTGTTGCTGGGATCTCAGCAAAATTTCGGCACTGTTGAGTAAAGCTGGAGGAGTGCACAGGAGGGGAAGTAACTGCACTTGCATTTTCTACCTGAGAAGGACTTGTGTGAGTCTGAAGTTGAAAGTAAAGTGGAGGATGGTTCCTGATACCAGACAATCTGCAACCATTACCAGATGAAATAGTTTGCTATATTAAACCACTGTTTTGTTGTGGGTTTGTTTTTTTTTCACTAAGGCATTTCTTCATAATCTGGAAAAAATATTTCATATTTTTAAAATGTAAATAAGTGTTTAGCAGATATCTGCTTAATACTTTGATGGAATTGATCTGAATGCATGCTGGGCTTGATCCAGGCACTGGCAGATATTTTCTCTGTTTTGTTATTCTTCAGCCAAATTCAGGAGGATTGTTGCCTGCTCCTCAGAAGCTCATTTCTTTTGTGTAGAAAAACAAGCTGATTGCTCCCTTGGGATGTAGCCCCAGGTAGGACTAAGGGCTTGCTGATGTATCAGAATTTGTAGAAGCACAGAATTTGAGAGAGGTTGCTGGAGGAAGTCAGTGGTCTCTATTTTCTTTCTTCCAAAAATATCTGAGAGAGCAGAATCTGTATATCCTGAGCACAGGGGACAGAAATAAGCCAAAGGATTTCAATGTGAAATGAGAAAGTTTAGTAGAGGTGAGTGAAGCTTTTGGGTTCAAGGAAAACAAATGCTACTGGCAAGCCTTAAGGAAAAAATACAATCTGTGGGTCCCAGGACACTGAATACCCAGAGCAAGACCTCCTTTACTTCAGACTTTCCTGTGCTATTGCTTAGCAACCCCACCTTTAGTTTTCCTTTGCAAGCAATACAATTGAAATTTGCTGTGACTTGTTTTTGGTGTGCCGTTGTTCCTGGCACACCCACAGGACACCCATTGGTGTACTGACCTAGCAAAGTCAAAGAAAGGGAAGTAATGGAGTTGTTTAATAGATGTTGAAGCCCAAACCCGAATGTAGGATAGATGAAATTTTGGGTTTTAAGTAGCGACAGGTACTTTTTTTGTATTATGATTCAAGAAAGCATTTAAAGATCATCATGAATAATAAGTAAGTAATTTTATGCTGAATGGCTGCAAAGCACAGAAATGCTTCCTCTCTCTCTTAAGTGTAAAAATTTCTTCCATTAAAGGCCATATATACCTTTCATTGCTGAGACGCAGCTTCCATTGATGTCAGTTTATGGTCCTGAAACTTTGGCTGAAGATTAAGAAGGAAGGCATAAGAGAGACCTTAATGGATTTTTGTCTTCTAACAATTTGAATCAAATACTTTCCCAAGAAAATGTGTTTTACATATATTTTAAATTCCTTCTTTCACAGTAATGTCTCTTTTTCTAAGAAACTTGCATTTTGAAAATACTGTGACATATTACATTAATTAAATATACAGCCTCGGAAACTTGAGAGCACCTTTTCAATTGCTCTGGAGGCATCTGAGCAGACTGAAGGCTCGCTGCCTGATTTCCAACAAAAAGAGGAGAGGAAAAATGTTTTCTTATTGAAAGCAAGATCAGTAACACAAAGCAGCAATATAGCTGTTTTCTGTCCATTAAATGAACTCTTGTCATTGCAACCCCAAGAGTCTGTGAAATAGAAATCTCAATCGGACAGGCTATTCCAGTTTACAGTGAAGTTCTTGGTTTCCCCTAATTACAGACCTTCTTGGTAGTTATTATTTTAGACTGTAAGTACAACATTGATAGTCACATGAAAGCACAAACCTTCATTATATCCATGTTCCTATTTCTAAACATTTATCACTGTTTTTTTATGCTGTGACCTTTTTTTTTCTCCTAAGCTGACCACAAATTACAGTTTATGTCCCCATCTGACATTACTCTTTCCATGAAGGATATGCAGGAGCAGAATATATAGCTCAGCCACATCTCTGAGACTCTTCTGTCTCCTTGGAGTGGACACTGAGAACTCCATCATAAAAACACTTTTTAGGCCTAAGTTAGGTTGCAGAGACTTCTCATAACGTTTTGCATAAGAACCTAAAGTTGAGCTAACAAGCCACTACTGTCTAGCAGGGTGGTCCCACTCCTGTCCTCCTGTCTTGCACTTCCACTGCTTCCCTTGTGCTGGCTCTGACCTGTGTGCTCCCCGTCTCTGACCTCAGTGCTAAAGCAGCTCCAAACACATCCAGTCCCAGTAATGATAAAAAAGGGTGGTGGGATCACAGAATCACAGAATCGTAGGGGTTGGAAGGGACCTCGAAAGCTCATCCAGTCCAACCCCCCTGCCAGAGCAGGGTCACCTAGAGTCCATCACACAGGAACGCATCCAGGCAGGGTTTGAATGTCTCCAGCCAAGGAGACTCCACAACCTCTCTGGGCAGCCTGTTCCAGTGCTCTGGCACTCTCACAGGAAAGAAGTTTTTCCTGATATTCACATGGAACTTCCTGTGCTCCAGTTTGCAACCATTGCCCCTTGTCCTATCATTGGTCATTACTGAAAAAAGCTTTTGGGATGGGGAGGCTTTTACTGGTTTGGCAAGAGGAATCTGGTCACTGATGGGTCAGAGAAACATCAGTGGTGGTGAACTGAAGAGGACTCCACAGAGCTTGGAGAGGCCAATGGGAAGAGGAGCAGGGCCAGCAGAAAGCCAGCTGCAGCTGTGACACTTGTCTAACACTGGCAACCAAAATTCTGAATTGTGTGCTTCTTCAAAGAATGTGAAAGACAAATGATATCTCAGCAAGATAGTTATATTTTAAACAGTGTTATCAAAATGAAAAATAACCTCCAGACTGCAATAGCTTGGTAAGAAGAGCTTCAATTTTCAGTATGAATCTCTGGCAATGAATAAGCTATTTAGAACCTTATTGACAGCATTTGCATAGACATGGTGGCTTGTGAGACTGCAGTTTGTCACTTGCTGTGTACATATTTTTTTTCTTTTGAAGCTGTGACAAAGTAAAATTATGAAGTGTTAAGTTTCCAAAGCTTTTATTAATGATGGGTTGTGCAAATTCATCTTTGCACAGAAGGCTCTCATTAAAACTAAACCAAATTTTTGCAGGTCCCTTCCACCAGTTTCATCACTTATTTAAGTCTAAGCAGCCCAAACCCCTCTAATATGCCAGTAGGATATTGCTGCACAAAGTACATAACGAAGCCTCCATTTTCCCACTTAAACACAGAAATACTTAATTCCTTTATACTGATATTATTCAGCTGCTAGAAAAGTAACAAAAACCTACTTTTTATTGGTTTACGCACCACCTAAGCACTATTTCTTTTCACATAATTTTTGTGGTGAAGCAGCATTGCTGACAGCAGTTTTTTAGCAGGTGGATCAGAGATCTATTATCATGGAACCTTAAGAAATGAGAGAAGAAAAAGAAAATAACTATGAGAAAATAAATCTGAGTTTGTCTCATCAGAATAGATTTGGTTGGGAAAAGGCTGCATTCTTCTGTAGTATCAGAGTTTAACATTGGAAGACATGAGATGATGAACTCCAATTAAAAAGCTTCTGTTTGCACTAGTGTGGACATTAGGCATTGGACCACTGGGACATACTTTATATTGATGGTTCCCATTTGAGTACTCTGCTTATAAAATGCTTTATGATCGCAGAAAAGAAAGGTGTTCTGCAAGTAAAAATTATTATTACTTCATTTTTCTGGTACCTATGGCTGTGTTAGATCTGATCTTACAGTCCTCATGAAAACAAGCTTCTTCTGTTAGTGAAATAATTGCTAACTTGAGGTAGGCATGGCAGGGCTGGTGCACTTGAAGCACTCATTCTTTGCACAGATTGCTTCATTTGATGTTCTGTGCAGGAAGGTAGATGACTTTTTCAACATCTATTAAAATTATTTGAAATAAAATTTAATTTCTAGTGTTTAACAATATAAAATAATAGCCTAATTATTGATAATTCCTTTTTATATTTATGAAATGATATTAATAATGAAGGACTCATTTAGTATTAATATGGATGTTCTAAGTAGTATTTCCTCTGTAATTTATTGTTCATTAATGTATCATTATTAGAAAGTATTTCCCTGTAATGTTTTAGTGTTGCTATAAAGCTGAGGATATGGATAAAGTTGAGATAAGAATTTACCTTTACAAGTAGCTAAAGACAGAGTGAAGGTTATTTTCATATTTCAGGTTTTACTTATTTTGCAATTTGAATGGGGATAAATGCAGAGCAATATCTAATACTTTTCATGTGTGCCTGACACTCCTGGTAGAGACACAAAATGAGCAAACCTCCTATTGACCCTGGAATGAATCAGCACTGTAGAACTACATACAAAATAGTATGGCAATTAAATTTTCATTACAGTTGCTACACAATAGCTCCTAATGTCACAGAAAGTAATTTAATTTAAAATTGTGTTTATTTCCTTAGAAGTTTAACGCAATATAATCCCATATTTTGAGCAAGTCATTTGGCTAATTTATCTCATGTTGATGTCGTCTTCCCTTCAATGGCATCCACTGTGTCATCTTTGTGAGGGACTGAAAGGAAGTCTTCATTCATTTTTCAGTTCTGTTGTGGCTATCTGCACGTTCCAGCAAACTATGTTTTGGAAGATTAACTGAAATACAGAAATGAATATTACCTTTTCCTGTATCCAACTTGTTGTTCTGATATTGTTGCAGTTTTTCAAGCCAAATTCCTGATTGTTAAGCCTTGGGTGAGTGGCTGTGTAAGAGGAAGTTTAATACTTCCATCTTTAATGGTATTATTTAAAAAAGGTTTTACACCTTTCCAACTATTTGTAGCGCTCTTTTCACTAAATGAGGAAATCACTATGATTTTCTATCATGAAAACAATGCCATTGTCCAGAGCATTTGTGTCTTTGAGGATCACTAAAAGCTGTGAACACACAGTTGCTAGAGAGATCACTGTATTTTATAGGAGTTGTGAAATTGCTGAGGATGGTTTGAGTACAAAGCAGCAAGACTTACTGCAGCTGTGGGAGCCAACAGCAACCACACATGCTCCTCACTGCAGATGAGGGTGCTGTGAAACCTGAAGCGTAGATGTATGATAATAGTGTGTGATAGAAATACATCGTTAATATCCCTATGAATCACTCATGCATACCTTTTCTAATAGTACCAGGAGTACTCTGAGTCTGTAAAGTTCAAGGGGATGTAGTTTATCTTGCCCAGGTCAGAACCTGGATGTGTGTATAGAACATTAAGAATTTTTTCCTTAAAACACTAGCTATAATATTTATTGTTTTCTGGGTATTTTTGTGACAGTAATGAGTGTCATCTTCTCAAGCTGGTGTCACTACAAATGAGATGACATTATATTAGGCTGGTATCATCTCTGTAGCACTCCTAAGGGCTGTTAGTCAGCTGGGACTTCACTGCGTACCTTCCACAGCCATGCCTTGAAGCAGTGGATATTTAGCATCACACTGTATGGGAAGAACCTCAAGCTGCTTTTTGACCACAGTGGCTCTCTGGAAGTTATCCATGCTCTTAAGCCCTCGGGTTATCTGGATATGATAGCTAAGAATCAGTCTTAATAATATGACTTGTGAGAGATTTGTCAAGATCTAAGCATGTATTTGAAGTACACTACAGTCAGTATACGGGAACACACACAGCTCTTGCAATATATTCCCAGCCGAGAAGAGTTTCACATCTCACTATAAATGACTTATCAAATGACTACATATCATTTATATCTTTGTGGAGTTTAGTATGAATGGTTTGTTAGACACTTACACTTTGTCAACAACCTCTACAAATGCATTTGCTTTAAGTGTTGAACATTTCATTATAAATGGCTTACAGAACATATCTATAACCTTGATAACTCCATTCACTTTGTTAGTAATGGCTCCTTGAACACTTAAAGCATAACAATAGCCAAAACATATATAAATATTTCACCACAAATCTATTGTTACTTATTTATAACATGCTCACCAAAAGCAATAGAGAATATTTATTAAACATTTATAGATTATTTTTCCTACAACTAGTATGTGATATAAATGCATTATTCATCTCACAGTAAATCATTTGTTGGGCATCCCTTAAAAATAAACTAGTACCAAGAGGAATTTGGGTCTGTAGAATTTGAATAGATTCATTTTATTCATGTACAATTCAGATTCTGCTTTGTGTTTATTTTTGTTCAAATAAATAAGTAAGCAGAAAAACAACTCTCAGTAACCAAAGACAGAATGAGGAAATGGTTGCCTTGAAACTCCTGGCCATTTAGCATGCTCTGTCTTTAGTATCTGCCAGTGATTGCACACCAAACTCATGAAACTGTAAACAACGCTTCTTTTCTCACAGCTATTCAGGTGGCTTAGATGGCATGTTTTCTGGAACTAATAATTTTGGAATGAAGGCTGTTCTCTGTAGCCATAGTTTTTATTTGATCTGAATTACTTTTCTGCTAGTTTCCAGTACACCAAGCTCATTCACTTACTGGAATAGCGGACAAAGCTCACGGACTCATCATGTGCATGTGAGCACGTGTGGGTGTGTGTATTCAGGCAGATCAAATGAATTTGGATATGTGGTTGTGGGCTGGGTTTTAATGCTTTATCTGATGCCTATAATCTACAGACAGGAATCAGAACACTTTTTAAAGTCAACAAATAGTAAAGAAATTGCTCCTATTTTACAGAGAGGACAATCTAGGATTCTGCTTCAGAAGTCATTTATACAGTGGTTCAATAATACATGTGAATACTTCACTTGCCCTGTGTAAAGTTACTTGAATGTTTAAGTAAGCGCAAGAAATTGTCTCAGGTTGATGACAAGATGCTATCAACATTTATCTAGCTATTCTCTGACAGTTTCCTTTAGCACTTTGCTATCCAATAACTGTAAATAGATGGAGTAATTTAAACTCTTGCCTAGTGCTCAGAAGAGCTGGATTCCCCCAAAACAAGCACATCATTTTACTGAAATTACTATGGGTATATGAAAGACACAGAGTTTTAAACATTTTAAATTACTCCTTTTTTTGTATGCATCTATCCATTTATTCTCAAGTAACATTTCCTCATTGTGTGGCTTTGTATTATTGGTTATTTCTCTTTTGTTCTAAATGATAACCTATTTAATTAACTTTGCTTTAATATAAAGGGAGGATATAGCTGAGTGTTTCCACAATTGGGGGCGTGTAAGTAAAGAATCAGGTTAATCTCTCAAACTCATTTTTTCCCAGCCTTGTGATGTTTGCAGAACATTTCATTTGTTGCTAATATACTTGGGTACAATACTGCTTATTTCTTTAGGGAAAGATGCTAAGAATATCTGTGAAGTGGTAGAAGTATCTATTTTTATTTACTACTTATAGTCTCCATTTCAAGCTCCTGTAAATACCCTGCAGACTTGTCGTCTTGTCTCACAGTCATACCCATGCAGCATTTGAAACCTAAGAGGATACAGGGAAGATGGAGAGAAGAGCACAGGGTGTGCAGACCAAAGGAAATGCATAGTAGTAACCATGAAGACAGTCTCTTTGACCAACGTATGAGCGCATTATGCATTTGTGTTCAGCAATGTTTATTTTGCAGGTATGGAGTTACTTTGTATTCTTGTCTTGATAACATATGTAGAACAAAGACCACAGAAGTGGAAAGAGAAAAACTACTTGCACTAAGGAGGGAAATTCAGTAAACACATGGTTGCAGAATTTGTGATTTCATATAGCTGCAGAAATCCTGTGGGTATGTAGGTCAATGCAGGGCAAAAAGAGAAGTGCCCCTTTTGTGGCTGAGAGCATTGCTGCTTTCTGTCACTGCAAGGACAGGTCCAGTGTAATTTCTGGAGGAAAAGCCACTTCTTGGTATCTTTCTCAACTTACAATTGGATTCAGGGCATCTTGGAGAGGGGGAGGAGATATGACTGGGCTTCACAGCTCTTTTGTTACTGTACTTTAGTGCATTATTTTGAAGCTGTTTTGGTTTGGAGGTGACATTCGTTTAGTAATTCTTCTCACATACTGTTCTCTTAAGAATGTAAGAGGCAGCACTTTGCAGGAAATCTTTAATTTGGCTTTCAGTATTTTAAGTGTCTGTTTAAATGTTTGTATTTTGGATGTGAGAATTCAATATGAATCTAACAACACAGCCTGGCACAATCTGTTGCAAAAATCTATTGGTGCAATGGCCACTTTTAGCAGGTGGTGTTTCTTCAAAAATCAGTGAACGCTGTTAGATATTTTTGGCATTTTCAAATGCTCATTAGTGTCATCCTCAGGGGTCTAAGATGGTCATTATTAAAGAATGACTTCCCAAGAGAAAAAAGGCTCTGCCAACAGAAGCCAGCAAGTGACAGAAGTTCAGTAGTTGCTAGGCGAGTCACTTATTGAGGTGCTGCATGGATAAATTAGCTTTCAAAGTCTTAAGCTGAACATGTAAAGAACATAGATGTCATGTGGCATATTCTCCAGAGGTTAAATTTAGGTTCCACAGCTCACACTGCCAATTTTAAAAGGAGGGAAATGTCAGCTAGTGCAGAGCTGAGGTTGAGGGTTTGTTGCTTGTGCAAATTCCACTGACGTTGACATTAACTGACTCTGGAAGATAAACTATGGATCTGCTTCAGCTGTCCATGATTTCATCTGTATTGCTTGTTAGTTCTCCAGTTTGTTCCAGCACAATACCAATTTGCTCCAGTTGACTTGACAAGCTTATGTTTTGTGCCTCTTATTTGTCTGGAGGTAATTTATAATCCCAGCTACATCCCCTGTGTGATTGCACAAACAGACAGGTATTATTTGTGCTGTTTGCCAACTCTGGGAAGTTACATGATATTGAAGCAGTAAGTACATAAACATGGGTTTTAGCAATGTGAAATTTAGGAGCAAGCGTCTGTAATACCAACAAAAATGTTAAGTTTCAGAATAGTCATGGATATTTTATTTTTGAAGAGAAGACTTTTCAAAATCAACAGAAAGAGGAAATGGAAATAAAACCCACTTTTTTTTCCACTTAAAATCCCGCTCTCTTAATACCTAAATGGGGAACATATCTCAGTGTTTTGTTTAGATGGAAGATTCTTTAGAAAATAGGAACTTCTTTGTAGACTACACATTTTCTTATAAAGGTGACAAGTAAACCCCTTAATGCTGTTTTGAACTCATCCACCTCTTAACCCCTTCCTTTTGTGTTTTGAGCTTTGTCCAGCTCCCAGCTTAGTCAGTAGGAGATGTCAAATTTACTTAATTAGGAATTGGACCATGCCTTGCCACTCCCACCAGTTGCTGTTTTAATTGAAAGCATCCCTAGAGCTGCTTCCCATCAATGGTGTTCACTTGTGTGGTGTTCTCAGGAACAAATCATTCTAGCTGTTTAATTAAAGCAATATTAAAATTAAAAAATCCTGTAGGAGTGTTTTGGGGCAGCTTGTGTGAGCCCCATGCAAGTGTTCAGCAGTGACACGGGGTGAAAGACTTCCTGTCCTCTTTGTGGCACTGTCACCAAACCAGCCTGTGTGGATTACTGCTGCCTGCTCTGCCAGGGGCATGTCCCAGAAGTGGGATGGGAGGGGTGGCCCAGGGCCTCTGATGTTGGCATCGGCAAGCTCAGTTGCATTTATATGGAGATATGTGTATATTTCCTGTATTCTTCCATGCTGTTTAACCCTTTGGCTCTGGCTTTACTGTCATGGTATCTTAGGAGATATGGTCCATCTCGAGCACAAAGCCTCTGTAACGTTTGGCTGAGGCAGTATGCTCCCCATACCCAGGCTTGTGTTTTGCCTGGCACACAATAAAGCATCAGTGGCATTCAAGTGAGTGAGGAGGGACAGAGTCATCTTAAAAAGCGCCAACCCTGTATGACAGCTGTGTGAATACTGCTGCCTCTGCCCACCCAGTCTGAACCACAGCAAAGGCAATTTTAATGTGGCTTTTCATTCTCTTAGGTAATCCCAGACCCATGGCTGCCTGCAACCCGACAAGTAGCAAGGGAGTGAAACCTATTCCAGTATCCACAGAGGTCACCTTTTTGATAAAAGCACAAAACAGCTAATTAAATTAATGTAATAATTGTACCTAGCCAATTACCTATTTCCTACCTGTACTGTGGTCTTAATGAGCTGAGCTAATGAACTGTAATGTAATTAATACCTGGGGAGGGAGGGGGAGGAATAAAAGAAACAGTAGTTTTCATATATACCAGCCCCTAATATATTTTATAGTGGCAAAGGAAAAAAAATAAATTAAAGATTGTTGAAAAGAAAATGTTCAGTGAAGAAGGGAGGCTTCAGGCTTGAGTCCTGCTGAGGCCCTGCCTGGAATTCTGCACCTGAAAAGTATCCCTGTCATTACAGAAATACTTTAAAAATCCTCATTAATGTTTTCCTGAGACCATCCTTGCAAAATCTGTGAAGGAGAATGAGAATTCAAATGAAACTGCAGATCTAAGGTGCCATTGAGTAGTACATTGTCATAATGTGTGTGCTGCAAAATCCCCCTCCAATATCTGATGTATTACACAGGCTGTTTGGTTTGGGTCTAATTTTGCCTTTGGGTTTGTGGCATATTTTGACATATCCTGCCCAGCAAAACCAGGCTCCCCATGGGCAGTGGTGAGCCCTGCTCCTAGGAACTGTGGTGTGATGTGTCCTCTGCTTCCCACCAGGTGATGAGTGGTGGTTCTTGGCAGATACGGAGCTGTACCGAGGCTCTGGCTTTTACATCTGGTGGGAGTGAATGACGCAGGTTACTGAACCTAGTGATGGAGCTTTTGTGTGGAGACTGCTCAAGTACTAAAAGGTATAGGGAGAAAGTAAAGTAAAACTGAGATTCCTGCTGTGAAAATTCAGGATTGTTTTCTCTGAATTGAGTTATGCTTAAGCTGTTAGGGAGACAGTGCAGTAGGTCTATTAACTGTACCATTTCAGAGCCACTGGAAAGCAATTTACATTTCTACTTCATTATCTTAAAATCCAGCACTAGTTTTAATTATTAATAGGCTTCATGCTATTATTATTTGCTTGCACATATACATTAATCATTACATGCGTTTGCTAATTTTTTGTTTCATTCAAAAATAAAAAAATAAACTGTGACAAGATGCTCAGGGTCCTCAAGAGAATATGTTCCCCTCTGATGGGCAAGTAACATCTGTGGGCATTTTGCTGGCTTAACAGCATGTCTGTCAGAAACTTGGTGATTCAGAAAATTTACTAGCACTCACCTAATGATTAATTAGCCTTCTCTGCAAGGAATGGGGTCTCTTCATTATGCATATTGTCACCAAGAGTTTCATCTGTTTGCTGTAACACGTGTGCTAGAGACTTAATAAGAGGAATTCTAGTAGTCAAGAAATGAGTTAAGATTGTTTTAGTGAGCAGAATTAAAGTTCAGCTCTAAATATTTAGGAAAGTCTCCAAGGATTTTAATCAATAAAGGTCCGCATGGTATTACAGAAAAATTGTTTTGTATGAAGGAAAATACTGTAGGACACAAATTTTTACTGAAGTTAATTGGCCTGCAATACATTATATTAGATAAAAGACAGAGGTAGGAATTATTTAAACAGAAATAATATTTTATTTATTTCTAACATGTACTATCTGAAAATGTTTTTTTAAAGACAATTTAATTTGTAATGGTATGTTAAGAGTTCTGCTTGGCAAAACCTACATATAGCCTTCTGTTTCACAAAGTTTTCAGTTGTGGAGTATGGGGTCTTTAATGTGTTGAAAGAAAAGGTCAAACTGACACTTCAGGACTTAAATCTTAATAATTCATCATCTGCACGGGGGTAAGTTAAAGATTTGTTCTTGTGGGTGAATACATCCAAATCTGGCATGTTTCTTATGAAAATATATACTTGGTTAACCATCACCTCAATTTAAAATCTGTAACTTTCAGCAGATGACTTGCATCATGTGTGTCTCATGAGCTCAGTTAAGATTGATTGTTCACATCTGATGAGATGTCCACAGCACAATTCCTCCACCTCAGGTAGGTGGGAAGCAGATATAATTCTTGGCTGTAAACTGGTAAGAGAATTGCCAACTAACTTTAACTGATGGCAGCAGCTCAGTTCCCTCAGGTCATAGCAAATAATGATTAAAGCAATCATAGCTGCTTCTCACTCTTCCATCCCACATAGGATGGTCTGCTGCCATCTCCTCTGAGAAACAGTGGGTAGTTGCCAGTAGTTCCATGTTTCTCTTTGAAATATTCTATGCTCTGATAGACTATTATTTGTCATCTTAACTTTTCACTTGCTTCTCACCCGGGAGGGAGTGGAAGTGATCATCTCCCATTTACAAGCAACAACAGCTGTAGGAAGAAGAAAGATATGCCCAAGGTAGGTTTGGGATTTGGGGGGAATTTTTTTGTAGCTTTTTTATATGATGCAAGGAAAAATTTCCTTTGCTCAGCTACTGGAAATCTGAAAGGCTTTCAATATACCTAGTCTCTGTGTATATAGATGACTCCTCAGCCAGTTTCATAGCTATTGACCATGTTCTGGTTGCTTGTAGTTTGTTCCGATTCCATCATTCCCTTTTACGCTTGTTACCATTGCAATAACCAGGCAGGATAAGGACGTGTTTCTGTTCCTGTGTCTGTAGCTAGGGAGCAGAGGCACAGTTGGCTGAATGACCTGCATGGGTGCCACTGCAAGGAAAGAGTGAACCTGGTATTGAGGTGTGATCTCAATCAAAAGGCAAAACTTACTCTATGTAGTCTTTTTATTTGTCTCCATAAGTATCTCAATTTCCTCGGGAAAGTAGAAAAAGAACCCCATGGTGTCTGTAAGAGCTTCCCTACAGCATGCTCCACCTGTCCAGGAAATCACCTTCTCTTTGGATGGAGACTAAAGAAGAGATTCAGACATCCTCTTGACTTCATTCCTACTGGTGGCACTGTCATTGTTCCCTTATGCAGATCCAGAGTAGGGGGAGCTGTGGTGGAGGTTTGGGCCTAGAAGAGGATCTAGACATTTAGGGCAAGCTGAAGCAATTAAAGAATAGATGCATGGAAATTGCGGTTTACTTTTCTAATTTAACATGCTTAGTTTACTATTTTTCAAAGATTAAGATAAAATCAGTCTATGCTATAAAGCTAATATTCAAGAATGTTTAAGAATTTTTGTAGCGAATAAATTTCAGTCTTTGAATGGGTTTGTATGAAGGAGATATCTGTGGTGGTCTGTTGGTTTGTTTTGTTGTTTGTTTTGTTTTTAAGATATACCCAATAAGGAAACAGATAAATGCCATGTGACTTGTACGTCTAATTAAAACTATTCAGCACAGCTTGAATTTACAATTTTGATTTCTTGCAGTAATCTGCTTGTGAACAATCTAGAGGCAAGTAGTTATTCATAGAAACTGTTGAGTAAATAATTTTCAGATAATGAAAACATTCAAAAAAGTCAAGATAGTTAATTAGTGAGCAGAAGAAATTAAATTAATTGAATGAATAATTCATAATGAATTATTCACCCAGCTCTATTTTACATAGTGTGGAAGGTTTGAAGAAGAGCCAGTGCTGGAATTAACTCCAAACAGAAAGCCACATCTCTATTTCTGCTGTGTTGAGGTTATTTATTGATGTGTAAAAACAAGCTGGGTGAGCCAGTCTATTTAATCATCTTACTCTTTTTGCTCTGTAATGCGAGTCGTGCTGGATTTGAGACCATAGATGCTTTGCTTGCAAATGTGCATTAGGGAATATGTGTTACAGGGCTCTTTGTTTTTTAAAATATATTTAAATAGTGTGAGAGAAGCATGATTAGAGCTGAAAATGCTCTGTAAAAGCTATAAATTAGGTATATGCTACAGTACTAATGCTTGCAGTTGACATATGTCATGGCCTTGGCAAAATACTTCTAGTTAATTTTATCCTGCTACTGAATAGAACTGTATCCAAAAGATAATTTGTTGAAGCTGTATTTGTTTTCTTTGACTTTGAAAGGGGGTTGCTGCTGCTGTCTTTTTTTTGTGTCTTAAAGATGTCTTTGCTGTTTATTCATCGTGGGGGGTGGGGGGGAATTTGTAATGGCAATTAAATAGTGAAATACTGGAAACCCAAAGAACAGTTGATTCTGGTTCTGCCCTGAGACACAGTGGGCAATGAGTGATCAGAGCTCACCTGAGTGTCCCTTGTTTTACTCCCACAGTACTATGGAGAAGAACAAACTCCCTTGTAACAGCAGTGTTGCAGGACTGCACAAAAAGAGAAAGGGCTTGCAAAGTTATTTCTATTCCTTGTACAGCCATAATGAGAAAACCAAACTCTCAGTGTTTGATGTGAGTGTATGTGGAGAAGTGAATAAAATAATTATAGAGGAGCTGCATCTACTCTGAGTTGTAACTTTTGGTCTCAAGGAAACCTGACTTGTGGTAGAATTGCATCTCGGTGTGTCACTGCTTCACGCAGCAGTGATTCTCCTACTCTGAGATGAGTCTGATACAAGACTATCCTAGGGAAGTCAGTACTTCTGTTATCATCTCTGTGGAGGAATAGGTATAGATTAAGTGATCTGTTGGCCCACATTATCTACAGCGGGAGCGGAAGTAATAGAGGTTTTCTTGATTGAAACTATGGCTGTGCAGGTAGAGATAAGATAATTACAAAGCTGAGTAATACTATCCAGCACCATCTAATATTGCAGGTAGTCCTTTTTTGTTCAGTTTTCTCTGTAAACTGGGAAATGCTAAATTACAGGTATAAAGCCCCAGAGAATGTGTAGATATTGATAATATATGCATAGATATAAGGGAAGGAAGGGATTGCAAATTTAGTAAAATATATACAAAACATTATTTTCTTGGGTACTTGAAAATGTTGGAGGAATCTGAATAGCCCTGGAAACCACCACTGAGTTATGACAGATGGGCATTTCCAGAAATGGCTTTCTTTTGGGGTTTAAGATAATTAAAGGTAGTTCCCATTTTACCCAGAGGATCACTTAAGCCATAGTGTGAACACATGCTATGCTAGAGTTGCCTTTGCCATTTTTCTGCTTCTCTCTCTTTCACGTGAATCTGGTTAATCCAATGAAGGGGTTCTGTCAAAGAGCACTGCTGGGTTAAATTATGGGCTGGTTTCTGCAATATTAGTAAATTTGATCCTGATTATGAAGTGCTGAACAATTCTAACTAAGCCAAAGGTAACTGAAGTGCCGGGTCAGGAAATCTAGGCCAGTAATGACTAAAATCAGACAACGAAATGATCCTCACTATTATGTTTTATTTCTATATACTTCCAAAGGCAGCTCCCAATTGCAAACATAATTAAGCTCTTGAACCCTCTCCTAAAGCTTATTCAGTACAAGAACCAGGTAGCAGGTGGGTTGTGTTATCCATTTACTTCAGGTCATCTCCACAGCAGCAGGTACAGAATATGTACTGATTGGATGAGAAACACTTGCTCTGACTGCAGGTGGTTGGAAGAGAAGTGGAAAGAATGAAAAAATGTAATTGTAACTGGTTGTGTTAAGGAGACAAAGCAGGCTAGAATTTAAAAGAAGAGGTGGTTGTGCATCACTGAACAGACATTTAGATTTGACTGCAATAGTACAGAGTTTGTCATGGTGGTTTAGTTAACATGTTCGGTTTTGATGAAAAAGAAAGTCTTTGATTGCTCCACAGAGAGAACAGTTTATATTTGGAATTGTGGAGGTAGCTAATTCTATAAGGTCATGCATTTCAGTGCCCCCCTCCAGTGCAAAGCTACTGAGTGAAGCAAAACCAGAAACGAAACCATGGAACTTGAGGGAGAAAAACGATTAAGCTGTTTCAAAGAAAACTATCTATTTGCTTTATGTTCAGAATTGTGGATTCTGACATTCTATTTTACGTGATTGTTGCATAAGATGTCATTGATAGCTCAGTGGAGGGAAGAATATGCTAAATTGCTTTAGGTAGCACAAGACTCATCAAGGTGAAAATTTCATAGCCCTTTTCAAACCATGGCAAGATTCAAATTTTGTATTATAAAATTTTAAGGAAGGATGTTGTCTTTGTGTCTTTTTAAATGGCTTGTGCACTAATGCAGAGGCCAGGAGGGGGAGCCCTGCAGATGGATTTGTTTAACTCCCATCAAACACAGCCAGGGTGATTCCATTGGCCGTTCTCCGGCTGGTAGCATGCTCTTGCTCCCCAACACTGGCCCACCCTGGCCTCTCTGCAGACATCAGTGGCATCACTTAGTGACAGTTGTGCCATTGATATTTTTAATTGTGTGGACACCTGCCCCACTCCACACTGAAAAAACACCACTTTATCCAAGGCAACAAACAGCTGTCAGATGGTGACAACCATAGGTGTCAGCTTCACCAATTGTTGGTCTGTAAATAAATATTTTGGGATGCTAACCATGTAGTTGAATGAAATACCATTGAGAGATAGATGGTAGCATAGTAATGTAGGAAGGGCTCACTGCACAGAAGCTTCAGTAGTCACCTTCCTTTTATACTGGGTAAGAGAGACATCATCTCTTTCTGAAGAGCGAATTCTCCCTCAGTTATATAGCCCTCTTCAGTGCTCATACGCCTGTTGCTCCTTCTTGTCTGCTATTGCTACAGTTCTTATGTGCTGACTTCAGTAATGCCTACCTGTCCAAACATGCCCCCCTCCTGTAGTGCAGAGATGCAGAATTCTGGTTTTATGACATGTTGAATCCTGAACTTATGATAGACAGAAACATAGAAAATGGTCTTGCAAAAAACCCCTACCTGATGTCCACTCTCTCCATTTCTCTGCACTTTGTAAATGCTAAGTATTTACACAGTTGGAAGGTTGTCAGTGCTGTGACATAAAGTGATGAGTATTTTGGAACCATCCTTCTCAGAAGGATGGACAGTTTGTTTGTCAGGAAACCTGGCATCACTGCTTCTCAAGAGGTGATCTTGGACATGTTCCAGGATCAGGCTGCAGGTGCAAATCCTGTGAAGGTCACTAAGGCCATTCATGAGGGAGAAGATAGCATTGGGGCTTACATGCTCCCCACTGACAAGTCTTCAGCCATATCTGCAAAGAAAATTGGCTGGATGCTCAGCATGCTATTAGCAATCTTACTATTAGGATAATTGACCTTCTTGGTAAGTTGGTTCCAAAGGGAGGACACTGCTTCAGTTCTGCTGCTCCCACAAATTGTGGACAGTGTCTGGCTGACAACAGAGACCGATACTGACTGTTGTCCAGCCTTTTGCAAAACCAAACGCCCATCCCATCACCAGTGAAACCTAGATGAACCATTTCTAATATAAATAGATAAGTGCCAAATTCCTTCCCTTTTTGTGCATTTCTCTTTTTTCTTTCTTGAAGCAAGTCACCAACTTGATTCCAGCTAAATTTTAATTTTTTTTTTTATTATTCTACAAATCTACAGCAGGACTTAATTAATAATATTGTTTGAGCTGAATTATTTTAAAACTGTTGGGAAAGGAATAGCTAAGCAGTGTTTTATGGTTTCCACCTGTTGATAGTATGATTAAGAAATTCTGGATTTCTAGTATACTGCATGTAGAATACATCTATTTATGTAGTATTATTCTTGTGGTGGTGTTGTTACTACAAATGTCTTAAAAATAGTACTGCAAGAAAACTTGACACACTGTAAAGAAAGAGGTATATTTATTGCAGGTTTGAATTTCACCAGGAAGGCTCAGAATTGCATCAGGTTCTCACCAATAATAACTATCGTAGTGTTTCTCCCACCTTTTTTCATGTCTCAGAGGAATGTCTGCACTTAGTATTTAATGTTCTCTGTTTTGTTTTTTTTATGGTCTGCATTGATTTAGTAGATCCCATAGATGTAAATTACAAAGCCTAAGTGACTGGGGCAATAGGACTACTTGCAGTTTTGATGTTCTTTAAAAAAGAAATAAATTTTAACCCCCCCTGTAGTAAGGTATATTTTCATAAAGGAATGCAGCTGGGTGGGATGGGGAGAGGCAGCAGGGTTGCCTTGGTCTGGGGCTGCTGCTGCCTGACCCAGGATGGTGCGAGGGCAATCACTCATCTGTGAGTGGCAGGGGGTACCCAGCCACGGGGCTGCCCAAATGTAGGCACCCAATCCCATTTCAGATCCTACCTGGTGTAGCAGCTGCCTCTCCAGAAAGGTGTATGGTACCTGTATGTCCTGTGTCACATTCAGTCTTGGGGAAATCTCTGAGGATGAGAAAGAAGAATCTACTGTAAGAACTAGATGGTTTGCATGGCAGGACTGGAAAAAAGGGCCAACACTGAGCTGAGGCTGTGGGGTAGATTTGCTCTCAAACTTTTGGGTCTGTTTGAACAAAAATAGATTTGTGCTTTTTTACATGTATTTGTTTTTCAAAAGACTAGGTTTCATGTCTCCAAAATGTGTTAAAGAGATAAACTTCATGAAAAAGGAAAAAATTACTAAGAATAAAAGCTTTTCCTCTACTACAGGATGAGGTTTTGGGGGTTGAGTTTGGGTTTTTTTTAGATACCTTAGATATTTCGTATACTAATTCTCAATGGTTTTGACTGCAATGGCAGTCCTACTTATCTTAACCTCTCTGGAAATTAATAGTGTAAAGGCTTCACTGCAGTGTCTGCATCTATTTATCTGTAAAAGCTCACAGACTAACACAAGATTCCAAGCAAAAAGCTGCTTTCAGAGTCACAAAGTGCTAGTTATTATTTGTCCTAGGAGTTCCAAACAGACCACAACTGTACCATTTTTTTCTGAGTTGTCCCAATAGCCTGGTACAAAATTTTCTGTTAGCAGATCTACTGACTACTATCTGACAAGGACAATTTTCAGACATAGGATTTTCTCTCATTCATTTTCATTCATAGCTTCAGGAAGGTCCTTTTTTTATTATTCTTTTTTTCCCCTTTTTTTTTTTCTTTTTGTTTGAATGGGGCTGCTGGTTGCAGGTGAGCACATCTGCAGATTCACTGTGCAGGTGAATGAGGGGAGTGGGCTGAACTGACAGTTAACAGCTGGGGTTGTTCCTAGTTCACTGCTCTGGAAAAGGGCAAGTTGCTAAATCAATTAAAGAGAATTGTATATTGGTTTTGGTGAGAAGTTTATGTAGAGATATAGACTTTGGAGACTGTGTTCCTTCAGCCTTGCAAGGTTTGGCTATTTACCTTACACACCTCCCCAGGAGGTATGAGACTGAAGTGCTATAGCTGGTGCTGATACAGTGAGTGCAGAAAGAGGCATTGCAGGATTCAAACAAGGGAAGGCTCCAAGCAGTGGCAAAGTAAGTTGAGAGTATATTGTAACTCAAAGTAAGTTGAGTATATTGCTATGTCTAGCAATATAATTCTGAACTTATTTTTGGTACTCACTTGTGGAGAGTAAAACAGGGCTAAAGCACTTGAAAGTTTCCTGAGTACATATTTAATCCTGAACACTTAGCAGAACAAAAGCCCAGTAAAAGAAGGTAAAGCTGATGTGAGTTAAGAATGCTTTAAGTGTTTAAGGTCTTTCTCCAGTAAATTATGAAGTTTTCTGTGGGACTTTAGAGCACCATTGGTGTGTATTTTTTCAGCTTACATGCAGGCTGCTCTGACACACAGTTTTAAGAGGTCCACACTACAACTGCACCAATATCTCAAAGGATTCCAGTGTTCTCCAGATAGTTCTGCAACATCACTAAGTGAAGAAATTGTGTAATAAGTCTGGATAATCTACCCAAATCAGGTTTGTGTGGTGGTAGGAGGTTGCCAAATTGGGCGCCTATGTTGGATATGTACATAAATATTTGCTCTTGAAAACTGAGAAAATGAGTTGTCCAAACTTCTGGGGTACAATCAGCTTGAGGTCAAAACATGTTCATATAAAAGCAGCTGACTTAGTGTTTGGCTTTTAAGCGTCTTGACAAGGTAGTCAATACAGAAATGAAATGATGGAAGTGCAGAGGAGAATGGGGTCTGTGTCTGTCTTTCTGATGTTGGGGAAAGCAGGAGTTCCTGTTTGAAGTGCTTGCAAGGCACTCTACGATAGCAGTGCTTTTGTTATTCATAGAAGACATACTGTGCATATTTCTTAGACATTTTTATGTTCCCTTTCCTAACTGAAGAGTTGTTTCCTCTATATCTACCATATATTTGACTTACACAAAAAAAATATTAATGGGTAGTTTATTACTAGGTATGTTAATGACTTGATAAGGTTTTGAAATATAGCATCCCAAATGCCGTACTGTATATGTAGTTCTTAATACCTTTGCTATTTCCTTCTGCTATTTGATGATCAGTTTTTGCTGGAATATGTTTTGCAATTACAATAAGAGATTTAATGTTGTTTTGAACTCTGCCAAAGTCTGATTAGATTTTCTATTTTGGCCTAAGTCATTTCTTTGTGCTTCAATTTTCTCTATATAAAATGTTTAGATTGCAGATCCTAGTAATTAACTGCAAGTCTGATTTTTAGTTCAGCATAAGGTTAACCAGCTTCCATAAAGCAAAATCCCATTTATTCAGAATGAAAGGATTATAGGGAAGACATAAAGTAACAGAAAAGCAGTTTACATACAAGTCTGGGTTACCAGGAAGTCATCAGCACTGACATGGAGCTCCTAATAGAAAAGCAGTATATAATACCCTCTCAGGGGTTTACGGAGTTCTGGTAGCAATTCCATTTCCCTCCCAGATCATAGAAGCAACTTCTCCCCATAGGTAAGAGCACTCACTGCCTACATTTATCAGTCATTGTGTGATTTCCTCAGGAAATAAACTCTGCAGTTGCTTACATCATTGTAAAGTAACAGTTTTCATTAGTTAACATGCCACCTGCACCCAGTGACCTGAATTCCTGCAGGACGTCCTCCTTAGCCGAAATGTTTAGCTGGCACTGCATCATCTAAACAAATATACCAATAACACTGCTGCTGACTTGAAAAGTCAATGAGCTACAAAGCTGCATGGGGAAGAGAGTATTTATGAAACATCCCTAAATGCTTGCCCCATCCTTATGCCTTTTCCTGGACAATTACCTTTTGCAACAGGGAGGTCAACTGAACCCTTCACTGGCTTTGGTCAGACCCTGTCTGGACACTCAAAACATGTCTAATGCAGTTGTTAACAGTCGTCAGTGGTACTGCAGGTACCAATGTTTTCATACCAGCCTGCCTAGAAGACCTGATAGAGATTGTGCTCGCTGTAGCATAATAAGAAACAAGCCCTGGCCTGAAGATTTTTACAGGCCAACTAGACAAGACTGACAAAGGTTAGGAGGGAAGAGCCAAGAGAAATGATGTGATTTGTTCAGAGACACAGTGGGAGCTGGAAGAAGCCTCAGGGTCTTGTTTGATTGTTTATCCTGTAGGTCAAACATCTTAGATTTACCCTTCTGTTGCAGCTTCTTTTATTTAGAGCTTCATTTCAAAAATTTAATGCATCTCCTTCTGTAGCCATCACCTTTTCACATTTATTTATTCTATTCTGTGTTAATGGATGTCATAAAGTTCAAATTACAGCATCTCAATCAGGATGGGTGAGATAGCTAAACGTTTTTCTTCTTAACTTGGATCCTGATTCAGTTCTATCAGCATGTGCTTTGATCCTAATATTGCTCTAATCCAGTATGTTTTCAGTGCTTTCTAGACAGAAGTTTTTTGTTAAATTTAAGTATTCTGGTGTTTGTAGGACTGAGCAATTACCCAGCCTCACTGTGTATGTCAGAGAGCTGGGCCGTAGAGAGGCTGAAAACTTGTCTCTTCATCCAACATGAACATTTAATTTTTCAGGGGCTCATCTTTCATTGCAGAGAGGTACAAATATTTTCAGCAAACCTGCAAACGAGTATCGAATAAATTGAAACTTTCTAAGAAATTGACAGGTTCTCTTGTCAGGTTTTTTTTTTTTGTTCTTGTCTTGATTTGTTTCTATTCTCCAAATTACCTGAATTTTTCTGTTTATAACTCGTTTTTTTCCTCCTTCTGTGAAAGACTACCTGTCCATCCCCTGGTAATTGTAGAATTTATGCCAGAAGCTCCTTCTTCAAAGTTATATCTGTACAAAAGTTCTCAGGTGGATATTGCTTTCCCTTGATGTGTGTAGTCCTTTCTGCAAAAATAAGAAAATCTCAGTCTGTCATTCGCAAAGACCAAGTCAGATCTTTCTTTTAAATCACAGTCACTTTGAATTCACGTATTTCCTTTGTATTTGCACACTCTCCAACCCTACTGTTTGACAGCAGCAGGTAAAGCTTCTCCCTCTAATCTGTGAAGTTAGTGAAGGAAGAAGTGAAGATGCGAATGGAGACAGACAGCTGTGGTTTGCTTGGGAGACTGTAAAGACATAAAGCAGGTCCATTGCAGTAGTCTTGTTTTCAGTATTGAGATCTGGTGGAATTCGGGGCTATCCCAAGCACTGGAACAGCACTCAGTACAGCAAAGATGCAGGTGTCCTTTCAGGTGAGAGGCAGCAGACATCCTTGTGACTGGGAATGTGGGCAGAGCTGGTTCTCCTTGTGTGGAACGAAAAACTGCACGTATGCTACAGAATAAATCAAAATGGTAGATACATCTTTTTTTCACGCTGTCCCCAATGCAATTTTAGAACATAGTTTTAAATAGTTGGGAAAGTACTACTTCACAGTAGTTATAATGAAAAATAAGTTCTTAGCACTGCTGTCTCATGACATGGACACATTAGCTCTGACACCCATCTACTCCAAGCTGACTGAATACAGAGTAGTGTCAGAACAACTTTGGCAATTCAGCAGAGCTTACAAGCATGTGGGTAACTCTAGTTGTAAAATCAGTTTAATTTGATTTTTACACTGCTGATCTGGGTCCACAGTTGTCACCTGCATAAAAATGGTAAAAAGTGAAATTTAGCTCCTACTATTATATTAACTATTTGATCAAACAGAAATACTTCTGGTCTCTCTTCAGATACACCAAAACCCCAGCAGAGAATGGTACTACTTTGTAGTCTTGTGACTACATAAGGAAAGAAAGCTTTGCTTGTTCTACTTTTGTCTATCTTTGAGTCCAAACATTCAGGGCATCAGAGGCTTGCTAAAAGATTTGGATCTCCTTGGTTTAAATAAGAAATGGTAACAATGATAACTGCTGCTTTACAATTAAAATACTTCCTATATCCATTAGTAATGATATTTCAGACTACCAGTTAAACAAATATGTATGCTAAAGATGCTCTCAGCAAGATGAAGTTTTTAAACCTTGAAGTGAAATTTGACATCTTCCCTGACAATGGCCACACTACCACCTCCTCATCTAGCTGTGAGTCACATACTGTCTTAGTAAATCGTGAATACAATGTGTCACACCAAGCCACTGTAATGACCTAAAACCACACTAACAGGTGATCAGATTATGTGAAAAAGAGCCTAAAAAACAGATTTTACTAGTGTTTGTCACCAAAAAAACCTTTGGCTAAGGTCTGTGCACAGCTGTGTCTGTGCTGTGGTTTCAAATGAAGGGGTGTCAGTCTTTACTGTTTCTTGTTCGCTGTCGACACCATCACTCAGATGAGAAATAATAAAGAAGTAACAAACCCTCAAGTTTTTACAAATGTTTTTGGACTGAATTGAATTTTACAAATATCAGCACATTTAGGTAAATCTGGTTTTGTCACTGAATTAGTATATTGTTTTTCTTCTTAAGCAATAAGCATGTGAATATTATATTTTCTGTACTTCAAATTTTGCCATTTTTTTCTTGCCAATGTTTTAATTACATACGGAGTAGTAAAAATCTGGGGGCTTTTTTTGTGTGTGTTTTGATAGAGTTCCTTAACATGTAGTGCTATGAAGATGTCATTTTGTGAGTAAAAAAAACCGAAGAACATTGTTTTGGTCATTCATGTTCATCTAAAAAAAGAAAAAAGCAATGCATTCACACTTTAATATTGTATCATATAAATAGACATCTATAGCTCTGCATACATTATTAATATGGGTTTATTGCCTGCTTTATTGGTTTCACTACTGCTTCTTCTCTTGGGAAGCCATGTAAAATACAAAGACTGCACAAATACCCGCATTACGAGAGCCACTATATACAAAGCAAATACAATTGCACGAGTACAAATATTCACTTGAGTCGTTTCCTGCAATTCACATAACATAATAACAAATAGTCCATAAATGCAATCCCCCTAGCTACCGCTATTATTCCATGTATTTTATGGTTTTATCTAGGACACTTGTGCTGCTATTAGAATACTGAACAATTTTTTTTCCTTTATTTTCTGACAAGAAAACAATTCTTTTTGAGGAGAAACAGAAAACATTCAATATTATTCAGAACCATCAAAACTGTACAGTAGATGCTAAAAGTGGCCTAGTACTGAGCTTCCCTCTGGTTCTAAAGAACTGAGTCTCTCCAAGTTTCACTTCAGAAATGTGAAAAGTTAACCTTGTGTGAGCCACTGCCATATTGTCTTATGGAAGCTTTCTAACGTACAGAATCTCACACTGCTGTTGTACAGGTTACAAGTTCAATAATCCCCACCCCCCGGCACTTTCAGAAGTTTTTGGGTTGGGTTTTTTTTTGTGCAAAATGTAACATAGTACTCCTCTAGATGATGAATACATGAGATTTGGTGATTTAAACTGGAAATACTGTACAGTTTTTTGTGTGTGCATGTGTGGGGATAATGGGAAGGAGATTGGTTCTGTAGTGTAAGGGGTTACCACATGCAAACACCTCCAGACAGGGTCACACTTAGAAAGCTGCTTCTGGCTTATGGAATGGAAGTTCTGAGTAACAAAGAAGTAAGCTCCCATTGTGCATCAGACTGGAAGAAAGAAAATGTGGACTATTACAAGCAAATATTTCCATATTTCAGCTGAAAGCATCAGACTTAGAGCTTGGTTTCCTTTTTTTTTTCCTTATGTAAGCCACTTGAAATGATAACATCTCTTTTGAATATTTTACTTGAAATTTTTAAGAAAACAAACTTTGGTTTTGAAGAAATGAATGTGAGAAAAGAGGGAGAAAGATGGTTCTATGCCACTTACATGGAGAGAGATCTTTCAGACAAGTGTGGCATGATTTTAATACTTGATAACAGCATAAAGCTGTTTCAGCTGAGGGTTGAGACCAAATGAATGAAAAGGGCCAGTGAAGACCCTAGCTTCAAAGAGCACTCTTGAGATAATATCAGTTGTACATTTACCAATTGCCCCTCTGCTACAATGTTGGACTGGATGATCTTTCGAGGTCCCTTCCAACCCCTAACATTCTGTGATTCTGTGCTGTAGCTGCTGCATTCTGTGTGCTCCTGTTAAGGGGCCAGGGTGCTCTAGCAGTTTCTCTTTGTGGCCTCTTCATTATAACTTCTAAAGGCACATCCTCTTCAGTGTTGCCCCAGGATTTCTCTCTATGTTTAGAAATATATTATTGGGGTTTTGGAGTAGCTTTTTTTTTTTTTTTAGTTTCTCCAACATCCAAGCTTTTCTGATCTCCTTCCCACACACCACACAAATCCCCATCTGTTCTTCCTACTTTATTTCAGTTGTAACCTTCTGATGTCTTTCTTCTGAGTTTAAACTTCCTGCATTGAACTTAAATGTGTTTCTTTGTGGACAATTTATGATGCTTTTAGGACCAACCGATCACAGAAATTTTTGAAGTCCTTCATATGCCTTAGTTTTGGTAGCTTGGTATTCACCTGACTGTCATTTGGTTCTCTTCATGCCAGTTTACCACCTCTATGATGTTTTTTTTTGTAACTCTTCTGTGGCCATGGCCTATCCTCCTTGCGTGTAATACCCCAGGGCTGCTCCCATCGACCAGTGCCCCCTTGCAGATCTCATGCAGGCCCTGCTGGGGCTTGCCACATGCCAGCTGCAGAAGCTCTCTGCAGGTCCCACAAGTTGGACTGTTTTGTGAATTGTCCTGTCTTCCAAGGCAAACTTCCAAGTGCTGCCCTCTTCAGTCCCTTTGCCATGGCAAGCATCACAGCAGTATTTCCTACTTCAGTCACCTTGTTTTGGAAGGGCAAGCTACTACCTTCCTCAGGATTTGGAAAGGTGGCTCCCTTCCCTGGCAGATCTTCCAACATAAAAGGAGCTTTCTGTAACAAAACAGAAACAGAGAAGAGCTTTATAAAGGTCTCCCCGAGGCTGACACTTTGTGCTCAGAAGCAAGTGCTCTGACTTCTCCATTCCTACCCCTGTCAGCATTGATAAGCCTCTTCTACCTGACATGAGCTTTTATTGCCCTTGACTGCTCTCCATTTATACCAAGGTTAAATCTTCCCCTCTGTCTGTGCTTTATAGCAATATACTATCTAGAAAACAGTGCTTCCATTGAACACAATAAAGGCAGATGAATTTGGTGTGGTTGTTGGGGCTTTTCGGTCTTCTTTTCCCCCACTGCCCCCGACAACAGGTCATCGAGTAGGTACAGCTTAAACTTTTTCATGTTCTGTCATGATACAATTATCACTGTAAGAAGGGATTTACAGGATGATCAACTGTTTGCCCCTACTCAGTACAGAGACAGACAGCACAGTGCAAGTCTGTTGTGTTTAGAGTTATGCCCACTACAAAGGGGAAAAAAGTTACACCTTTTGAATGATCTAATAGGTGATTTGTTTTGTTTTTTAAGTTCACTATTGCCAATGGGACGCTTTGACAGTAACGTCAAATCGCTGATTTGCCACCTAGGCATGAATGGGGACTGTCTTATTCCTTATTGCAGGTAGGACTTTGGCATCTCTGGAGGGGTGAAACATCATCTTGTACTTCCTCAGCTCTTTCTTGGGTGTAATCCTGATAGACCTGGGTTCAGTTACTGTTTATGAAAGGTTCAGTGTTATGTTTTCACAAGTGCTATCAATGAATTCAGTTATTATTCCAGTTACAGTGTCATATTCCTGTTCAAGTTGCACTGGTTTTGTATGCTGGAACTGTCTGTCTTACGAAAGGGCAAGGAGAGAACTTTTTGTTCTGCTTTTTTCATTTCAAATTACCTCCTAGATACAGGAATTATATTACAGCATTTGGAAGAGACTCACTTCTCTAACAACATACTGTGTATGTAACTTTATAGCAATATTCTTTCCTTTTCAGCTCCCAAAAGTCTTATCTGCCCTGCTTCTTTTTCTTCCTGCAGGAAACAGGATCTTCAGAGGGTTTTCTGAAAGCTCTTTGTAATATTAGTGAACATGTACAGGAAAACCCCCAGGTTATGTTCAACTCCTGGTATCCTTCACTTCAGATTTAAAAAATTCCCTTAAACTCTCATTAGTCGAGACCTTCTCATTCCTATAAAAGTTTAAAGAAAATCTTTGTCTAATCAGCGATTTAGCACAGCTCCTCAGCATGGTTGGAAAAAGTAGATTCTTTGTGCTTCTCTATTCATTCTGGAGCAAAGACAATTGTTACAAAAATGCGACTGATGTGATCCTCCAGTTCCCTCATCACATTTAGACCTATTACCTTTTCCTCTCTTCTGCCTTCTGCAAATCTTTTAATTGATGGGAGGGAAAAGTCAGGTTTTGATTAAACACTGATGAATCCCAGCAGGATTATTAAGTTTCCTTCTGCTCTTGTGTGATCTGGTATTGGCACAAGAACATTCTCTGTATTCTTGCTGGTTTTTCACCTAATCTGGGCCACTGTACATTAGGGGAATTTGATTTGTGTATTTTTAAGCAAAGTGGCATAAGGAAAAAGAATTGAAGTATCTGTGTTTGGCAAAGTTTGTTCAATTTACTTTGCTGTGAATTTAAAAATATTTTGGGTTTTTTTGGTTTTTTTTTTTCCCAAGTTTTCAAGAAACTGAGTTATGCAAAAAATTTAGAAACTTTCTCACACATAATTAGGATAAGAATAACTGGGAAGCATATGTCACAATGAGAAAAAAGTAAAAGTCAGTGAAAAAGAACTCAACTGTTAGTGTTTTGGAAAGCTCATAAATTCAAAATAAATATAAATGTTTAGGGGCACATTATGCAATTTTAAGGTTCTTCACCAAGTCTTGCAGTCGAGATTCTATTAAAAAGTAAAATTAAAAAAAAATGTTCTGAGTTTCCCCTATGTTATTTCTGAGCTGAAGCTGCCTTCTAGTCTCTAGGGCTTGTAATTAGCTCCTATATCTGACTCCCTTTCTCTTCCCCCTCCCCTTGCTTCCTTTTTCTTCCCCCTCCCCTTGCTTCCTTTTTCTTCCCCCTCCCCTTGCTTCCTTTTTCTTCCCCCTCCCCTTCCTTCCTTTCTCTTCCCCCTCCCCTTCCTTCCTTCCTTTCTCTTTTTTCCTCCCTTTCTCTTTTTTCTTTTCTTCTTTCATCTCCTAAATAGCTCCTAAGCCAAGAAACAAGCTTCCTGTCCACCCTTCCAGACATATCTGAGTTGACTGTAACAATGTGGTCTGAAATTTCCAGAATTCACAGCCCTTCCCATACTTTCCTCTGTACTTTATTTTTTTTAACCTTTCTTTAAAAAAACAAATAATCTTTGTTCTGTAAAGCTATTGGATGTAGATATGGCTTAAATGTGTTGCATCAAAACTTCTGCAGCTGACTTATCTTCTCTAATTCATGACTATAATGTACGGGCTTTCTCAGATAACTTTTAACAATTAGGAGTCTTAAGTTCCTGCAGCTTAATACACATCAACTGACCTAAATTTCACAGACAATGGGTTTGTACCTCTAGCCTTAAGAGAGCACTGGACAAAGAATAGAAGTTTAAATCTCACTGGAAAGCCAGCTTTAACCTACTTGCTTTTGCTACAAAATACTAAGTATCATTAGAAACCTCAGATGTGTAATGCTGGTAGAATCGTACAAATGGTTTTAGCTATGTTGAGGTTAGAATTATTAACTGTTATTGTTCAAAAATTAACTACGAACTTTATTTTGAGTTTCAATCAAATCATGGCAGTATAAGCTAAAGAAATAGTTTTCGGGACAGATTTTTGGGAGAGAGAAGGAGGCTTCTTAAAAATATTCAGAACATATAATGCTGGGAGAAATTCCACTAATGAGAAGTGCACATACACTGTACTCAATGAGTAATGTACCAAAAAGAATTAGTGCATTTACTGTTGCTTTATAAATAATGGGATTTACCATGTGTGGGCACCCACTCACAGATAAATCAGTTCATGGTTAAGTATGTAGTTCGGAGTTCCAAATGGATAGTTTAGTATTATAAAAATGAACTTTAATTGGCTGTGAAAAGTGACCTATAGGTATAGACAGCAGCAATTTTGATGGCAAAAATCCTCTAAGATGCAAAAGGTACACTAAACGTTGCAGCATTAGTAGCACAATTTCCCACAAACTGCTTTGCTTTTCATTAATTCTGTTTTACAGGATTACCTTAAGAAGTAAGACAGAATTTTGTTTTGTGGTCCATTCTTTGTCTTAAACAATGAGGTATAACTGTGTTCAACTGTGCCAATTACTTCTCATATGAATTCCAAAATACTTATATAAAACTCAGCTTATTTTATTGGGCTCGACCGCTGGAGATTAGCTGGTGATAGCTTTTTGTTAGTATCGCATATATTTAGCACTGGTTTTGCTTATGAAATTTCTCTCCACTCAATCAGATCTTATTTATTTTATTTATGTAGATCCATTATAAAATTATGTAGAACATGGAAGTTTCTATGGGCCTTGTTCCCTTAATTAAACAATTAACTTGCCATTTTGGATTTGATCAAGAAATGATTGAACATGACAGATTGTGTCCCCTCTGGAGCATATAACTGTGTCAGGGTCAATCATGTTTCCTTTGGAGTCAGAGGGAAAGGGGCTTGCTCATAAATTAGAACACACTACTGCTTTACAGTAGTAAATACCATACATAACTGATTTTGTTAATGTTCTTATAAGATTAATAAAATAATCTGGAGACAATTTAGTATGTTAGCAAGGTGGTTATTTAAAAATCAAATTACAAAAAAAATGAGAAGACCCATCAACTGGGTGAAATTTTTCAATTATTTAGGAAAATTAGAAAAGCGCTAACATGAAAAAGCCTAGAAAGAGTGACATAACTGTAAATCCTCATTCTCTACTTGCGTATCTAAGCTGCCTTGCTGCCTTTCGCCCTAGGTCCTGTACTTTGGGAAGGATGGAGTGGTTGTTGATGTCTTGGAGGCTACAGAGAAATTATTTCCAATCTAGCTAGCTTTCCTAATGCTGTGGAGTACACTGTCGGGGGGATGTAATGCACCAAGATGCTTTCTCGTGTCTTAAGACAAGCTTGTCATCAAGCCAGTCGGCTGTATTGGTCTGTTGGCCTGTATTACTGTGCCTGTCAGTATCAGAGGATCATAGAAAGCAAAATTAAAACCGAGCAATGCAAATTACTAGAGCACTTTGAAATCCAGCAACCATGTGAAAGCACCTCATACAATTTCTGTGAAAAACAATTGCCAAGCATCCTTTGGATAATTTGCTTTATCTTCCTCCATCTTTCTAACTCTGAAGGCATTGTTGATTTTATTCCCAAGTTTTTTGTAACTTGAATATATTTTTGAGCTATTTGCTAGATACAAGCATGTTCCTTATGCACTACTATAAAATGAATAAATATTTTAAATGGTGCTTTTATCAGAAAACTAAGAATCTTTATAGCCACTTCTTCTACTCTACTGAAATGAACACCCATCGTTTTGGCTGTTGTCCATCAAATGTTTGCAGAAACTGAGTTATTTGCATATTGGAAACTGTTCACAGATACATTAAATAACATTTTATTGTGGACATCTGGTCTGCTAAAAATCTGCCAAAGTTTGCATCAGATAACTGCAGCAATTCAAATTTATAGAAGGAATCTGTTCTGAAAATATGTTAAAACTAGTGTCCCTCTTTCGTTTCGTAGCTTTTAGACAACATTATTTTGCAAAAGCTGTTCCTCTTAAGAGTCTGAGTATTCCCTGCAGAATAGCATATTGCATTTGTTTCTGGGAAGCTTAAAGAACAAAGAAATACCTGCATCTCCAGTTATGGTTATCCAATGAAAAGAATAAGCCTGTCCTTAAACATGCCAGGGCTAAAAAAAAAATACATAAAAATTAACTTTCCAAATAAGCCAGTATATGGCTCTGCATTTTGTAAAATGGCGAAATCTAACACATATGCTTCAGACTGCCTACAACATCTGTAGGTTATGTAGGAATAATTTAACTTCACTCTCTTCATTTCAAATATTCATTAGTTTAGAGCCATATATTTCACATTAGAATAGATTAATAACATGTTTCGCCACTTTATTTATTTAGGTGAAACTCAGTGGCCTGTTCTTTTATAAAAGTAAAAACGGGAACCCACCCTAAAAAAAGAGGAGGTTGGTTTTTTTTCTTGCAGTTGATGTTTGATACTTAAAGTACAAGGCCAGTTTCAGTATGCCTTACTACATCTGTGCTGAATTGTATTTTGACATGTCACTGTCAAAGGGCCTCGGGTTTCTGTCAATCCGGCTATACAGAGTAGTAATTAATTTTGTTATAAGAGTGTCAGTGTCTGTGAATTTTGTGAGATAGGGCTCAGCCTCTGCACTGTCCTAGGTTGATTGGCACCAGTTTTCTTTTAATAACACGGAAAGGATTCTTGCTCTGTGTGGCTTTTGGATAGTACAGTGTAAGTTGCACTATTGACAAGGAACAAAAGGCCAAGTGCTGCTGTGATATACACATAATAAACAAGTTAACTTTAATAGAGGGTGATGGGGATGGCATTCTGCAGATGTTTCTGGGAGAGACCTGCCCATAATGAGCCCTAACGTGAATTCAGCCTGCAGATCCACAGTGTGATTTCTTGAACGCTTTTTTTTAACAGTTAATCTGGCTTAGGACAGGAGCCTTTTCTGTCTGAACCATTTCAAACTTGCCCTGACAGCGGATATGATCATACGGTGCAAATTCAGCCATTGGAATTGTTGTTTAATGTGGCCATGCACTAGACCCACTCTGTGAAACCATCCTTTTCTTTGAGCAGGTGGGTGTATGAGTTGTGGAGGGGCTTATATTTTTAAATGCCACAGCTGGATAACTTCACAGATCTATTACAAAACATATCCATAGGAAACAACTGAATCAGCACAACTAGTTTGGAGAGTAAATTGTAGTGTTAAGGAGAATAAGCAACTGACGAAGGCAAGGATTTCTTGCACTTGATTTACCATAAAGGAATTGTAATTTATTTTTTAGATAATATGCTATTCAGCCAGTTGGAACTTTCAGCTTTCTTCTTGCTCTACAGCAGTTTTAAAAAGTAACACATGTGCTCTGAGTGTCTACTTTTCACAAATTAAGTTCCTTCTGCCCAACAGAAAATAATTACAAATTTTACTTTTTTGTGCTATGCTATGACATTGATCTGAGGAGTCCAAATCATTTTACAAGGACCTGAGGATTTGAATCAGTATAAGAGCAGAGAGAAGAACCACCCCCAATTTATAGTTCTCTGACAATATTTCAACTTCCCTTATAAAAATCATCACATTATTATTTAAGACATGAATAAGCCTTATATGTTGGGTAACTGATAGGAAATAGTGATAGGAATTTCAAAACCAGTCTGGGTTGGTTTCACTCCATTTCCATGAAATTTAAAAGGATGGCACCAGAAACACAAAATGGCCAATGCTTCGTGTTTTAAAAACATGTCATTTAATCACTCTTCAGATAGCAAATATGGCTGAAAGAGTCCTAACTAGAACTATGAAAACTATTTAAAACACAGTCCAGACATGGTGTCAAGTCATCTAGTTTCAGGCGCTATTTCAGTTTGAACCTTTCCATGTGTTCTTTAACAAACTGACAGTGGTGTGAAAACTTATATCCTATTTCAGGCAAAGGCAGGCTGAGCTCTGTCTATGAAAGCCATAGAACACCGAAATTTACTTTCTACATTTGCTTGGGTTTTGTTTTTTGTTTTTGTGGGGTTTTTTTGTATGCCACTTCTACCTCCACCACGCTAAGCCTAAGACCCTTCTAGTCAGGGACAATTTTTGTTGTTTACCAGTAGCCATGTACTGAGCTTTTTTTTTTCTTGACGTTTGATTAAACTATGCACAATCTGGATTAACAAGCTTTGTGGCCATCCCATTGGAAAAGGAATCAAGGTGTGATGAAAAGAACTATGTTTTTTTTCTTTTGGTTTGGGCTTGGACTTCTTTTTTTTGGTTGGGGTTTTTCTGAGGGGGTTGGAGGTTGTTGGGGGGGTTTTGTTTGTTTTGAATTTTTTTTAATTTGTTTTGTTTGTTTTATTTATCTGACTCAATTCTCACTAGTCAAATGGGTTCTCATAACATGCTTTATTCTTCAATATTTGCAGTACAAATGCAGCTTTCTGATCTTAAGAGTGGAATTCCCCAAACTACAGGCAGGAAGCTGGTTAGGATTAATTTGGCTGCTTCATTGGAGTTATCTAGTGGCATTCCATTTCACTTGATGCAGGTTGATGACATCCAGGAAAGGAATGCCACCTTGGCTCATTTGGTACTTCTGGTGTGTCAGCAATAATCTAGATGGAGAATGAATGTCGTCTTACTTTTATCCATCAGCAATGACAGATGTAAGTCTTGGTTCACAAAGAATAAGGACTGTCCTCAGTCTTTACCCTTTTATTCAAACATTTGGTTAGCAGTAGGTCCTTCATTCTTCCTCTGTTGGAATATCTATGGGTTCTGATTATTTCTTTCCTCACTCCATTTTTTCTTCTGTTCCTGAATTTGTTCTCTCTTTTCAAGAGTGGTGTTGCAGGCTTTCAGGATCTTATGATAAAGTATTTATTTAGTTGTTTAAGTTTTTCAGCATGGCTGAAAAGGAGACGTGTATTTTAATCATCTGGTTTTTCTTATGGAGCCAGCTGATTTTTCTGAACTTAGCTCTGTGGCAGATAAATGACCACGTCATTTCTGTGTCTCAGAAACTGAAGCAGGAAAATCAAGGACCTCCCAGAAATCAAGAACTGAAAACACACTCCTTTGGCACATGTGCAGGAGGAGAATGGAAATTCTTTGCTGTATCCCTGACTGCACAGACAGCTAAAATGATTGCCGATTCTTCTTCTCTAGTCCACAGCCTGGAAAGGTCAAAGTGCCTCATTTTAGAAAGAAGGCATGCTACTGCCATAGCATCTCCAAGAGGAGGATAGAAGCAGAAGGGCCTATGCTCACTTACACAGTTGAGTAAGACTTGTAATCTGTAGTAGGACTAACTGGGGCTTGCATTCAGCAGCTTGCAATTGTGCTTTCATCCAAGACTGTGCTGGAGGCAGTTCAGTAGAAATAGCTCCTGAAAATATAGACATCTCCCAAACTACTTGTTTAAAACCTGCCTCCAGTAAAATTTACTCCCTGCAGCTCCTGTCATCTCTTCTATTTGGAGCTGCGCTACGTCCTCCTTGCCTCCAAGTATCTCACTGGGTATCACTGTTGATGCATTATCAAGAACAACAGAGCACTGTCTTGTATATAAGCTCTGGGGAGGCTGAAACCTAACAAAGACACTGTTCATAGTCTGCTCCTGGATTTAGAGATTCTTTTGTGATGCTAGGAGCTAAAATCTTCAATTTTAATGAAATATGAGATTCTGTAGGATGAGGTTGATACTCATATGTCAGTATGTTCTCTTACCTAAACTTGATTCATTGATAAAGATGGGGGGGAATCAAATAGCGAAATGATCACTCATAATGTACCCTTGTCTTGCCTTGCCCTAGCATCTTGCAGCCTAGAAAGCTGAACAGCATGTTGAAAAATTCAGCAGACAGGCTTTTGTACTGAAATATTGCATTTAAACCCTTGCCAAGTACTCCTCTAAGTATGGAGAGGAAGGAGTAGAATTTTACATGCAGCATATGAAAATTGGCTTTTTGTAACAGTTAATTCTGGAAGGTTTCAGCCTTAATATAAGACTGCCATAGACTGGTGAGTTTGTTTATTCTTCACATTAAATTCTTCTGCAAGTTATGCAAGGGTGGTCAAAAATTTTCCGACAGCAAGTTTTTCCAGCACAAAATAGCAATTCATTGAATTACAATACGTGTTGGGACAGGGTTGAATGGTTAAGACACGGCTTTCTGTACTCCTCTTTTCTCAGAGGAAGTAGCCCTTGAGATCCTGATGTCAGGCTGCTGTTACAGCAGGCTCTGAGCTCAGCAAGCATTTCCAATCTTCCAATCTCCCACTCCCTCTTCCCCCTCCTCTGAAATTGTGCTCCCTGTTCACAATATTGCTGAGCTGTCTGTAATGATAAATGATGTGCCTTTCTTTAAATTTCCTTTCTGCTCAGCACTAGATATTGGCCGGCTTGGATGTGTGTTCTGGGTGGATAAATTACTTTGGCAAGTCATAGAGAATTTATGCACATGGCAACAGATGTACCCTGTGTGGTAGAATTTTTCTTTGTTGTTCTAATTATGTAACTTGATTATACCTGAGGCAATCATATTTTCATGAACAATGATAGGGTTGCTGGTTCGGGGTTTCTTTGTTGTAGTTGTTTGTTTGGGTTTTTTGGGGGGTTTTGTTGCGTGTTGGTTTTTTTTGGTGTGAGATATGAACCTCTGTGCTGAAAGAAATTTTGGTCTCAAACCTTGTTATAGGCCAAAGTATAACTGGGCCATTACTCAGCTGCACATCAGCCTTCACTAACCATTCATCTTTTCACATACATGACTTGTGTTGTCAAGTGAATCTTTGGAGGTCCAGCGAATAGAGGCTGGGGTTTGTTTCTTAATGAGGATTACTGTTGTTTGGTAAAGGAACCTGCACACAGCATTTTGGAGGAATTTAAAATGTGTGGAACCAGGCTGCACTAGAGCTGAAAATGTTTTTGTTCTTAATTTAGAAAGTCTCCTTTCGAGAGTCAGAGAGGAACTTCCAATTCCATATCATCTTTGTGCTTTTCTGTCTTCCAAAGGAGCTATGAAAATAAAGCTTTGTATGGAAAGCCAAAATGATTTCTGGCTTTTGTATCCCTTCCCTGTGTATTTAAATGATTTCTGACGAAATGTGCTGGGCTTATAGGAGCGAATACAGAGGGGAAAATCCTTAAAGGTTGGTATATAAATAGATCTATTCATCCCGGGTGTTCAGCGTGTTGTGGGAAGAACTTCCATGGACAGGTTTTGCTACTTGAGACTGAACATTTCGCGTTTTACCAAGTGTGAGGTGGGACGTGAGGCTGCCAATGGTCACAAACACACAGCAGCAGGAAGGAAGGAGTGTAGAAACCATCTCAATTCATTTTGTGTGTCTGTATTTTCTGCATCCCTTGCAGCTGTAAGTTCTTCCCTACACGGTACGAGAGCCCCTGCTCCACAGGCAGCACCGCAGGGAAGCTCTGCCCCTGCTCGGGCAGGGAGGCCCCGCTGCCACCTGGCCACTGGGGACAGCCCAGCTACCAGACAGGATTCCTTCTCTCCGGGAGAAGGCAGCCAGGTGGAAAGAGGGGATTTTGTGGAGTGAAAGAGGTTATCAGCAGCAGCTCCGCGCTNGGGCGAGCGGGAGCTGCGCGTGCCGGGGAGCGCGAGGGTGGCGAAGCACGCGGGGCACCTGAGGGGAGCCTGGGCCGGGGCACCTCAGGGTGTGTGTGTGTGGGGGGGCGGCTTCACAAGGAGCGCAGGGAGAGGTCAAGGAGCGACGGGTACAAGTTGCACCGGAATAGGTATCGTCTTGCTGTAAGAAAGACACTTTTTGTAGTGAGAACAAATATTCCTCTCCCCGGGGGTGCGGCAGAGTGCCTGGCGCGGGGGTTCATTGTGTGCTTGGAGAGGGCGCTGGGTGATCCCGCCCCGCTCCCTTCCCCGCGGGACGCTGGGCCGGGTGATCTCTCCAGCTCCCGTCCAACCCGGGCTGTTGCGTGGTTCTGCGGTACCCCCTGGTGGGGCTCTCCGTGGGCTCGGTGCTGCTGGCCTGGAGCCGAGCTGCCGACTCCTCCCGGGGCTCCGCGCTTGCTTTGTCGCAGGTTTCCCTGCGTGCTGTGGTTCAGCCGTTCCCGTGCGGCTGACTCCAAGCACCCCTTTGGGTAAAGCTTGGGCTCTTTCAGTTCGGATTCTGTAGCGTTTGATATCTGAGCTAGTCACGATAACAAATAATTTAAATAACTTTTAAAGAAACACAAAGAGATGTTTTATTACAACTCACGTTTGCTTAGGACTTCCAAACCCCATTGCGTTTGCTTTTAAACCCTGAAAGAATCCGGGAAGCACATCTGACACTGGGGCTGTGGAACTGGAGAAGGGAGTAAAGACCAGGGCTGCTTCTGCAGTCCCTTGTGTAGGGATTGGACTCCTGCTGGGCTAGAATTGCTACATTGTAGCTAAAGGTTGCTTGGTGGAAGTTCCCTTTCTCTAGGGAGATGTAGAGATGGGTCAGGGTCTGGACCGGCGGGTGTGCAGCCAGGCACAGGCACGGCTCCAGGGCAGCGAGCAGAGGTCGAGGGCCGATGGCCTGAGCTAAAGGCATTGCCAAAGCAAACGGTGCCAGGCCCCTGCTTCTCACAGCTCTTTTCAGAGCAGCCTGAGGCACCCTGTCAGCACCAGCCTTGAGCACAGGCAGCTGAAGTCCCGGAGAAGAGTTGCACTTGGGGATCTGATACAAGCTCACTGGGAAAAGGCAATGCCCTTTGTGTCCATCTTACAGTATTGAATGACTTCTTAAAGACCTTGTACCCTTGCTGTCCAAGCCCTTGAAGAAATGCTCTGCAAAACAGAAAGCTAGTTGAACATCTCTCTACGTGTGCTCAACCTGGCAAAAATTCAGTCCATGCATTGCAAGTGATAGCATTTTTCTGACTTTTTTTATTTTTCATTTCCCCAGTAAATATTCTATTCAAATAGAAGATATTATGCAAACATATTTCTGTTTGAATAATATTCCTGTTATACCAGGATAGCATGTGCCTGTAGCTCCCCCTCTCCTGAAATCCACAAGAATTGTGACAACACTTTTTGATTCAAAGAGTAAATCCCCACTACTATAAATCCTTCCCTGCAGCTCCCCCCTCCCCTGAATATCAGTACTGTAAATAAGTGGTTGGTCTAAAAAAGAGTAGGTGGTGCATAATATTAAAAACAGTAGCTTGTTGAGCAAAGCTATTTAAAAAGATTCTGAGTACCACATAATAAAGGTACTATCAGCAAATACCAGACTAGCATCTCAGCTAGCTTTACTGGGCTGTGAGTTATTGCTGTGGTCAATAGATCTCTTTTCTGTAGCATTCTGCTTATGTAGGTGATAAATCTTACAGTCTTATGGGAATAGGGTCAGGCTTCTGCTACTCTGCCCCATTATTTTTCTCCTACATCATTTAGAAAACTGCTGGACTGGACCATTTTTGGTGCAGTGACTTTTTGTTCAGCTACATAGTAAATTTTATTGTGCATATTAAATTTTAGCTCAGACCACATTTTAAAGTCCATCTTGATAGAAGGTGAAACTGAAATAAAATCTTAAACAAAAGAGCAAATAAAAATGAGAAGCAGAAAACAAATGCTATTTTTAATGAAATTTTTAGATGCAAAATAGAAAAAGAGAAAATAAGGGGTTTTTTGATCATAAGGAGTTTTTTTGAATATTTTTCAAACCTGAAGAATGAATAATCTAGCAGTACCGGCAGTCATTTGGAGGAATTTGCAGTAATTCTGTAAACTCTGGGAATATTTTAAGCAACGGGTGGTTTGAAATTCTTGCTGTTAAAAGAGAAGCAACATAAGGTGATGTTAGATGATGATGGACAAAGATTCAAAGATTTTAATCTTTCATGTTTTTGGTGCAACCTCAGTATAGCCACCTGCCAGGATTCACAGCTTTCACTCTATTCCTATGTATGCTAGCTCTGTTCCCTCATTTCCTGGAGATGGAGAGATGTGCCACTGCCCCGTGGGAGCAGGCAATGAGAAGAGGAAGGAGTAGCATGGCTTGCTTTTAGTCCTTGCTGCGAGTGAGCAGAAAAGACTCTTCAGTTTTGTTGTTGCTGTTCAGGCAAAGGGGCAGGACAGACACAGTGGAGTCAAGACGTGAAGGGCAGTGAACAGCAGAGCACAGAATGATATCGCAGACCACAGATAATGCTACACCAGGTAGCATTAGCACCTGATGGTTCTAGGATCTCATTCTGTATCAATAATTGAGTTACATACCTGATACCACAATAAAACATCACAGTGCAAAGTGTGTGATGTCAGCATATCGCTGCAGAATCACAAGGTTGGCATGGCTGGGCAAATGTCTTTATTACTTATTTATTCGTTAGGCCATATATGCTGCATCAGAATGTTGAATTGCATTTATGATTTTGTTTGAGGAAGTGAGGGCTTCTTATATTTAGTCTGAAGAGTACACAAAGACTGTTTAAATACATAACAAAGTGCTGGAAAGAAGAAAGGAGTACATGTTCTGCTTGAATGGCGAAGAAGTAAGTTTTTGCAAGAAAGAATCAGCCCAGCTGTTAGGGAAAGCCCCCTAGTGTTAAGGAAAAGGAGCAAAGAAACAAGGTACCAGTCAGGGATTCTCTATCATTAGAGGTCTTTAAGGAAAAGGAAATGTCAGGGATAAGTGCCATGTTTGCAGGACCTAGGATATCCCATTGATTCTCTAATGCAATGCCTGCAATGTCCACAATATACATAAATCTTTGTTTCCTGAATATGATTTGTTAACTGAGGAATTGGTTCAAGCATCTGTGATGTTTTTTCTATCCCTTTTGTCAAAGAACTATGTTTCCATTTCTGACTATATTTCTTCCTTCTCTTCCTCGCAGGTTTTGCTCTTCACTAAGCCTTCCAGAAAAGTCCTCTGCTGTCCTCTTTAATTTTCCACTCCACAGTGCTTTGGTAGTGACTGTCTAGAGGACAGGTACTTCTGTTTACAGATCTGTTTTCAATACCTGGAGTAAACTCTTCAGATTGAGGGGATGAAACATCTGTTAGTTTCAATGAAGAAAGGAAGACCATGAACTTGGAATCTTTTATGTTTTTTTATTCTTAGACATGCTGGCTGAAAGTATTTAGATTGTTGGGTACTTAGCTGTCATCTGTAAAACCTGCCTTCATCTGGTATGTCTAAAGCCCTGCACCTGGTCTATATGAAACCTTATTATGCACAAGGATTTTCTTTGTGATTGCTATTTATTAATGTTTTGGGTTTTTTCTACCATTGGAAGGGAAAGGTACCAAATGACATACCCTCATACTTTCATAACATCAGACTAGAAAATGTGCAGCAGTCTCCTATGTTTTGGAATTTGGCTGACCATACTAAAAAAAATAAATACATTGTGCCCCAACTGTTGTAATGCACAGACTGCATAATAGTTAGCTTCTGTGTGCTGATCTGAAATAAAAGTCTTAGCCATGAAAATAGCTACCCAACCAGAAAATAGAGGAGCGCATTAAGCTACTTTAACCTGGTTTTCATTTATTTTTAAATTGAATAGGCAACATGCAAAGAACAAAATTTTCTCAATACACAAGAATGGTCTTGTGCTTTAGAGTCTAATATAAGAAGAGACCAAACAACAATATGGCTTAGTGTAGGATCATTAGAAGGTAGTGTAGTTCTGGTAGTACTACAGAGCAGTAGGAATGGATCTGAGTAATGAAGTGGCCTCCACCACCTATGGAAACTTAGCATGGCATAAATAATGCTTAAAACTTTGTCAAATGATGGTTTCTACAAGCAGAAGCCATGCTTTGTTTGTAAGGGCTATTCAGATAAGTTAAACTTGCTTTCTTCCAGGAATAATTAAGCATTTGCCATACACAGTTGTAACCACAAATAGTAAGAAATTAAAATACCCTGAGTTGTATTGTTGCTAACCCAAAGCTGCTTCATCCCACTGGCACTTTTAGTCACATGTCAAAAGATGTTCAGTTTATAGTAGAAACATTTACCCTGTGGTCCTAACTGAATTCCTGTTTCAGAATTATGTAGTTTCTCCTGGGATCTTTCAGATTAAGATGGCTGTAAGATTTATTTCCCAAACTGTTGGGTATTTTGCCTTGTGTCTTCTAATAAATCTTCTTTCCAGTATGTTTTTAGCTGTATTTGCTTCCACATGTAAATCCAAACTCTTAATTTTTTTCCTGTTAGCTCAGTTGTCTCATGAAGTGTTCTTCATCTATGATGACTTACTCCCTCCTTATCCAGCACCTTCTGCTTCTCAAAAAGATCCCTGTTTGGAAGATAGGACACACAGAACATCGCTGTCATCTTGTTACATTTGCTCATAAGAAGAAAGAGAAGCTATTGTGGAAGTAATAGTCTGTGAAAAATGTGCTTAGCTTATTCACATGTGCAATGAGGAGCTGGGATGTACTTGGAACATGCTCAGGACATGTGAAATCTTTGGATAGTTTAGCTGTCAAACTCTAACAAGTCACCACCAAGTTTCATAGGCATATATCTTGTAACACCCGGTAAATCAGCTTAGTCTATAATATTGCAGTCACTGCAGGACAAAGCCCTAGAAATTAGAGTTGTCATTAAAATTGGAAAGAATCTAACTACATATAAATCAAAACTGTAACAACAAGGTTTATTAACTGTTCAGACACTACTTTTACTTAATATAGCTGGTATTTTTTTCCATCTTTATTTTCTAGATGGCATGTTTTAATCAAACACAAGTTATTGAGCTCCAGTGCATGGGTAACTGGTAGAAACTATTTGGCCTGGCTTATGAAAAGTCAGACTAGAATGTCTAATGATCCCTTTTGGTCATAACAACTATGAATCTTGTCCCAGAATTTTATTATCATTTTTCCAGAAGGCTGTGAGCTATGAAGGGACATGGAGACAACCAGAGATGGGTTGTTTCATAATTCTGAGGTCTGTTCCTACAAAATCAATGCGTAACTTGCTAAAAAAAACAAACAAACAAAAACAAAGAAAGAAATCCTTTTGATTCTAACTTCCATTCAGTAAAATCATTTCTTAATCATAGACTTAGACTTAGCCCCCCACTGTAGCTGGGCATGAAGCATACATCTTGATTGTGTTCTCTCTCTGATCTAAAAGTCTGCCCATATACCATATATAGTTGCAAAACTGTCAGGAATTTAAAAACCTGGAAATTGCCATGTATAGGGCACTGGAAACATCAGGCAAATCATTAGCCCAACTCTTAATGGATCTGACATAATTGGAAGAAGATTTCTCTTTTAACTGCCTCTTACCTTTATTGGCAGATAGTGTCATTTTGACTGGTAGTCTCCAATCAATCATTCATCATTTTAATGCGGATTTCCCTCAATTCCCTGAAGAATATACTAGATTCTGAGAGTCCCTTGCCAGAGGCTTTACATATTACTGTATTTCTCAGTGATGGGTAATTCACCATATTTTTGGCTTTTCTTTGCTTTGAGAAGTGGTTCATGGAACTGCACAGTCTTGTAAGTATGAAAACTACAAGAAAAACAAAAGGCAAGAGGGCCATTCTGTCCTTGTTCTTTAAGCAGCAATGTAACTTCAGATCTTGGGTTTATATAGTCACATTTAGCTGCCTGCTCTGCCTTTGGAAAGGAAAGAATACTTATAAATTAGAGCACTCTTGTTTGTCTTGAGGCTACATTTATTTTTCCAGAGAATGACTGTATCTAAATGATGGTCAGGTTGTGAGGTCACTTAGGTTTTTTTTTGTATGTTTCCTATCACTACCTTAGACAGTGGAAATATTCTAAATGGAGTAAATAATTTAGACCTAGAAATTGATGAAATTTATTCTGCTGATTTATGTCAAATTATATAAAATTTTTAGTACAGAATTTTACTCTTTTTTTAGTAATCTTTTATAGCTGTCCTTTCCTTTGACAGCATTCAAAGAGATTGCATGTCTTGCTCTTCCTCAATTATGTGTAATTTCTTAGGAAGTGTAAAAGCTGACAGAAGAGGTGCAAACATGGAACATGCATCTGAGACCATGTGAATTAGCTAGTCTTAAAATGAGAGAATCAGAAAATGTACCATGGGCCAGCTGTAACTTTGTTTTTAATGGTAATTGGTATTCAATTCATTGTTTTCTGTGTTAGGGAAGTCTTCAATAAGCTTCTTCAGTTCAGAACACTGAGGACAGAAGTTTCTTGATACTGTGCTTCAGTTTGCTAACTAATAGGTCCTATTTGGTTAAAAATGTGCAGTGAAATTGTCTCTTCTGCAAGTCTGTACAGAAATAATGAAGCATTTATAGATGCATTAATTATAGATTGAAACTATATCCCAGATTGGAAGTGTCTTTCTTCTCGTAATATAGCCCGTGGGCTACTGAGCTCATCTCAGAGTTACAGTAAAGCAGAAAAACACTTTCATATATGGACACTGTAGTCAGTAATTAGTGGTAGGTTTTTTTGTAAGGTGATATAGCAGACAGTGTATAGGTGGGAAAAGTACTAGTTCATTGAGAGAGCAAAAAGACCACAGATTGCCACAAATAGTTTAGCATATGTAAAAATGCAAGCTGGCTTTGTTGTTCTTTTAGCTTGCTACTTTCCTTACGGATCTTGTGTGGTTGCAGTAGTCTGGTAGAATAGTAAGATTATTAAAAGTTGTATAATTGAAGCATTAAAAATTTTCTTAAAACATTTTTGTATTCCTGATCGTTTCCTTCATATATATGTTTAATATTGCATAAAAAAACTAATAAAAAGTTTGCACTATACATGAAAAAAAAGAGTAGGGAATGGAGTTAGCTCTTTTCAACTATCTAGAGTTAAAACCATGTTTCAAGCCCTTTTTGAAGTTGAATCTTTCAAAGCCTAATCTTATGAGTGTTGGTCTCTGTTAATTGGGTAGATTCATGCATACATACTAGTGCAGTGGCATGCAATCTGAGACAAATATAGGAAGGAGCAAATTGTGGATAAAACAATGAACCTTTTGGACTTTAAACACTGCAGATGAAAATCCCTGGTTTTCTCTCTCATTACTTTTAATGTTTTATTTCTTTATCTGTAAGCTATTCATGTGCAGGAGAGAATAAATTTATCATAATTCTATCTGTTTTTTCTACTTGTAAATAAAAATTAATACAGATTGTTCTTAATCTAGCAGAATCTGTTTCTATTGAAATGTAATACAGTATAGTAGAGTGAAAGCCCAAACTGTGCTAGTGAACACAAAGTGTGATCTTTAAAGTAAGTCTTGGATGCTAGAGAATCTGGTTTATAAAAACAGAACCTTACCCTTCCTATGTTTTACCTGACTCTCTGATTTCTGAATTAGTGGATGTCTTTAGTTTTCATGAGACATGAGAACAGATTTACACAAAGAATGAGATGCCCTATTCATTTTGCAAATTAATACAAATTCTAGACAAAGTCTCACTTCTTAGCATGGAGGTTTTATGAAGGGATGTACCATAACACTGTTACAGCATGTGTGGCAGAGTATTCTGTTTGTTTGGGGCTGTCTTCAAACCTTTAATGTTGTTGTTTTTCAAATTACATAAGCAAAATAATTGGTAATTTCTATATAGAAGGTAGTGGAACATGATGGACTTAACTAAAGAGAGCCTGAAGATGCAGAACTTACTCTCTAATAGACTTTAAACTTGTCTTATTGTCCCCACATCAGACTTTTCTGATGCTCTCTGTCATAACCTTGTACAGACTACTTGGAGGAAAATATCCTCTTAAGCTAGACTGTATAAGCACAGAGGAGTTGGATGTTAAATTGGGGAAAAATTGAGTTGCACCTTTAAGAAATAGTGTTAATATTGCGTTAGACTCCAGATGCTCTTTATCATATAATCGTTATCATAAGAAGTCTTAATGTAAAAGATCCTTATAGAGTCCCACAGTGTCTCAGGAGCAACTTGGATTGGCCTTTGCATTTAAATTAGAGAATAATTAGATCCAGGAGGAGAAAAAAATAGTGAAGTGCATTCTGCTTTTCTCTTCTAAGGGAAACACACACACAGTCCCAAAACTATTAAATAGGCATTGTGAGAACATGGAATACATTTAACACTATGGAATCAAAACTATTTATTGTCCATAACAGTATGAAAGCACTGCATTGTCCTTCATCTGTTCACAAGCTGTCTCAGTTGAGTCAGAGTTAATCTCAAAATAAATTGATATGAAAAGGAAAAAAAACACTGACAAAGTAGCCCTACTGCCGTTGTCTTCAGGAAGCAGCATAAAACATCATACACAGACAAATTCCCTGAGTTTTCTTAGAAAAAGTAGCAATGCTGTCTACTAAGGAAAATAGTGCTACTGTGAAAACTTTTGTGATAGAAGTTCTCAGTTTAAGCTTCTTATGTATGGGGAGTTGACTATTGCAATCAAGGCAAAGATGTATTGCTTTGTTTTGTTGAACCTCTTTTGAGATTACGGACAGTATTTGTTATCTTTGGGACCTTAAGCAGGAAATCCTGAATTGCTTGAAGCCAACAGAAAAAAAAAATATTTTTGAGGTTTCTCTAGAATTCCTTACAAAATAATATTCTTCATTAGTCTTGGATAATGCCATCTGTTACCTAAGCCTTGCTAATATCTATTGCCTTATTCCTGTCTGACACACCTGCTGCACGTTGGCCTCGTGAGGAAAGGGGCTAAGAAGTGAACTGTGACAAGACTGAGAGGGGACCTGATTAATGTGTATAAATACCTAAAGGGTGGGTGTCAAGAGGACGGAGCCAGGCTCTTCTCGGTGGTGCCAACCAACAGAATGAGAGGCAATGGGCAGAAACTAATGCACAGAAAGTTCCACCTGAACATGAGGAAGAACTTCTTTACTGTGCGAGTTCCCATACACTGGAGCAGGTTGCCCAGAGAGGTTGTGGAGTCTCCCTCACTGGAGATATTGAAGAGCCGTCTGGATGCGATCCTGTGCCATGTGCTCTAGGATGACCCTGTGTGGGCAGGGAGGTTGGGCCAGTGGGTTGGAATTGTGGTTCTTTCTAACCTCATCAATTCTGTGATTCTGTCTTAGCCTTGATCTCTCTGCATTGACTCTTGTAGTGGGTGCCTGAAATGCTGAAAGTGAATCACTCCAAATCCAAGGCTCTGCCTTAGCAGAGAGTGTGCCACTTTGAAGCACAATTATTCTGGTTTCTCTCCAAAGCCTGGGGCATTACATTGTACTTAAGTGGGGACTAGTGCTTAAAAGGCTTGAACGGACATAAAAGATCCTCTTTACAACAGTTTTTAGTAAGAACTATTAGAAGAGTTTGTATTCTATGAAGTTGGAACAGAGGGCTAATGCAGAGCTTTTTACCACTGTGTTTTGTAAACCTGTCTCTATTTTGTTCTTTTAGAAGTGCTAATACTTTTAGATATTCACTGGCTTTCCTGAAGGTTGGGAAATAGTTGAGTGTAGTCATCTGGAGCTGAAATATTTCCTATTACTTGCCTGTAGGAGATTTATTTGGACATCCTTGCTGTAGTGAGAAAATAGCTTGTGTATGTGCCCTTAAAAAAAGCAGTCCACAGAGAATATACCTATCTTTGTGTGACAGATAAATAGTTCCATCAGGATAAAGTTGAGGTTAACCTTGTATTATAATGTTTTTGTTATTCAAGCTATGGTTTAAGCCAAGCAAACTCCTGAAAACCTCTTGAGGATGGAAAAGTTTTTATCCAGATGCAATTTTCTGTTTTGGGGATCATCAGTTACCTAAAGCTATGGCTGTGTATCTCCTGGTTCACACAGTGCTTCCACCATAAGCGTGTGAAACAGGACATGCAAGATGCCACTGTGAATAGCTGTTCTGCTGGGTATGCTGGAGTTAGAAAGAAAGTGAAATGGGTCCTCAGGCTGTCCCGTGGACAGTGCTGTCACCTATTCTGTATTCCCTGTACTGCTGGGGCTGTGTTTTAAGGGCCTTCTCCCTCTGTTTAATCTTACTACTTTTTACAGTGGTTTACATTACCAGGGAGTGTTGTAACAAGTGACTATGCCTCCTGAGTTTAGGAACACTTTATTGGGGTTGACAGAAGCTTTCATTTTAAACACATTTCTATACGGTGGAAAAAGTCTGCTACCATTTTGTTCCAAATGAAATATGACAACACAATAGTTGCAGTAATTACAGTAATTGACTTCAGAGAGTTCAAGATGATCATGTAATTAGCTGCTTTATGAGAGAGAGATCACCACCATCTCCCTGTTTCCACACTTCTGTGGCCTTCAAAGGTATTTTCACAGGACTGTAAACCAAAGCATTCCTACTTGAATTCTGAATATAGTTCGCAAGACTGACTTGTGAATTTAAAAACAAAATCAAACTGCCATAAGAAAGAAATGCATTACCTTTTTTCCTAACTAGGAAAAGTTGTCATGTTGTTGCTCTTGCAGAGCCAGCACAAGAGAGGTTGTAATTGGAAGAGATATAATTCATTTAAAAATGTCTCTTTTAGTAAGGAATTGCAGGTAATTTCAAAAGAATATATTAGATGCCATAAAAGATCTTTACTGATTTTTTTCAAACTTTCTGTGGGAGAAGGAGAGGGCAAATAGTCTATTGAGAATTTTTATATAAGCTGTGAATGAAACACATAAAGCTCTAATTGCTAGGAAGCCACTGTGCTCTAAACGTTTCACATATAACGGGGTCATTTCTATGCAGTTTCAATAGAACATTCTTCTATTTTCTGGAAAACAGACTTGTGGCATGGCAGACGTTTTGTGTTTCTTTGCCTACAATATAATTTTGCCAAGAACAAATATAACAGAATTCAACGCCTGTCAGATTTACCCAGCTGATGATTAGTTGTAAAAGGAAAATAGATACCTCTGATACATGTAATAGTAGTAAATTTTTAATTTTGGAAAAAGCTAAGTAGAGAAAATATGTCAAAATAAAATTATTACAGACGTGTGCAGCTTTGGAAGCTCAAGACAGAATGAAATTTTCCTTTTCACCTTTTGTATACTACTTCAAAACAGTAGACATCAAAGCTGGAGAACTTCAAAACATACAGTTAATCACTGAAAGGGCAATATAGACACCTAAAACAAAGTATGGGATAGAGTCAGGTCTTTTAGTCAAAACTACTCCATAGAAAAGACATACTGAGCTATAAATTCTAATTAAAATCCCTTGTTTTTTTACACAGTTTTGTACTTCATTAGGATCTGCAGGAAACCTATAGATTATCTTCATCCTCAGAGAAGTTCCAAATTTAGCTGGAACAAAGCTGGGCAATTTTATCCAACAGTGAAGTTAGCCCTGCTTTGAGCAGATCAGACCATAATGACTACCTGAGAGTCCAGTCTGAGTTATAGTATACTTCTATGGTTAACTTCAGTATCCTCTGAATTCAAGATGATATCTTCTGAATTCAGACTTCAGGGTGATAGTCATTGATCACTTTTGTGTAACTGCTTGGATCATCCTAAGGCAGCCCACTTGTTAAGTATAATGTGTTATAATAACCATGTTTGCAGGGACATTCCTTGCACTAGGTGACACTTGAAGTGTTGCCTTATTCTCTGATGTGGCCATGGGAAAAAAGGTAGGTGTAGAAAGGCAAGATGGAAATTTTCCTGCTCCTACATAGGGAACAGTAGGTGGGTGATGGACATGGCTGTTTAACACATAGGGTAGCTCACTGCTAAAAGTTGTTATGTAGCATGAAAGCATGAATCAAGGTTGGCTTGTTTTTTACACAAACAAGAAAAACAGTCATTTTACAGTGTGCATTAGTAGAGATCATAAGAATCTAGATTCTGATGGATCTATCTCACCATCTGTGAACCAGTTTTTCTTTCAGATCATGAGCTATGAATTAGCACTTGAGTTTCATAGGGTTTAAAGGGTTTGAAGTTGTAGCAAAGTCAAAATTTCTATGTGAAATTTGTAGCAGAGCAGATAGCTAACCGAGAACATCCACAGCTTTTAAAAAGCTGCACCACTAGAGTTAGAAAATTAAAAGTGAAATCCTCTTCAAAGTGATAGATGCACTGAAGCCTGTATTAAATAACCTCTCAAGGGACTTCCAAAAAAAGAAAAAAAAAGTCTCTTAAGGGAGGGAGGTTGATCTTCTCCTGCGTGTTATTTAATGTTACAGTTGCCTTTCCTGATGCTTTAAGTTTAAAGTTTCAATAATGCCTTGATCTGATGATTAGGATTTTGACGATGTGTTAGCTGTGAACAAGTGAACATTTTTCAGATGGCATTTTAAACGGACAGCTGCGCAGTACAAGAATTTAAAACCAGCACTCTATAGTTGTCTTAACTCTTTTAATAATTGACATTGCTATTGCCTACGTGATCCTTATTAGTGTTGTAAATGGTCTGCAACACAGACATGTGATTGTTTCTCAACTGTCAGGGAGTTAGTGACTTTTTTTTTTTGTCCTTGATTCTCCTGTGGATACATAACTTAAAGGTTACTTTTTCCTTAGCTGTTTTCCTGACTTCATTCTTTCTGTGTGTAGAAGAATTGTTGTTATCAGATCAGGCTTATCACTAGTGAGAACGCATGTAGCTGTTGCGTCATGACCAACCATTCTCATGTCAAGATCACTTTTTTTATTTTATTATAAATAATATACTACGTAAACTCAAATTATTATTTCTGTAACTTCTTTTGCCTAGGTTGTTTTACTCTGCTAGTGTTCTGGGGTTTTTGTTTGGTTTGGTGTTTTGGGTTTTTTTTTAAAAAAGCAGTTAAAAAAATTCCTGGTTTAAAAATAGTAAATAATAAATTTCCCTTCTAAAATTACAGTTAAAAAATGAAACCCTTGGAAATCTAAAGCTTCAGGCTGATACTGACCGAGTTCCTGGCAGCATTGCTCAGTGATTTCTGGCTTTGAATGTATGAAACTCATGGAGAAAGCTACAGCTACTGGCAGGATTTTCTGTAGGCTGAGGGCCAGGATTGACATGGGCCTCACAAACTATGCCCGAGTTGCAAAAATGCTTCTGTGACTAATGCATTTGTAGGTAACACTGCTCTGGTGCAAAAGCAGTTGCAATCTCTGTAATTAAGTGTTTGTGTCAGAAACAAGTGTGTATTGATTGGATAGGATTCTGAAGCACCAAAACCAACTCCATTTAGTGGATCCATTTAATCCATTTACAGGCTGCTCTAGTGAGGTCCCAGACTATGAAGCACTGTGATGTGCTGCTCCAGATAAGAACTCTATGATAGAGAAAGTTCCATATGTGAAAGATTTTCACATTTCAAAATTGGCTCAGTTCTGCATTGGAATGAAACAAAATATCCCTGAAGCTGTATTAAAAAAAAAAACACCAAACAAAACAAAAACCCGTCACTCAATAACAACTAAATAACAGGAGAACACAATTCTATCCCCTGCAATCCTCTTCCACCTCTCCGAAGGATCATTTAATAGATTTCACTGAATTTAAATATATTTGTTTTGACATTTAAGTTTTACTGTGCGGTACTCTAGGCTTGCTACCATGACTGGGGAGAACCTTACCTCCTTGCTAGCCTTGCTGACATCAATGAAACTAGTTACAGTAATGCGAATACTGTTGAGTATGATTTACTCTTTCTTAAAACCTGTGCCTTCAAACACGCTGTGATTTTATTACATGTAATTCTTATGTGGAAGGGGTCTTGAATAGTCTTGTTGTTAATCCAAAGTTGTAAAGTCCAAACAAGCCAAACCAAAAATTAAATCATATTTATGTACATGTTAAACCCCTTAAAATACTTATCTGGATTGTCAATTGCTTAACAAGTCCACAATGTGTATTTGTTTTTCATGTACTTTTACTTTTCTTCCTGTTTTACTGTGTGGCACATCTGTGTGGGTTTCCCCGTTATTCTGGTGTTATTTTTCAGGATGAACGGGAGAGCCTAATCATCTTGAACTAAACCCTTCATTATTTTGCATGCCCCTGTGTTGTTCCTTTCTAAGAAAACACAAGTCGTTCTCTCGTCGAAGACAAAATATTCTCAGCCATCTCAAAGATGAGTAGCCCTGGGTGGGAAGAGCATTTTTCATTTGTAATAGTGTGCACAGGCTCCACACGTCTGAATTAAAACCAGCTTTCAAGGAGGCAGTTTAGCAGCGCTCACAGCTGGCAGTACAAAACCAGAGCTGCTGTAACAGGAGGCAGTCTGTGCAAGTCTAAAAAGGATTAGTCTGAGTGACTTCCATTTTCTCCTTTCTGAATGGATGAACATGGTAAAGTAGTTATTTCCTGTGGTTACATATTATATACAATTATGCCACTAGTGTGAATTATTTTTTCCTCTAGGAAAGCCTATATAGCTTGCTGGGGTTTTTTGTTGGTTTGTGGTTTTTTTGTTTGGTTGGTTTTTTACACCTCATAATGATGTGTGACAGGAGCTTGTTTGCCTTTGAAGAGATTACAGGTTCCCAAGCTTCAAATTCCTTCTGCGCTGGAAAACTATCATGTGTGCTATGACAGAAATGAGCTGACAAATACTTTGGTCCTATTCTGCAACAGTCCTAGGTCAGCCATGATGTAGCTACAAGTTCAGTATGTTTAAAAACTTACTTCTTAGTTTTTGTCTAAAGTCATCTCCAAAATTCGGTGTCTAGTAATCAGATACAGTGACATTTCTTTTCACCTAGCTTGGAAGATCTCACTTTGTCTCATCTCTGGATCTTAGTCTCAGCTATATCTTTAGGCCTTCTCCCAGAAACACAAAAGGAACAAACCAGGGAACTAAATAGCTCAAAAAAAAGATGTGGCATCTCTAAAGCATTTGTGGCCATATCTACAGGGATTTAATTGTTCCTTCCACAAAGTCTAAAAGAGGATTTAACCAAACCATTGACATCAGCTGGGTCTAGCAGCCTGAGCCCTTGCAGCATAACAAATGTATGGAACTACATCAAAGACGGAACACTTGCCTTTGATTTTTGGTTTAGCTATTTCCATTTGAAACAAATGTTCAACACATAGCACGTTGCTGATTGCTGGAACATGTTGATCTATAATGCAAATTGTGGATGAATAACAGCATTAGGAAAGCATAGGTTTTGTCTGATTTGTTTCATTATGCAGGTGTGAACAACATGGAATCCAATTGCCTTTGGAACAACATTATTAGGGAAAAAACCTATCTCAGCAAGAAACACATAATGGGATTTTGTTGTGGATTTTGTTTCATCATTAGGTGAAGTGCTCCTACCTCTTAGTTTCATAGATATTCTACTGCTGACCTTGATATTTGCTGTATGAATTGTGGCTCGAGTGGCAATGCATTTCCACCAGGAGACAGGGTGATAACTCTTCTAACTTGTTATCATTTTTTCAAGAATAAATCTGGAGGGATGGATGTGAAAAAATATTGTTGGATCAATGGCAATGCAGGCAGAAAAGGTAGCCACTGCAGACAAGGGTATTTTTTTGCTTTCCTTTATTTTGGCAAATGTGATCTTTCATATTTGTTGTAGATTGTGCAGGGCACGTGAAGTGAAATGCAAAGATGAAAGAAGAAAAAAAATGCAGCAAACTAAGGAAGTTGAGTTTTGAATTATAGTGTCTCATAAAAGCTGCAGTAAAGACTGGGGCTCTGGTATAAAAACACAGGAAGGAACTGTCTCTTTCCTGAAGAGATTTTAACATTGGGTCCCAATCCTGCAAAGAATTACACCACTTCTAAACTTAATACAGAAGTTATTGAGATCATCAGAACTCCAGGACTCTGAATTGCAATCTTTATTGCCAGAATACTACATCTGTGGAGATGAATGTCCTGTTGAAGTTAATGTGAGTTTAGAGTCTAAAGAGTTAACAGATCTTGTGTTCACAGTCAAGGCTGCAAACACCAGTGTATGGACAAAGGGGCCAGAATCACATATGAGGCAGCAAAATAGCAGATACGATCTCAAATTAATTCCTTTTTGTCTGTTGGTAACGTCAATATTTGCCTTTTCAAGTTTTTCCTGCTTGAATTGTTTCATTTTGTTATTTTACTCTGACACCTCATTTTCATTATTATTAGTCCTCTTAACTAGACAAAGATTCTGGGTTTTTGCAGGCTGCTCAGTTTTGGGGGAAAGTGGGCAATGGAGTCAATTTTCTGGATTGCAGTGCTTTACTTAGAAAGCACAAATGAAAGACTGCCCCAAGATTTCACCATGCAACACTTTACTGAAAAGTCTCTTTTTCATTTGCTTGTTTTTCCATAGGAAAGCAGTTAAAAGATCTCTTGGGTTTTCTTTTAATTCTTTACTTGACATTTTTTATGCTGTTATTGCATATCTTTGTCATCTGTTATATTTAAAACAATAACCAGAAAATGTCTATCTCACTTTGTTTTAACTACTAACATTCCTTTTATTTCGGATGATAACAGGTTCCTGTTTAGCTTGAGGGTCCTATTTTTCATTAAATTTTACTTAAAAAAAATGCATTGGCACTGAGATTTGATCCAGCATGTGTCTTTCTTAGCAAAGGTGAATTTGGTGTATACAGGTATATTTCTGCTGTTATGAAAGTTGCTAAATCTCTTAAATTCTTTCATTGATATGTCTTGCCAATGAAGGGTGAATGTTTCGTGCCTGATTGGGAATCATTGCCTTCTGTACTTTATTCTGGTGTCAGGATACAGTAAAGGTTACTGTGAGTGGCCGCTGGCAGGATCCCTGAGACTCTGGTTGTTTGGATAGGGAAAATACTCGGCTTTGTTTGCCGTTTTCTTTCAGTGCTGTAGACCCCCTCGTGTCATCAAAGTGCATAGCATGCTTGCAAGCAGAATGCCAACACATGAAGGCAAAACTGAGATAATTGAGCAAAGTTGAGAACAGGAAATCTATTTGATCTAAAAGTCAGTTGCCTCAGATGTGTTGGTGTTGGAGCCTTTTAATACAAATATGTGGGGAGATGGAGGAAGGAGGGTTACAGGAGAGGGGGAAGTCATCAAGTGAAGCCCGTAGGAGTTGCACCTGCTCTTGCTGTTAATCAGTCTTTGAAGACTGCAGGAGAGGAGCTCCAGCCTCATGGTGCTGGCTTGGAATCTGGCAATGTAAGCAGATGTTATCCTGTACCTAACAAAGAGAGGATTATGAATCTGACAAGACTGGGCATATGGGATAAAGTAATCTTACGAAAGGCTGTTATCTGCTCTCCTAACAGGGAAGCAATGGGTGTGTTTTTTAATCTTTTTTTTTCCCCTTTTTTTTTAATCATTTTAAGCAGCTGTTGAATTTTTGAAATGAGACTCCATGCACACTGCAGTCTCTTTAAAAACTCTAAACAACATAAAGTCAAAACTTAAGGTAATGAATCATCTTCAAATAGTACTTGAACTATTGGTGTGTTGCAGAAGGTGACTTACCTTTTTGCCTGTGGGTTTGTGTTTTTCTTCTCCTCTGCACAGACCTAGTTTTGATGCTAGGAGAGATCATGCAAAAATAACATGGAGAATACCATATGCTCTGGAGTGTTGCCACCGACAGGATTAAGCGATTTGTGGGAGTGTAGTGCTCTAAGAGAACAAGTCTGATTTCATACCTGGAGATCTGATTCTTTCTGCACCAGATAGAATCTTATGAGCATTAATAGAGAAGTTGTCAAGGAACAGACTGGTACTTCAGGGCAATGAAACTTGTGAGATTTCAGGCTATTAACAGGCACCTATTTTTTATCTTGTGAGGAAAAGGGATAAACTTCAGATTATAAAATTCAATATAGGAACAACAAAGCATGCAAAATTACTTGTCTTAGATTTAGTTGCTTTTAAAGTTTATCAATTTCTTCTTAGATCCCTTTGCATAAAACCCAGCTCTATTATTAGCCCAGTTGACTTCTGCTAATATTACTTTTATGGTAATTCTATTCCCTGTGTAAAGGCCCTCAGAAACAGGCTCCATAGAATTATTACTCTTACACAGTAGATGAGGGAGGAATACAGTTGTTACATATTTGGCTTTTTTTGGTTATGATTAACAGATCTGTGCACTAAAACCCACATCTTTTGAGTCTCTGCTTAATAGTACAGTGGTTGATCTTGCATAAACTTGATTTTGTTGACATTCCACCAAACAGGTCTGGATTGAAAGGGATTCGTTGAATTCTAAATCTTTCTGGCCATGGTAAACCAGCAGACCAAACTGAACACATGAAGCTTATTTTAGCAGTAGCTCTGATCCTAGGAGATTAATCTTTCTCTCAAAAAAGCCCTTCCAATGCAAATCAAAACAGAGGGCATACATTGCCAGGACCCTGAGGACACCAACAGCTCTGAGCAGCATCACTCCCCTACCCTTCATCCATTGCCCCCAGGCCCTGGTTGGAGTTATACTGTGGAGCTATACCTGTCTCTATCCCTGTTTGAGGAGTCCAGGGGATTCCTTCCTGGGCCTTGCACTTGACATGGGATTTCCTGCAAGAGCTTTCCTGTTCCCACCAACCTATGTCTTTGAGCAGGCTGATGATCTTTCTATATTGTCTGGTTTCTGGTCTCAAATTCATTGTGTGGAAGCCAGCTGCTGGTCACTGGTGAGCCTATACCTAATTCCTGTAAAGAGAGAGCTTGTGTTTTTGACAAAGTTGTGAAGCAAGGTTGGCTGTGTCAGCACAGATTTTACATTTCTGTTATGACAGCTGCTTCTACTAAGGACATTTTTTGAGGTTAGCTTAGGTCTTAAGTCAATGCCATTAATAGAAAAGACAAAACCATTTGCTTAGGAGATTGATTTAGTCAGAGGTAGATAAGCCCTTTAAATACTACCTTGCTTTATGACAGACCTGCTTATTCAGTTATCAGTTTTACCCCCATAGAACAGGAGTGGTGACAAGTAGGGTTATAAGGGTCCAATTGTGTAAGAATTGTACAGCTATTCAGTGCAGTCTGTGATAATTTGGGGACTAACCCCTCTAATATGCATAGTTTCTGTTTCTTTGTTGCACTAATAGAAGATTTGCACTGGTAGGAATAACTGTGTGTTCTTCTACAGCTTTACATCGCTAGCTGTTTTTTGGGAGGGGAAGAAAATTCAGAAGTGTGAACAGAACAGAAGTAGAAAAGGGAAGGGGAAAGATAAAGAAAATGTAGCAGAAATTTTCTAATACAAGTTGTAAAGTTGGAAGGGTTGGCATTGCTGTAGGTAGTTCAGAAATTAAATTCTTATTTTCATCGGACAGAGAGAGAAGAAAGCTATCACTCCTTTTAACTTCTGCCATCCGAACAAGCATTATCCTGCCTCATGCTCTGGATTGTGCCTTAGGGCATGCTGTGCCCTAAACAATACACATAGTTTGATAACAGAGGAGGAGAGCAGGTAGTCATAATCTAAAGAAGCTTATCTTTTTTGATAGAAGATGAGCTTAAAGACATACCTAAAGAGCTGCTGCTGTTTATAATTTTTATCAAGAATACAATGTTTGTTGAGAGGTCTGAACACAGCAAACACCACCAGGGTAAGAATGGTTTCTGCTTTTGCTGATACAATTTTTGGCTCACTGATTTGTATACATTGTGTGGGAGTGTGTGTTTGTTCTTGTTGGAATGATGAATAGTCCCCTGACTCAGCAAAGAAAACTTCACTTTAATCTTGATGCTGTAAGACTATAACAAACATAGTCTTCCACCACCACTCTAGTCTTAAAATAGCCATATTGGCTACATCCACTGTGTAGGCCTTGTGGATCCTCAGTGGGTTAGCAGTGCTTACAAAACCCTGATATTGATGCAGTTAAACCAGTTAAACTTCCTGCTAAGATCACTGGGTTTGGGGTGGGAAATAACTTCATTATAGCAGTACAGATCTTTGCAGACATCGTTAATATAGCCAAATCACCCAAAGTATTATAACAAGATTACTGCTATGGTAATTGGGTATCCAAGTACTATTAAAGTGATCTTATGGTTGATGTTGCTGTAGATAGCTCAGCAGTTAAATTCCAGACAGCATATCCCAGACCACTCAAATTATCAATCCTCTAGATAAAATAGGTAACAGTGGTGTAATGTGTGTAATGAGGTCTTCAGAAGTGTTTGAACTGACACACCAGAAGGACAGGCACAGTAATATGATCTGTTGTTGAGTTAGAAGTGGAAGCATGATCCTAAGATTAAAGCAGTGGCTGGGAAATTGACATTTTTTATCCTAGATTTTGGACACCACATCTGCTTGGTAAGACCCTGAGAAACTCCATTTTTCTTTTTCATGTCTACTTGATGTTCCTTAAGCTTGACCCTGATGTAGATTCTTCCAAAGAGGGACTATCCTGTCTGTGAGTAAAGTGCTCAGAGAAATGAATTCAAATCACAAGTTATAGATTATTTTTTTTTGCATAGAACTTTGCAAATTTTCTTTTTGCAGGGAAAACTCAAAACCTTACATTTGAAATGCGCTGTTGGTTTTTTAGTCTTCTGCTTCCCCTAAATAACTGTTTTTTATTGTTATTAAAATGCTTGGAGAGAATCATCATAAGAAAAAACAAAGTTTCATAACATAGACAAAATATTCAACTGGAAAATGTATCCTAGCTCAGCCTCTTAGGAATAATACTAGCAGTGAATAGCACTGTCTGGCCCAGTTCTGCTAGCTGATGTGAAAGGAGAAGTTTCATGGGGAGTTTAGTTTCCCTTTACTCTGTGCACACTTGACCCCCTTCTAGTAGCTGGATAATCCTGGTGCTTTTATTAATTGAGACCAAGCTGCTTGTACTTTAAATAGTTACAGGTACTATTGCTGAAGGAGAAGTGGTCAGATTCATTATGCTAACTTTATGGCACACTGAGGGGGGTTTTTCTTTTTATATTTAAGATAGCTGAAGTTCATCCATAGCAATCCTATTTATTGATCTTAAAATTCCAATAAGATGCTGAGGAAAAGGTTAATTTCCTTCAGACCTAATGCTTGACTAAACACCTAGGCACTGAATTCCCCAAATCTTTGTTTTATGCTAGGCAAGCTTCCTGTAGGTACCAAATAAGGCTTGGCACTAGATTTAAATGGAGACATCAATCCCTGGTTTTATCCAAAAGGACTACAGAGATATAGAGTCTCATTTCATGTCCTTCCTTTCTTTTTAGAAACTCATGCAACGCTTTCTCCTGTACTTCTAGTAGACGTTTTTTCAAATCTAGGATAAGAATATAGTTAAATGTAATTCTTAATATGCTAATAAGAGCAAAACTCTCTCTTCTAATTAAATAATGTGATGACACTGTATCAGTGTTATTATTATTTGTGCTCAGATACATTTGACAATTTTATCCACAACTGCCTACCCCTGACTTCTCCTTAAGTACCTAGCACTTGGCACCTCTGCTGCAAAGAACAGTACACCCATGTTAGCCATGCATTGATGTCACGAAGGAAACAAATCAAATGTTGTTTGGTATCATGTGTTTCCAGATGTCCTTATTAGTCCAATATTATTTGATTTAGCAAATGTAGCCCTGCTACTTTATTTAATACCACTGAATCTGTTTTTTAAATCCCAGAAGGTGCCAGAATTACCTGTTGTTGTTCCCTCTTCACGTTTTCCAATCATATGTAAAATTGTTTTTGCACATAGAATTGACAAGATTAGGTTACAATTAGCTGTCTTGCTGGAGTGTGATTGCATCTGTGTGAGAGGAAAGAGATCTTTCTGCTTATGAATGAGTTGGCCAGTTGTGCTTTTGTGCTTGGCATGCAACAGCTCTTAGTGACTGGAGTATAATTTTAATGATTCAACAAACTTTGGTATGTTTAGACTTAATATAGCAATGCAGTGCACACAGAAATATTAACATTAAAGGAAATAAATTTCTGTAATCTTTTCTACCTTACTCTCAGTACAACAAAGAAATCATCAGTAGATTTTGTGGACCAGGTAGAGGAAGTGTATTTTCCCTATCCCTCCACCACCCACCACACAAGCACGTTAAATGGTTTTTAGCCATAATATTTTTATTTGGTAAATAATTTTGATTTATTTTCAATCTATCAGCTTATTGAAAACAGTTTTATTTAACCCTGCCATTTTTAAATTCCACTGTTCAGGGATGTTTCTCCAGTTCTAGTGAGAATTTAGAAGAGATCCACTCTGAGGGAGGATTATCTGCTATCTGCCTAATGCAGATTTTGCTTCTCCTAAAGTATTCAGTCTTGAGGGATGTAAGAGCCACCTTACTGAAATAGGTGGACCTCAAGTCCAGTCCAAAAGAAGTGTCTATATTCTTATTTGTTGCTGTCTGTTAAACAGCATCATCTTCTCCTTGAATTTACTAAACAGGAGAACAGTTAAGTGACAGATACGGGAATGGATCTGGTGTATGTCACTGCAACTTCATTCAGTTGTGGAGTCAAACCAAAAACTATGTGACTTTCTGTTGTATAAAATAAATTGTGGAAGAGTTCCTAAGTGAATTGGAGATTACGTGCAAAGAAGACATATCCTAAACATTTGTATGAATGCAAATCCTTTACTGTGAAGGCCTGGGATAAGGGAGAGAAACATTGCAGGAGTCAAGCAATTGCTCTTATCCTTGATGAATGTTCCACAGCTCTGAGCTTTAAATGTTCATCCCTCTGCACACCCTGGCTCTCTGGCTGTTCTAGAGAAGTGCAGTGATAAGGACAGTGCTAAGGATATATTTCTCTGTGCTTGGACCAACTCGAAGCAATGGTGCTTGTTTCTGAAAGAGAAAACTATTTTACAAACTGCGTGTACCTGAAACTTGGGTGGCCAGTTGTCTCATTCATGTTAAAAGCAATCATTGTATCATCCTTCCCAAAATACAGAACTGCAATTCACTGTCATTGTGTCAGGTATTAATATTCCATGTGCTGGAAGAAAGCTGTCTAGTAAGCTTTAGGCTTAGGTAAAGGATTTCCCCTTTTCTTTCTCTATTCTTAAAAGGAATACTTCTCAGGGACATTGTGAATGGGACAGGATGGTTGAAATTGGACTAATAATGGAAGTCTGTGCCTTTTATAAGATCTTGTCTTCTCCTGTTTATTGTGCCTTGACGCTTTATGTTTCTGGGCTTCCCAGCTTTTTCTCTGGATTTCAAGATGTGTTTCTGTTTGTGCCTTAAACTTCCCAGTCTTGAAGACTCCGTAACTGCTTCTGTGAACAGTAAAATCTTCCTCTTCTATCAAATCCTAAATCCTCTGAATGCCTGAATCATTCTTTAATGACTCTTAACACTAACCTTGCATACATATGTATCTGTATTTAAGGTAAATATCACAAAAAGGATCAATAATCACTGAACTAGAAGTTAATAGAAGTTTTGTCTTTATTATCAGTGCTCTAAGATTTAAACTACTTCTGAGACCTTTAGGGGAAAGACAATCACCATAGGATCTCATGGCTTATGTTATTTTGAGTATTCTCTTGAGGTACTGCTTCATTTAGCTTAAAAATCGTGATTTCCTTATTACTCTGTTATATTTCTGTATGGAGGGAGGCTTGATCATTCCTGGCATACAAAGATACAGTCTTTTCTGAAAAACTAAAGGGGGAAAGGGAGCTAGTGCTGATCAGAGAGTATGTGGCTACAGAAATATACCGCTGTTTGTAATTAGGACAGTTGTCCTAATTGTAAATACTGCCACCTTTAATCTTCAGCTGGGTACAGTTAGGATTCCTAAAGAAGAGTGCTTGTAAGTTTGTGGTTCAGTGAGGACCAACGCAAGTCAGGAGATGAGAGATTTGGCATTGTTAAAAAAAGTGTTTGGAATCCATAAATATCTGGTTTTATTCTGTGACACCAATGGAAAGAGGTGGATGAATTTTGAACCTAGAAAGAAATGATCTCTGGTAGTACAACTCCTAATTCCATCAAGATTCTATAATTCTAAGAATACTTATTTTTTATTGCCAGTTTATTCAATTTTTTTTCCTCTGTGAGAGTGGATTAGGACAGTTTGGGCCGACTAGAGAAGATTTGAAGAAGAGAAAGCAGAACAATGCCAGATAATTCTTTCTTTAAAATAAAAGCTCCACAATTGGTAGAACTATGAGAATGCAGCTGCTAAAGTGCTTTTGCTTCTCTAATCTTTCTGACATCTGGAATTGCTGAATCCAAGAAAGATATACCAGTGCTTCAACAGATCTGTTCAATAGAGTGTGTAAATAGATAAGATTTAATTCTAATGGAGGAATACAAAAAATGTGAGGACCATAGTTTCAGTAGCCATTGCCAGCACTGGGGTTTTTTTAGCAAATGCTATTACTGGAAGAGGCAGAGCTGATAGATTTGCTATCTTTGCTGTTGCAGCTTAGGAAATTTCAAGAAGTCAGCTGTCAGATTCTGAGGCCCTTGCAGGCTAAGGAATTTCAATTTCAAAGTACAAGAGATTGAAGTCTTGAAACAAAAGATCATCAAACACTAATAATTCCTGACTGTTGCTGGAACTGTGAAGTTGGTAGGGAACAGTGCCTCTCTTAAGGGGCAGCGAGTGTGACAGTGCATCTTGCACTCAATTCTGTGGGGCCATATGAGGTTGATATGAATGAACAGATCATTGAAGGCCACCAAAAAAAAAACATCCACGTGAATGCCCATGAAATTGCTTTCAAAGTAACGGGACAAGTTCTATGAGAACTGCTGAATGTCTTTTCCCAAGCACCTCAGAAAACAGACTTGCCTTAGTAAGTCTTGTTATGGAGCTAAGTGTAGTGTACTTAAAGATTTCAGCTTCAAAGTAGCACATGGAATGTTAGCTGCTAACTCTGTATTCAGTTTAACATATAAATATTGTTAAATGTGTGCATATCACCCTCTATATGACATGCATGGGTTTTATGATTTAACTACAGAAATATGATGTTAAACAAACTGAAAATCTGAATTTTTCACCTTTGAATATTTCAAATTCAGCCTGAATTGCTCAACAAATTTTGCTTTCCCTAGACTACACTTTAAGTGTATTTTTCAGCAAAGAAACTATTTGTCACAAAAATCACAAAACTTTCCATACGGTGGCCTTTAAATCTTCTTGTGTTGCTGCTTTCCAATACATGCTTTTTCAGCCTGCAGATTTACTTGCAGATTTGTTTGTAGATTTAGTACATTTACTCTGTTCCCAGATGTATTCTGTTGCATTTGGCTGTATTAAAATGCATCTTTTAGGTAGCAAATTATTCACTCTGTAAAAGTAATCTGCCTTTGTTATTTACTCCTTCACAAAGATTTGTAGCAACAAGAATCTGTACCGGCAAAAAAATCATAACATGGTCTTATGACTGACAAAAATCTACAATGATTTTGTGGCCAAGCTCTTTCTTTGACCTAAGACTGGAAAGGGACCAGGTCTCTGGTTTCATTTTATTAACAACTACATCTTGAAGTCAGTCTGTCAACCATTTTATTGGTATGTCTTGTTTACATCATATAGTGCAATTTCCTAGTCAACAGTTAAGTTAAAAGGCAAAATATATGGCATCAATGTAGCTGACTCTATAACTGAACCAAAATTGCTTAAATAAGCAAACTAATAAAATAATAGATTTGCAACAGCACCTACATCCTATGAAAGCAATGCCGAGTGACTTCTTTTCATTGCTGATAGTGTCTCAGATTAAAAATTTAAATGCTTTCTCTACCACTAACCAGAGAGAAAAATGATGTCTAGTTGTCCAGGTAATATATAATGATAATAATAATAATAATTTAAAAATGCAAATATCTTGACAATCCTTAAATCTTTTAGAATTTCTTCCGCCTATTGACATTTTAGCAAAAATCCAGAAGAAGCCAAAGAAGTAGCAATACTAGTTCAGAAACCTATGTGACTACTTCTTTAAGTGTATATTCTCCAGGTTTATTGATACAAAAAAAAAGTCTAATTTTAACAAGTGGTTCCCACTAATTTCTCTTGACAAGTTAAGCTGTATGTTCTACATACAACCAGAAAAAATTCCTTTTTACTGCAACTTGATAGTTGTACCAAAAAAACCCACGTTGCCCTGTTTTCTTCCATCCAAACTTGAGCTTGTTGAGAATGAATTCTTCCCTCAGACGCTGGCCTTGAGCTACTTGCCGTTAGTGGGTGTGGAAGGAGGTGGAAATGGTGTTTCCCCAAAGCGATGAGGCATGTTTAGCTGGCAGCAGGGTGGATTTCTGCAGGGGAAGGACGGGGGAGAGACAAGGAGATATAGCTAGGAGAGGTCCTGCAGCAGGCAGGGTGCCTTTTGAACAGAGCAAAAGATAACCCTGTACTTTGCACTTGAAGGTAAAATATGAGGGAGATTTCCCTGAGCGTAGGAGAGGACCTTGCAGCATTTGTTTTCACTCCAGTGGCTGCTGGAAGTCACCATGCTGAAAGCAAGGTTTAAGAAAAGGGCTGGCTCTACAAGGATACTGTGGGCATTTGGTGGCTTTGTTTACAACTTCTTTTAATGTATTTCCCCTACTAAATCTGAGCTCTTTCTATTTTAAGTTATTAATGTCTTAGAATAAGTAAGTATTTTATGATCTTGCAAAACTTACTCTGAGATATTATAAGCCAGTGTTGTTTCTTGGTGTGCTTACTTTAAGGAAAAAAAAATAGGGCAGCTTCATCTCCAGCCTACAAGTGACCCTATTGCATCGTGTGGTGTGTTTATATGGTAATATGTAAACACATATGTCTGCAAGATACAATTAGGATTAATGACACCTTGAGCTGAATGATGACTTGGAAGAATTTATTGCATTTTCTTCTATGAGTTGAGTATTTTGGAATGGCAAGAAGTACTGATCAATAGGAATTGCTTTTAGCTTGTGGGAGGCGAGTCAGATGCAGAATTCTCAGGACAGAAATTAGAAGAGTGGTTACGTAAGACATATGGCTTTAGCAAAGGCGAATGGATGGCTGTCAGTAGGAATGCTCTTCCTGCTTGAATTGTCTATGATTCATGAAATATGTGTACATAATTATGCAAACATAAGAACAGTAGCTTATGTGTTATACATACACTGACACACACAGGGTGTGTTTTGCTTCTCACTCAGTTTGAAGATGAGGTGCCATCTTCTTTGACTGTCGAGGAAACGGTGCCAGAACGCCAGTGAAACTTCTCTCCAGCACACTTAGTAGCAGGCTGCTGTGAAGCAACCAAAAATCAGCTGGGCATAGCACTGTGCTAATCTGGCTATATTGCTCCCAAAATGAAGTTAGCTTGAGTACAGCCGGCAAGGCTACAGGGAGCTTGGATATATTTCCACTGTATTGCAAGTAGGGAAATAGATGGTACCCAAAAGAAAAGAGAGTTTATATCCTGTATATCAGTAGATTTCCCCAAAACATCACAAAGGGCAAATTACTCAAGAACTTTAATCAAGTGACTGAGGTTGTTTGGATTAAAAACCTTTCAGCTCTATTTTCACTCAGCTCCCATGTTTCTGTGATTGCTTCAATTTGCATTTATGGGCCTAACATATTGAAACATCAGCACACACATCTAAAATCAGCAGTGTTAAGACTATGCACTAGGAATTTTTATTTAATCAAAATACTAATTTAAAAAAAATTTAGACAGTGGAATAATGAGAGAATACCAAGGAGCAAACAGGCCGCAGCATTTTTAAATGTTCCCCTGCTGTCTATGGGAGACGTTATCTTCATTTCTTTTCTTTATCAATTTATTGCTTTTGCTTTTAGACTGGAGGGAAAAGGAAACCCCCGATCTTGCATGGCTGTACTGAGGACAGCAGCCATTCATTGCTACAATGGCTTTTGGGATATTTTGTAAGTTGGTTTAAAGGGCTGATAAGGGGAGAAATAAGCCATCTTTTCAAATCTGTTCGAGTCAGAAAGGAATAGTTGGTGTGATCATCTATGCAATGCATCATTGCCCTCTTACATTTTACTGCAATGATAACTGCTGGTGCAAGATCCGTGTTTGGTGATACAGCTGGTACATGAAACTGTAAAAGAGGAGCTCCTGTTTTTATTTTAGCCAAGCGTCAGAAAATGGGGCAAACAGCTGCTTGGGGCAATTCTAAATGCCCGAAGTAGAGGCCACCACAGCATGGAGGAGCATGTCTGGTACAGAAGCCCTTGCAGTTGAGTTGCAGAGATCCGAAGGCAGACTAGAGAGAGAAGCCTGCCAGCACAGTTCCCTGCACTTAGAAATGGTGAGTCACCATGAACGAGAAGTGTCATCAGTAGCAATGGGTGCCAAGATTTATGAAGAGCTGTTTTGTCTGTCTAACAGTGCCAAGAACATTGTCTTGCTCTTCTCAGTTGTTCCAGGGTCTATCCAATAGTTTTTGAGCTGATTGGGATTATAATATTTGAGTTACTCCATCTTCTTCCCCCCTCCCCCCATTTTTTTTCTTACCTGACTGAATAATTGTAGCCATCTTCTTGTATGTGAGGGAATGTTGCTGGCCCCTGAGGTAAGATTCCCCTGGTGTCAATAATGCAGTTTTGAGGCTGGCCAGACTGAACTTGGAATATATGAGTTTCCCTCATCTGAAATGTGAATGGGCATTGATTGAATAGAATATTTATTTGAATTTGATCTGTATGATGATGCAATGAGTTTGTATACAATGGTTATGTTTCAGTACAACAGTACTTAAATGATAAACTTTTGAAAAGCCATAGTTCATTCCTTTGTGCATCAGCTGTAATGCTATCCATTGCACAGGCAAACCCTCTCTAATATGGAGAATTCGTATCGAAGAGGTTTCCTAGCCTTTGAAGTGCATCAAGTGCTTTCTAGCACTTTAAAGCACTATGTGAGCATATTACAAAAAACCTCACCAAGTAGTGTGTTTTTGAACAGTTCCACTCCATCAAATTCAATATCCCTATCTTTGAGGGTTTTACGAAAAAAAATCCCAAACCCATTGAATTTCAGATGGATCATGTGAGTGTCCAAAATCGAGTCTTATCCCAACAAAAGGCCATTTATTTTTCTATTTTTCATGCATATTGTAATTAGCACAGCTAAACAGAAGAAGGCATGGGGTTAAGAATTGCCCCCTTACCACAAAATCTTCAACAAAATGCAAATTTGGGAGGAAGATCCAGCAGGACTTAAGCTATTGCAAACTGAGCTTTGTTCTTCTTTTTGGCTTAGAAAGTTGGGAAAACTGATCCCCTTGTCTCAGAAAGTTGAAAGCCTTTGTGCTATAGGTACCTAACCTGGGAAATGCTGTGGCAGGGAGTGCAGAATGCTAGTGCATGTTTCATGCAAACAGGAATTATGAGATACTCTGTGAAATGAGTGGTGCCCAGAGCTTTGGAGTGTGTACTGCTCCTTATGAATTTACCATTGTTTCAAGAGCTGTGAAAAACCTGGAAAATTCTTGTTGTTTGCACTTCGGTGCTGTGCCAGATCCTACAGCTTGCAGTGAATCTGTGACCTGAAGCCTGACATGCTTCTGCTTTCAGCTAAGATGTCAGCATTTCCAGTAAGAAGGAAAAAAAAAGAGGGCATGTGCAAGGAATTCTTACACTGAAGACAAGGATTTGCCACCTACCCCTAGGAAATAGAAAATATCCCACAAAGTTAAAATAACAGAAAGACTTATTCATTCTAAGTTTATAAAGATGAAAGAGAGTTACTTTAATACTTGGTAATAAAAGTACATATATAAGGCAGTTGATAATGTTGGTAAAATAACATTGCAATAGGAATAGGGGGATTTTGATATTTAGTCAGTTTTGCCATTGATTTACTGTGTCAGACTTTGTCAACACTGCGCCTCCATTTCTATTAAGATAAGAGATGGGTGATAAATTTTCTCCTAAATATCTAGTGGATTTTGAAAGATTTTGAGACTAAAATTTGCAGTTGATCACAGGGTTATGATTATTTGTAGCATTACTTTAAAGTAAAAATATTTCTAATTTAATATTTTTTTTTCTTCGTAAGGAATTTTACTTTTTTACTGAAAAGTTCAAATTACATTAGGAATAAATGTTTCATGTGCCCCCAATGGAAATATTAATTTACTTCTCAAGGTTTCATTAAACCCTAAGCTCTCATATCTTCTATGGTGATGACAGCTTGTCTCATTCATGGTCAGCCACTAAATCATTTGTGTCACCCCTTATGTTGGTGTAACACCACTGCTCATAGAGCTAAAGTTGGAGTCTTAAAGTGGTTCTTCTGTAGTTTTTGTATTGATTGCTTTGGGATTTTTCACTGGTCTATCATTACTGGCATAAATTGTTGTCAGTGGGATTAACAAAAGTAACAGTAGAGAGCGAGGACTCAACTGTGCATTCTCCAAGCAGTTGTTACAGAGATTGCAGTCAGAGCAACCTGGGGAAACCTGGTGCAAAGCAGCTGTTGGTACCTGCCATGCTGCTATCAACCTGCCCTCCTAATGGAAGTGGGCACAGGGACCCATCTCCTTTTCCATTGCCCTGAAAAGATTTCAAACATTAGATTTTAAAATACTAACAATAAAAGGAAAAACTAGAACCTAGCATGTAGAGAGGGGGAGGATGAAAAATAAAGTTCCTACGCATGGGCTCAGCCAGTGTGGATTTGCAGGCAAGAGTCAACAGGACGAGTGAGGCTTGATCTATGGGTAGTGTTAAACTGGGATTGAGACACACAGGTTCATCTTCTGGCCAAGGCTTCAAGAGTGCAGTCAGCTCACACACACTGTGCTCGGGGTGTCTCTGCAAATCCGAGATAATAAAGTTCCTCTTCACTCACCCTTGGCTGGTATTGTCTGTGAAGAAACTAAGCTTTTTCAGAGAGAAGCTGTTTTTCTCCATGCACTGTACAACGCCATGTGCAGAGTTGTCCAGATTCCAGAATGGATCAGTAATTTATCATACTTTGTGGGATGGAAAGGAGTATCACCAGATTTCTTTCTTCTTGAGGATAGAGATTTTGATTAATTTTTTCCTTCTCTTCAGGGTTAGCACTTCGCGTTACATATGTTTCAAGGAAGGGAAATTACTCACTTGACAGCTGTGGATAAAACATGAAATTTTAGATAATGTTTTAAATTCACCAGGGACAAACCTGCTTCAAGGTAATTTATAAATTAAACTAAATTCAAATATTGTCTCCTGGCATGTATCTGTAATTAGAAAACTCTCCTGAAGAGGAAAGAGATGGCTGGTATAAAAATTATTTTGCAGCTAAAAATAGAAATGTCTAGGGATTGGGTGATATCAGGCAAGTTATGTGTTGAACAAGCTTTCTTCATTTTGCATTTAAAAGTATTTCCCAGCTCACCAGCTTGAGTAGCTTCAAGCTTGCTATGTGAAAGTTAATGGGGAGAGAGTCACAGTGTGAGATGTTGAATTATTTGTGACTGTGCAGTTTCTTTGGTGTGAATTTGGTTTCAAAATTCCCTCTTTTCCCCCTCCCTTGTTTCTCTCTCTGTTATCTAGCTTTTTGACACCTGAAGGGGAAAAAAGAAGTACTCTTTAGAGAAAAGCTTTTTCTGATTTGGGAAATGTTATTTCAGAGCTGCTTTATTTTTCTCTTCTTAGATTTGGTTCTTATGGTATCATTAGCCCACTTACACTTGTATGCAAGAGCATGCAAATGCTGTGGGGCCATGCAGTAGCCTTAGTTAGCATCAAAGGCTGACAGCCTCTGAACCTCCTGGCACTGCTGAGCATCTGGATGTTGGCCTGCTTTGCTCTCCTTTCTCCTCTGTTCTTTCCCTTCCAATTTATTTAATTCAATGCACAGCAATCCTATTTGCACTCTTGCCTTTCACCTGCTCCGCTAGTTGCTTTCTTGTGAGCAGTTGCTTACCTGTCACTGGCTGCAGTGGCAACATTTTTAGGCATGAGGAGAGGTCGCTGAGAGACATTTGTCTATTTTTTGACACAAGCCCCGTAGTTGCATTTGGGCTCATGAACAAGGGCTATGCTGCCAAGTAAATGCCACTGGCTTTCCCAGTTTTACAGTTCTGATAAAAATTCTGTGCAGTGAGAGATCATTCATTCAAGCACATGAATCAGAAAAGAAACAAAAATATCCTTTGCAAGTAGTAGTGTGTGGTAACATATCTCCAGCAGATTACACTTTTATTCAATTTCTTTGTAAGGGGCCATGTGTCAAAAGGCTTTTTACCTAGATCTGCTAAAATGGTATATGGAAGGACAACATATTTTCTTCACCTTTTACCTTGGAGCAGTAAACATTGTTGCTGAAGACCATTAAAACCTAGTTGTGTCAGCTCAATTTCTAACTCTGGCACTCTTTCAGGGTTAAGTAGCAGTGTTATTAATGGGAGGTGACATCAGTCAAAAACTGTGCCAAATCCAGGTACAGCAGGCTCCAGGGCAACCTGTATTCAGTACGTTTCTAATTCTGACCTGTAATTGCAGTCATTTTCAGAAGCTTAATGCTTTCCAACTGAGTTTTCCTTACTCTACTGTTATGCTGAAGTGAAGCTGCAGCTGTGTTGGAGCTAAAGGACATAGGAAAAATGTGGGGAAAAATATCCACTTTATGAAAGTCAGGATTTGTAAACTTTGATTAGTTTTCAAAATGGGAAAGGAGTTATTCCTTGGTATTTTAAAAGACATCCACTATTTGGCCCTTGGAAGGGTCACATGCTTCTGCTTGTTAATGAGTTTGCACACGCGAATCTATATGAAGCAGAAATCCACTGGCACCTAGGATTGTAACTGAGCAAAAAATAACAACACTAAGTAACTTATTTACCCCAAAACACAGTCATCTTCTCACTAAAACTGTTTAGCAGGATTTGCAGTAGTTTTGGAGGAGAAGTGGAATGCTGTGGAAAGCAGGTATTAGAACTATCCATTTTGAAAGGAAACATTACATTTATTTCGATGAAATAGGACATTAAAATATGCAAAAACATGAAGACAAAGCCACTGTTCTTATTTGGATTGAAAGGTATATATTCTCACTAAACTAATTTTTTTCAAGGCTTTTAATTCAAGTTTTTGATATAAGAATAATAGGGGCACAAATATTGTGTTAGGGAAGACCAGTGGGAACAGACTGCAACTTGTGGCATAGTGGAAAAAAGACAATATAAACATTTTGGCACGTGTAATTAGAAACAGAAAAAAATGTTGAAATAAAAGATAGCAAGTCATTTCTGCACAATATAAGAATTCAGACAAAAATAATGTATACTAGAAATACAAGTTATGATTAGACCTGTTGGTGGCCTTATGAACTACATATAGTATGACTTCTTGCTCAGAGATTGAAAGCACTTCAAACCTCACACTGTCAAATGGTTCACCATCACTTTAATGAATCCTCAGTCTCCAAGAATTGCTGCTGATGTTGCACTGTGAAACACTCCTTACAAATGATCTGCTACTTTCCTTGCTAATATGCAAGAGCTACCTTGCATGGGGTTTTGTGGTTTGTGTTTCAATGTATTTGCAAGGTAGTTTCTTTTCTTTGAATGCTGTGAAATGGATTCTTTCATGTTACATGATGATAGATAAGCCTTTTAATATTTTAGCAGAAATTACTCCAATCAACTAATTACATTCTCTAATGTGGTATCTGAACTGGGATAATAGGTGAAAGAGCTATCTGATGAAAACACCTGGGTTTGAACATTTTTTATTTTTGCAATACAGCCCTCAGTGTGTTTTCTATATCTTGCCTTAAGAACAAGTCTCTATTTCATCCTCTGAACTGTTTTGTCCTTAGAAAACAGAGCTTGGCCTACTCTGTTGAAGGGAGAATCTGGAGGACAAATTATTTTGCTTTTTCCTATGGAAAACCATAGGAAGGTGAATGGGAAAACAAACATCAACATGTGATTAAGTCTCTGTTATGCTTGTATTAATGTAGAAAGAGACTTATTTAAGATAAGTTCATTTGTTCCTTGTAGTTTGGACTGAAGTGTGAAGGATTACAACCTGAACCATATAACTTTTTTACAGACTTCAGCTGGGGAGGTCATTTCCAGGGTCATTATCTTCATGCAGAAATCTGTGAACACTGGGGACTTTTAAGCTGAATTTGAGACTTGAGAGAGGCCTGGCTGCGGCCTCAGCTGGGCGTGCTGATGGCACCCAGGTGAGCACAGCGATGGGGCATGGCTTTGCTGAGGCAGGGAATGGAGGTGCCTGCCACAGATAGGATTGCTTGCATTTGACTTCCTAGCAGACAGGCCGAGTATAAAATATAAAATGCTTTACTTCTTGCTCCTTGGTTCCTTATCTTCTCTGGTGTGAAGGTTCGGGGCTTAAAAGTAGGAAAAGAGATTGCAGACATGAAAGCGAGCTCTAGTGAGCAAGGAGGTGATAACACCCAATACCCTGCTGTATTGCTCGGTGTGATGCAGTTGGTTTTTAAGGTTTTTTACTTCTTTGGATTAAGAGGCAATGAGGCACAAGAAGACCTGGTGTATTTGCTGCTTTGTAAAGGTAGTGATCTGTTTATGCTGTGTTGGGCAAAGGAGCAACTGAAGAGCAGGTAGGCATACTTCAGCTTGCCCTCCTTTAGATGATACAGGTTAAAAAGCAGGGAAAACCCAATAGCAGGCTCATCAGCTGCCTAAATACCTATGGCTTGCAATCAGCTTGGAGAATCTGTTAAAGTCCTTGTTGTACAAGTTAAAGCTTGCTCAGATGTATCTCATGAGTTTGCCATCATGTTCCTGAAAATGCTATCTAGACTCATCAATAGGCAACAGATGATGTGCAAATCTTATGACTGCAGAGTCAGGGAGCAATTGTGACCCCTTAGACCAGATTCTGTAAGCAGGTATGTGTTATCCCCATGGAGAAGTACTTTGGCAGTTCTTTTGAAGTCAAAACAAGAGAACAGAGCTGATTGGAAGGAAGGTTCTGTCCAGGGTTCATTGCGATTAGGGGTTCTGACTGCTGCTCTCAATTCACAGCATTTAAAAAAATGTATTAAGAATTGTGGATTTGTTTGCAACTGATGTAATGAGAGTTCTGATAGGTTGTTTCATCTACATAACTTTGTTCCATACAAAGTCATACTTCAAGGTGTAGCCAGTGCAGAGGTCTGGCTCTGTCTCAAATTAGTGTTCTGTTTCCCTTGGGCTGAATGTGTTTGCTTCTGTCCATGTTTTCCTGCACTGAAATTTTTAGAAGTTTCTATATTATTGGGCTCTACAGAAACTTTTAGTGTACTGTTCAACTGGTGAATTTAGGAAACCTTATTTTTAGTAGTTTACTGCAGAAAGTTGAAGTAGTGATGGGCCAAAAAATGGACATACAGCTGTAGGTAATTTACATTTTAGGCAAGTTTCTGAAGGTGTCATCAGTGGCTGTTCAGTTTAAGCATGCTCAGCATGACTCCAGTACAGCCTGGGCTTTACCTTTTCTTGCAGAGGTGGGTTTAAGCCACTTGATTGTCTCATTCATCTGTGCTAGAGATAGCTGGGCTGTCCTCCTACTATACCAATGGAAGAGAACAGGACCTTTTTCACTCACAGATCAGATTTGTCAGAGTATTGAGCATCCTGACAGTTTCTCATGCCTCTCAGTCATTTTTAATTTATGTAGGAACTAATTTCTTATATCCTCAAAGATACTGTATTTTTTGATTCATTGTACAGGAAATTACTGCCAAGTGTTTTTTTCAGTTTTCCTTCTAATAACTGCACAAAACTCAATTATAACTAATACCAATTAGCTGTGAATGACTTTTGAGAGCTCTATTAAGCAAAAAATATGAGCAGATGACAACTATTTAAAATATGGGACTATGTCAGTTTTAATATCCGTTATGTTGCTGTATTTCCAAGACATAAAAGTGATGAGAATGGCATGCACTGAGTAAAAGAAATTTGTTGTGGTTACTTAAAAGTTGTTTTTCATTATTATTAACTACTAGAAAGTCAAATATTGATAGTAAATATTTTTTGATATGTAGTATGGATTTTCATGAATTTAAAATATTTGTTCCTGCTAATAAGTGTTTTGCTGCTGCTTATGAAGTGCTTGAATTATTTTTAATTACCATATAGATTTGTGAGATGTACATAGCTATAGCTACCTTATGTTTACTCTGTGAAAAGATACAGATTGTGCTAATAGTTCTCAATGATGGGTTCAGAACATTTTCCAAGTGAATCAGGGGGATAGCAGGTTCCCTGAGCGATAATATTAAGACATAGCAAAGATTCAGCTAACCAGCACTGATCAATAAAAGATGTCCAGAGCAGAGAACAAGAAAAAGACAGGCATAAAAGAAGACCTTTTAGGATACTTCCCCAAGTCATCTGTGGCTTACAAATTTTTGGATACTTGTAGTTGTTAATCCTGGATGAGATTTTTTTTCTTCTGAATATATGAATATACTTAAGTCTGGAATCCATGTAAAATTTCAACACCAGCAGAATCCCATGGGAATAAACTTCAGTATCTCTTTATAGTGAAATATATCTTTTAAATGGTCTGATCATAGGTTAAATAGCTTTTTTCTTTTGGATTTCAAATTTGCGTCTGACAATGGTTTCCTATTAACCAAGTCCAGTTGCTTAGCTCTTATTATAGAAAATGTCTCAGCTGTGGTCCTGATTTTTAAACATAAGTTTGTCTTTATCTCTGCCCCATCATCCCCTCTTTCTTTTTTAATTCTTTCTTGTTCTTGCTGATTAGTAGTCAGTTAAAAATTGAGCAAACCTCAGTTTCTGAACTTGCTTAGTGAGAACTGCAGGGGCTGAGAAACACCCTTGGAGTGGATTGTGCACTGCAACAGCCAGCACAGCAACACATAAAAAAGACATAATAGATGAACTGCGAAGCAAACTGAATTAGGTACAGTTACAGCAGTGTAATGAACTGGTGCCTTTAGTAATTAGCCAGGGCTGAAGTGATCTACTGTGGATTATATTCTTTGACTCCCTCTAATAATCTAAGTCACATTTCCCTGGTTGACATTTACGAAAGGCCTCAAGTTATATGTATTTTTTTTCTGGAGTTTCATAGCTCACTTTTGAATGCTCAAAACCTGGATGTTAATGCTGAGAGCTTCAGTTTAAATTGTCCTTTCTGCAATTTTGTACGCTTCTAACTTTATTACAATTCTGTCCTTTAAGTCAGATATATGAGACATTACAGCAGTTATATTAGAGTATAAAACTTGTCTGGACTAAAAAATGGCAATAAAATTTATGTTCTTTTCCCTGGAACTGGTTCTTTATGGACCTGTTTTCCAAAGGGATTACCCACCAGTTTCTTCAGGGCTTCGCTAGTATCTGGGCCTATATCAGGCATGTATGATACTGGGTATAGTGGTTCTAGTTCTGGGCCCAATTTGCAAATGTACAGCATAGGTTCATACAAAGGTGACACTTCAGCACTGCTGTGGCATTTGCTTGACATTCCCAAAATTGCATCACCCAGGCCACCTTCTCTGGGTGTTTTTTTTTTGTTCCCTTTAGATATTACTTTTTTTTTCAAATCAGGAAATATTGCTCACTGAGCAATTTTGTATTACTACAAACTTCAAAAGTTGAAATAATGAAGCTTTAAGTAATATAAAAATGACATCAACGATACACATCTAAATTTTGAGTATTTGATGCTTCCTTGTGAAGATCTGATGATCCTTGAACTTTGGAGTCTTTTCTGAAGTTTCCAGTTTTATTTCGTAACTTTGAAGCCTGAAGTCTAACCTGAACATAGAGGCTCATATTTTTGTTAATTTATTGCTTTTGAGAATGGGAGCTTAAGGTGGAAAAGTTTTAGTATCATAAAATTCATGTCAGTCTATTCATGTTTCATGTTAAAGGATCCTGACTCAGAGAAATCCAAACACTGCACTAGTATAAATAATAAGCAATGACGTGTGTTAAGTTAAATACATTTACTTTTCTATTACTCTCTTTTAAGACAAGTTTGAAATTGTCATCTCATATGTAAACCTCAGGCTGATGTGTGTCAGGTGTTGGCATCAGGATTATGAATTTGAAAAACAGGCGAGCAGTCAACAAATTTTGTATTTTCATCTTGCTCAAAATATGCATATGTTGATAGTATTTACTAGGACTTATTTGCATAGGGAAAAAGCCTTTAAATGCTGCTGCTTATCTTGTCTTTAGCCCCGTAGCATTTATAGCAAAGATGCTGTTAGCTGAGTTGTGCTATTTAATCTGGTGTTCAAAAGAAAATGTCAACCAGACTAGCTATGAAAATTAAACTATTCCAATGCCTTTAGGACTTCTTTCTTCCATTAGCTTCAAATGAAAATAAACACAGAGATTTTTCTATTCTTTACTGGAATCCTTCTATCCCTGTTTCTCTTTTTGTGTGATTTTGAACTACTGCATCTGCTTTTCCTTGCTCCTTTCCAGTCTCTGTCATTACTCTTGCTTTCTGTTGTATTTAATTTCTTCCTCTTTTTTTAAATATATAAATTCTTCAGACCACCTCAGTTTTTAATGAGCTAGTTTTCAAAACCAACTAAATACCTAATACTGTTGAGATTGCCTGTTGTGTTGCCTGCAAGCATTTTTCTCCTTGGTGGAGGACTTGTATTATGCCCACAACATTGCTCACTTGAAACAAAGGTGGTATTGCCTCACTGTAGTCTCTCTGGTCAGTATTTGGCAACTTGGAAGGATTCACAATCAGCACTTCATAAATATCTCTTTCTGAATGCAAATTCATTTAAAATGTAGCTCCTGGAATGCCGACCAGAGGATTGTGTTACATTTGAATTTACCAACTATTAGGAATGCAAAAACTGTTGGAACTAGACTGAGTCTTTTTCTTCCATTTATACAGTTGATTGTTTCATTCTGGGTTCTCTTACAACTAAAGCCGAGACAATTCTTGATTGTCTGCATTAGCTGAAGATATGGAGTGTTCCATGTAAAGCAAATAACACTGCTAATCCAAACCATGTGTAAAAGAGCACGCCATGAGCGTGGGATTGAGCAGAGAAGGGCATATGTCAAAATTCACTGGAGAGTTTATAGACTCCTGAACTTTAAATGTCCGAAACTAAAAGACCTACAGCAGATTGCTGTGCAGTGAGGTTATACTGCTTTCTCGGCCTGGGCTGCTTCACTGGCCTCTTTGCACGTACAACAGAGTTACCTGAACCCAAAGAACCAGCTGAGGATACTTGGGTTATGATGGGTGGGTTCTGGACTGTAGAGATGATGTGGTCATATCGCTTGATGCTCCCAGCTGAGAGAGGGAGAGGAACGGAGAATACACAAAGAATATATGAAGGAAAAAGGTGAAGGTGTGTGGTCTCACAGGCCTTTCTAAAATGTCCATTTTTAGAACAGCAAGGCTATGCCTTCTCCTGTGAGCAAGAGGAGGGCCAGGTGGTTCCTCTGGCTCATGTCCCTGCTACTGAGGGCTTAGGCTGGAGAAAACAGGCTTGGGCTGTCCAAGAAGAGAGAACCAACAGCACAGTCAGGTGGCACTGAGGTGGTCCTCACATTCCCTGGCCCTGTTTTACATCATGGCATAAACATAACCTGACGCAAATGTAAACAGTCTCAGCATAATCAAATAGGATCCTGTGTGTAGTGATTGCACTCAGTGTAGCTGCATGGGGTGGAGGCAGATGTGGGACTGACCTGCTCAAAAATATCTTTCAAGAGCCTCCGAGTTCTTGAGTCCTTCCTCTGATTTTTGGACAGTGCATGAGATGTATGACGTGAATTATTGTGTTTGCTGATCTGTACTGTCGTACAGGACTATTCAAATTTTGTTTGAATTGCTACTTCTTGAAAACGATGCAGTGAAACCTATACTTGGCTTGCTTTAATTGCTTCAAGCAGAGGAAGGTATTAAAAAAAGATTTTTTTAATATTTTTTTTTTTAGTCCCAACCTATGCTATAGAAGAGTATTTTATTCCATTCCCATCAGAAGTGCTTGAACAGGTATCCTGGGGAGACAGACCTCTCCTCAGTGCTATTGTAGAGGTATGTAAATGAAGAGTAGGGATTTTATTAGCCTCTTGCACAGCAGTAGATAATTTAAAATCTGGAAACATGACCATTCTGATATTTTGTAAAAAGAGAACCTGAAAGATGTACAAGAATGAACTGAACTTTTATTAAGCATGAATCAACATTAACAATGAGTGGATATTCCTGGAAGCCTGTTCTCTTCTGCTGTTCAGCTGTTTTAAATGTAAGTAAGCACAATGCAAAGACTTCTCTGTTTTGCAAAATGGGACATACCTACTAACCTAAACAGCAATCCAGATCTCATATAGAGCCATTTGGAGGCAATAAGGAGGGATTTAATCTGAAAACAAGATCATGTTTTTTAATGAGAACAAGGTATATTTTCTTCACATTTGAAGAATGATTGATATTTGTAGGGGTCACTTGTGATCATGATATACTGCTCACCAGCTTGCGGCTGACTCACGTGACATTTGCATTGCATTCATAAACAGGTTAGCAACAGGGATAGCCAGATCATCTACTGAACATCTTTAATGAGAAGTGCCTCATGAAGGAAAATCAAAAAGTTTTATTAGTATTTTAAAATACTAGCTATTAAGATATTTCTTATTTTTAAAAGTTTGAATTATGTTTTTATTGCTTAAGTTTAACACCAATTTTAAGGTGAAAACCTTTCTATATGACATGAGACTGCTCCCATCTCTTACATGGGTAATACTTAACTGTTGACTGTGCTGTTAGTATGTTACCATTGTCTTTCAGTGCAAAAATAACTGGTTTGTGTACACTCTTTTTCCTTTAAACATAGTTTCTGCACACCATCATAATACACTTTCACTTGGCAAAGGTCAGATTTCTGGTTACTCAGGCTTGAAAAATGTTGTTGGAAGAATTGTTGGAACGAGGCAAAAGTTAAGATGGTCACTCATCCAGAACTCCAGCCAAACTCTAAATGAGCCATTCTTTATCTCTGTGTAAATTCAGATCACTTGCCTCTCTTTCACCTTGTTTAGCTTTGTGTGCTTTCATCTGAGACTAAAATAAAAAGACCTGAATTCCGAAAAGATACATGTAGCACCTTTTCAGAGAGTCAATAGAACTGGAATAGTTGGAAGTGTGTTTTGGGCATTTATCCAAGCCTAAACAAATCTCTGCATAGTCTGAGGAACAAGAACTGAATTGCTATTACAAAAGCTGCTTTCAGAGTTGAAAAAGAAAACAGCCAGCAAGTGCGATAGGCAGAGTAAAACAATTCTGACTTTCCCAGTGGAATAAGAAATAAGTAGATTCAGCCTCTAGTCTTTTTCCTTTCCACTTCACCTGTGAAAGCAGTCGTTTCGGGGCAGTATATTTTAACTCAACTTAGAAAAAATAGTTGAAAACATTGGATCACCACAGACAGTCCATGTGACAGTGGGGCAGAGAATGGAGCTTAGTTTGTTGTTCAAAGCAATTCACACAGTGATTTCTGCAAATCACTTCATGGTCTGTACACTTGGTTCATTTTGTTGCTTTTCTCTGAGTCTGTATATGCTGTGCAATCATGTACTCTTGGAGTGAATTAATGATTTTCTGCATGTACATGTTTTCCATTATTCATTTAGAATCCTCTGCTCTCATTGATATTCTAGTTTTAAACACTATGGATGCAGTTAAAGCAAGTTGTTTCAAGTATTTAAATACAAATGTATAGAAAATAGTTGGTACTATCTACCACCCCTTCCCTTGTGTAATTGATTAGTGTCTTAAACTCACCTAGTCTATCCAGGGAGCATTTCTTCATCCTGGAAGAAAGACCCTGGCTTCTGCTTCACTTGAATGAGCAGTTTTGAAATTTGTGTCAGTAGAGCAAATCACATGCTCTATATGTGTGTATCCACTGCTAAACCACATATATAGAAAATCTTTAGGAGACATTTTTGTTTGATTAAAAAAATGTTTGCTGACATTATGGACAGGTGCATCTGCAGGTAGGGAATCGATGTGTGCTCCTTGCTAGTGTGGTGGTTGCTTCTTTCAATGTGCTCCTCCTCCTCCTCTTAGGAGAGGCTCTTAACTTTGTGGGCTAGTAACTGAACAGAGAGGAAAGAAGGATCCTGTTTCTTTGTCCTCCATTTTGCATCCTTTTGTGTAAGTGCAATGTACTGCAACTTTAGTCTGTAGCTTTAAATGTGCAGTGTTAATACTGAAGACATAATCATGATGTTTTCACTTTGTAAGAGGAGAGAACTTGTTTCAGATTTCTTTCCCTTTGAAGTGGTTGTTGTATCTGGATAGTCAGAATATGCAGGAGGAAAATCTCACACTAGTCAGCCTGCTGCTGATGGTTGAAAGAGGCTTAGAAACAGCATAAAGCTCAAAAATATTGTAGCTGTAAATGGAAGTGTTTAAAATTGGAGAGAGATTTATGGAAGAGGACAGCATGAATTGGCACTGGAACCACTCTTTTCCATTATTTCTCTAAATTACTCTTTTAGTAGTGTTGAAATCAAGATAGGCAAGTTTGAAAATTAATGGGAAGGAACAGCAAATAATTAGGAACAATGCTATCAAGAGGTAAGTACTCTACTTTGACTACTGACATACCTGATCCTGTACCTGCAGTGAATATGACATAGAATGAAAACAGGAGTAGACTACTATGCCATCCACCTCCCCCCTCAACTAGTAGTAGTTGGCTCCTCCCCCCAGACTGTTAAAGTGATATGGTAGTATTGTCTAAGGAGTGGTATAGACAGTAATTTATTTTCCTGCAGTTGAGAAAGAAAAAATGTCTCTCTGTTTTTCCTAAAAGTGAAGCTCCAAGTACAAATCGCGTGTACAAAGAAGCTGTAGGAGCAGCTGTGTTGAATTGGAGGATGCCATCCTATCACACTAGCTGCAGTTCTCCAGCATGCAGAACACCAGGCCATGGGATCCTTTGAATATGATATTTAAAATGTCAAAATACACGGGCTTATGGGACATAGCTATGCAGCTGTACCTCACGAAACCTATGGGCCAGATCCTTGGCCAGTTCGTGCTGTTTCAGTTCCAGTGATTTCTGCATACTGCCACTAACGTCATGTAACAGTTGCTCAGAATCTGCTCTGTTAACTTTCTGCCTTTGGGTGAATTTTCCCTTCTCCAGTGAAAGTGGCAGGAAAGGTAGCAAGCTCTGTAAGCATTATTAGGGTTGTTCTACAGCAGTTTTTGAAAGTTAATTTAACAGTGACAAAAGTAGTCTCTCAATGTAGGTAGCTCTGGCATGGAATGTTTAAAGGATGCCAAGGCTGAGACAAGAATTTCTCTCTGGCTCCTCAGGAGTAGCTCTGAGACTGTAGGTGGTGTGAGGAAGAGCACACTTCTGATCTGTGAAGAGCTGATGGGAATTATCCACGCTTCATCCCATGTCTTAGAGAGCTCATACTTCTGGTTTGGGCATTCATGCCTGAATTGATACAGGGGAAGTAATTTTCTGAAGAAAAGAAATCCAAAAGTGTGGCCAGCATCGAAGATAAATAGGGCAAGCTTGAGGAAACCTCTAACAAGCCTGTTAGAATCTAGCTGTGATTTGAACTTACACACCTGGGTGGAACCTGACCTTCCTGAGCATGCAAGCCCAGAACTTGACTGGTGCTTTGCAAGCATTTTTTGTTACACAGTGGTCGGAAAGGAAACATTTAATTTTGCTATTTAGCAAACTACAGAAAAAGTGCTAGAGGGTTTAAAATAACCTTGAAAGCCCTGTGCTACCACTATGGGTGTTGAAGTATAGAAATTCTACCAATACATTGCTCTCAGTTAAAGGGCAGTTCTGTTACTGACCTGCTAAACCTCCTGATAATCTTTACCCAACTATGGTCCTTGTCGCCTCATGATGGATACATGACATTACATTAGCAGAGCTTTTATCCCTTATTTTGATTGTTTAATGTGAGCAGTTGGATGGAAACTGTTTAAACCCCCTAGAAATTCTTCCTCTGCAAACCTGGAGGACTAATTTGAATGTCTAAAATCTTATGTAAATCACTGTATAACTTTACAACTATTTACTGAGAAAGAAGATGACTGAGAGAGAACAAAAGGCCTTCTTGCCAAGATCTACCTCTAAATAATGAGTCTTCATGAGGGGAACCGTTTTTTTGTTGCTTGGGTTTTTTTGTTATTATTATATATTTTATTATGAATGAGTGGCTTTTGCTTACAGGAGTGACTTTAGCTTAGAGGAGACTTACAGAGTTGGGTTTTTTACTAAAATAGTGGTGTTAGGTTTCCTTTGTGGCCTAGATATAAACCAGCTATTATGCTGTGTAGCCCATCACTGTTTCAGAGAATCTTGAGAGTCAGATGCCCATTTCTAATGGACTGTCAAATTAATATGATTTTTTTTTATTTTGTCTTTTTTGCTGTCTTTAGGATTTTTTTTTTCTTTGAAAAAAAAAAAAATCACTGATCTGAGAAGCTTCAGGAAGTTGCATAGATCTTAAGGCTTTGTAGTTTTGAATGCATGTTCCAAACTGCATCAAGTAGACTGTGACTGTGTCATGATGCAAAACCTTTTCACAGATTTTTACATTGTTTAAAATGCTGAGTTGCTGTCTCGGGACACTGTCTTAAATTGTGTTGCCATTTTTAAACTATTAAAAACACTCTTACTCCAATTGGATTACTAGTGTAAATGGCAACCGGCTGAGAAATCATTTCAGCCTTTTGAGTGCTTTGAATGGAAATCTTTCATGGCTCTTTGTGTCCCACATGGCACATAAATTGTAGTGTAGCCTGCTGCAAGTCGTATGTAATAATGGCCTCTGATCTAAATTGGCTTAAGAATACAGTTAGGATTCACTAACAGTGTAGAGGAGTTTGAAAGAAAACCATCTTCCCTGTAACACTGCTATGGCAGTGCAGTGTCTCAAAGAGGTTTTATCTTACCTGTTGGGGACACAGAAATCTCTAAGTCCCAGTTACACTGTTACTTCCAACAGGACAAAACAGGGACATACATGAATGCAGCAGAAGTAAACTGAACTTGCAGGAAATTCTGGATCTGCTCCTTCCTGTGTTAACTTTAGTTCTTCAAATAACTTCGTATTTTTTATGCTGATGACGCTGTTTTCCTTATCCCCATAAATCATTGTTTTATACTGATGACACTGTATTTCTCTATCGCCATTAATCATCTATAATGCTTGAGAAGAAAATGTTAATGAAGAATACAATTTATTAAACGCCACCCAGTGGGTGGTCTAAAAAGCTGGATTAACTTCAACCCTTATTATAAACAGGGCCACAATAAATTACTGACCCAAAGAGACTTGTGGGTCTGATGTGAGACAAAGAAGAGGAAAGAGGTGAGCAGGACACCAGGAGTAGCTGGGGAAGCAATTAAAGGCTTTGCAGAGTGAGCAAGAGCCCAGGGAAGGCTGGGGCAGCCTGGCAGAATGGAGAGGAGCTGCTCTGGAAAAGAAAGGGCATATCTTTATGTGTATATCACAGTGTGCTTCAGAAAGACATAGCTTCTGATTTGGCATTGCTCTATCGCTCTTTGTGAAGCTGTGGCAGAAATAGACAGTAATTGAAATTTAACTTTTCTCCCTCTAAGGTCCCCCTGCTCTTTGGAAGCACAGGATACCCTCTGATATTCCCCTTGTCTGATCAGAGAATAATCAACTCCTGCAAATGAGGGAAAGGGACTTGAGTAGAATGGCAGCAAAGACTGACAAAACAAGTGCCTCAAGCCATAGCTATTACTGAGAGACTGTTTCAAACCTTAATTCAGATAAATCTTTGATTGGCTAGTTTGTCTGTGCTATAAACTTTAAAGACCACGTTAGTTACCTGTCATTTTAAGAGGTTGTTTCTATACCCTGTCCACTTGAAGTCTGTGTGTTTCCCAGAAGGCACAGATTTCTTTGTCATTTTTAATTTTTACCACACTTTGATTATGGTGACATTATATGGGGTCAGTGCTCAGTCAACTGTTAAATAAATTGCAAACACTACAAAACACAGCCAGCAGAGTCATTACTAACTGTAATGCTGAAACTTCAAGCAAAATTACATCTGGCTACAATGCTATTCGGGTGCATAAATTATACAGCCTCTGATTATCTTAAAGAAAATTCAGCCATTAAACTTATTTTATGGGCACAAAACAAGGGGAACTGCCAAAAGGAATCTGTGCATCCTAAAAGTCACAAGAAGAAAAATAATTGGCAAACCTTTTCCGCCTGCAGTTTTATAGAATGTTCTCTCTCCCTCCTGATGTTCAATCAGCCTCCACCACTGCCATAGATAAAATCATACAATGGCAGAACTGGTGGGGGGAATGCAGCCTGTGTAGCTTTTGAACAGCAGGTGGGTCAAACATTTCAAATCTGACCCCAAATAGCACATATCTTTACACAGGGATCTAGAAGGGAAAATTTCCAGGGAAGAAAATTGTAATTCAATGCAGAACAAAATAAAGATGCTTGATAGTGGGTTGTTCAGTGTGCTGCAGAATTCCTTCTGAAAGCTTTCCTGGTGCAAGGAGTCAGTCCCCTTCATGTACAAATAGATCACGGATGCACCTGCGTCGTATCAGTAGTAAGACTAGAGAAGAATAGAGTCTGGAGTGGCTGATAGCACAACAGCTCCAACAGCACATAGATCAGAGACCACATCTGTCAGTAATCCCTTAAACTCAGGGGGAAGGCGTATTGCTTCTTCCCTTGTTCTCCCACACCCAATTTTGTGTCAGTATTGCCTGTGTTGAATTCGGAGTTGTCTCTGAAGAATAAGTGAGCACGTTGCTTAAAACAGTCCTGTCATCACATTTGCTGAGTTGCTTCAATGTATTTTGAACCATTCATATATTTGACAAGTAATTGCCAAAGTAGGTTATACGTCACTGACCTTTATCAAAGTCTGATTTTTTCCAAGTCTTGTCTCACAGTTTCCTCCTGTAAAGACATTCAGGGAAGATAATTGCTCCCTAAACTAATTGCCTTCTCTGGTGTTCTTTTCTGGACTTCTGTGAGACAGAGGAAAGCTTACTATTATTTGTTCTTTGAATAGATCTGAGCTCCTTAGTCTGGAAATAAGAGAAGGTACCCCAGTTCTCTGCTTTCATTTCCTTCCGTTCTTCTTGTAACAAGAGTTATGATTCAAGTGCATTGTTTCTTTCATTCTGAAGTAATTCTATACAGATCTTATGGAGGAAATAATAATTTTATAAAAAAGAATGTAATATTATAGTAAGTATAAATATGAGTAACAGGAGTAATGGATAGTGTCTATGAGTTCATGTGGAAGTACTACATTACTCTTACTAACATTATGGAACCTGTATCTATTTTTCCTTGTTGATTAATCATAACTGTTCTGTATTTCAATCTAAACAGATCTTCAAATCACAAGGAAGCAAAGATTAATGTTGTTTAAACAAAGGTCGTCTTTTTAATTCAACTGTGTGATAGATTCTGACTGTGTGCTAGTCAGTGGCTAGCACATTTTTATCCAAGCAATAAGCTACTTGTTGGTTGAGGTATATTGACAGCTATATTACTAATGGTACTGAATCATATCAGGGTTTCATGCAAATGATGGATGTCAGAAAATAGAAATGTCCTATGGTGTTACAAAAGGAGTTGTTTCTTTTTGTCTAATTTTGCCTTTTGGAGAAGGCTCTTTGCCTTGTGCGAGTGTGATTATAAGTGTGCAGTGTGATGCTTGTCTGCTTAATGTTTATGAGCAGGTTTGAATATATAGCACTTGGTGAGGACTAAATGTTTCTGTTAACCCTTATATAGAGTTAGATGCAAGCAGTTTGTTTGCACTTATGTTTGGTTATGTGTTACACAGGTAAGGTGTGTGACCCTAGTGACAAGATGTCCTGGAGAGCTCTGCTTTTACAGCAGGAATCTTCTAGCAGTCCTATTAATGTCACTGGTGAAAATAGTGGTGTCACTATGTGAAAGGAAGATGTAAATCTGTCTTCCAAGGTTACTTCACTTAAATAGAATATCTTAATTTTTGAAGGTAAATCCCAAATCATGTTCTAAAATAAACTGGTATGTTTCCACAGGAAAACAAATGCTGTAAAATTTTTGACTAAACTTAGTTCTTAGAAAAAAATCTAAAAATCCTTTTGTTGAGTCTGCTCAATAACATCTCTAAGCATTTACAGTGAATTCCAATGGCAATGGTGAATAACTTCATTAATAATATATAATCTTAATTTATAAGAAATATACACATGCCTTTTCAGTTTTAGCTGCAAGGAAAACAAGAACATATCTTTCTAGGAATCTGTTGCACTTAGCTTAAGACAATTTCTGCCTTTCAATTGTACTCTATTAATTTTAGAGTGCTTAAGCATAAATTGTCATTTCTCAACTTGATCATCTGAGAGTCTGATTTTCCTGCTTTGAGCCCATTTCATGTAAGTGAAAATATGGAAGGAGGAGAAAAGCAGGGCTGGGAAATAAAGGAGTGATATTTTTATTATTTTTTTTATTTTTTTTTCCCCCTATCATAGTTAAGTGACAATAGCATGATATTCAGAGAAGCTGTTGAAGAGAGTCCAGAGGAGGGCCACGAAGATGATCAGAAGGCTGGAGCACCTCTTCTGTGGAGAGAGGCTGAGAAAGTTGGGGTTGTTTAGCCTGGAAAAGAGAAGGCTCTGGGGAGACCTTAGAGCACCTTCCAGTACCTGAAGGGGCTGCAGGAAAGTTAGGGAGGGACTTTTGACAAGGGCATGGAGTGATAGGACAAGAAGGAACAGTTTCAAACTAAAAGAGAGTAGATGTAGATTGGATATTAGGAAGAAATTGTCTCCTGTGAGGGCGGTGAGACACTGGCCCAGGGTGCCCAGAGAAGCTGTGGCTGCACCTCCCTGCAGTGTTCAAGGCCAGGTTGGGTGGGACTTGGAGCAACCTGGCCTGGTAGGAGGTGTCCCTGCCCATGGCAGGGGCAGTGGGAGTGGATTAGTTTTAAGGTCCCTTTCAACCCAAACCCTTCTATGGTTTCTATGATAGTTCAGGCTGCAGAAAGTTCATAGACGACTGTCATCACATGTATCTGCCACAGTGGAATTCCAGCAGAGTTTTGGACCACTAAGCCATAGTAAATGAGAACTTGTGTAACTGCAAGAATCCACAGGCACTTCACCTTGGTGTTTGAGAGATGTGTTCAATTCCCTTTGAAAGTTATTCAGTATACTATATATCTTCTAAACTGTATTTACCCTTTTCCCAGTACTCTGAAGCTGAAATAATTCCACAAAGATAGCTGCTGCCCTGGTGTTTTATACTACTGTATCTGACAACCTTTCTGCTTTGGAGATTTTAAAGTTAGTGAACTTACACTGCAGACACCCTGTCCCCTTTCTGTGTGTGAATGTGTACTGCAATCTTTTAGAAAAAAAAAAAAGAAACATAGAAATTTGGAAGCTATTTAGAAGCACAAATATGTTTTTTTTTAAATGCAGCTTGAATGTATAGATGTCTTGTGTGCATTTACTGTGGCTTCCTATCTTCACTTTTGTGACCTCTACGAGAAGTTCGAAAGGAAGTGGGAAGAAAATATTTCTCTCCATTGAGTAATTAAAAAAATAAATCTGTTGCGAATTCTATATGTAGTGGATTATAATAAATCAAATTTTTAACTCCCCCTTCTGGTTGTGCTTTTAAGGAGTGTGCATACATGGAAGGCAGGAGTAAGATTGTCAATTTGTTATTTGAAAATAGTTTTAAAATCTATTTCTCACTGTGAAATGTGTCAGCTAGGGAGCATATAATTTCTTCTATTAAGATGCTGTGTGTATATAATTTAGAATAACAATGCAAGCAGATCTGCCAGTGTTGTGGTGTTTTTCATTTCAAGCAACTTAAAAAGAGAGCAATTTCTGTTTGCTTGGGATTGCAATCTGATAGTCCTTCTCACACAGATTAATACTTTATTACTTAAATGTTCCTACCAAGATCAATAATTTTACTGAGTACGCAAAGTAGGAGTCAGATGAGCAAAGTCACAAGGCCAAGACACTAAGTGGTAATGAAGGCTTATTAGCAATGTGGGGTCACTAAGCAATGCAAACAGAAATGTATTTATTATAAAATGCTGCCTCCCCAAGAAACGCATGAAATTCTACCAGTGTAACAGCACAAAATGCAACAGTATAAAATAACATTTCTTCGGTAAACCAAACCATCTGTGTATGCAGAGATGTTCAGAAACATGATGAATTTCAGTATGAAGCTTTGGCAGTACATGGATTTTTGGGAGGCTGCGGACTTGCACATGCTCACTGTACATATCCATTAGTTTGAGAACTGTTCTGCTGGTGTGAGTGTTGGCAGAAGTGTGCACGTCCCTGCAGGTGTGGTAATGACTTTGTTACAACTGTGCCAGCTGCGGATTGGGCCCACTGAAGCCTCATTTATTTGAGACTTGCATTATTAAAAGTGTGCTATTTAATTCATTAGGGAAGCTGCTATCTGTTTAGAAGTGCTAGCGATGCTTAGTAGTTTATATGTTCTGGGAGCCTAATAAACACCATCTACTTCAGTTACACAGTAGCAGTTTTAGATGCCTGGTTGCTTTCCTGGATTGTGCTGCCTTTCTAATTAAATCAGACTTGGGAATTTGAAACTGAATTGGTGTGGAATACACAACAAGAGACTGTGCATAGTTTAAGACCAGCAAGGCCTGGACACGTACTTAACTATCATGGAAAGTCAGAGGAATCTGAGGTTGCCTTCCTGTCCTGTGGCCGTGTCTCACTACGAGACTCCCTGCAAACAGTTCTAATGCTGTTTTCTGACTCATTTTATTTTGTAAATAACTTTTGTTCTTGAATGGGATATGACTTTCCTTCCTGTAATGCTGCTTTAAATGAGATGCCAGTTGCATCGTAGCCTCGAATTTGACTACCATCATCAGCATTGAGAAGGAAAAATTGAATGACCCATAAAAACATCCTAAAGGTGCTGAGACAGGACAAAAGATGAAAGTAAACCATTCTCCTAAGGAATGTAGTGCTACTTTGTATTCATTTCAAAATGGACAATAAATGGAAGCTGCAGATCAAATCTACAAACTCTATTCAGCTCCTGGCTGCATGTTAAATGTAAAGAAACGAGACCTTCCAGCTTTTCCAGGCAGAATAACTGAGAAAGTAAATTATATGAAAACAATATCACTTAGGAAAGGAAAAAGATGAACACCTCTGATGCCAGTATAAGAGATATGACATCATGAAATTGGCAGCTATAAACCAAAGAGGTCTAAGGGAGGGCAAGTAGTGTTTCAGATAAAAGTATGAAACAAGGGTTACTTGCAGTGTAAAGAGAACAAGCAGCATATGCTGTGAAAAGCTACTGCCTTGGGCAGAGTGGCATAGTTGTTGAACAAATAATTAGATGAAACTCTCAACTTTTTATAAATAATTCTATACATCTTAGAGTAAAAATTACTTCTTTGCAAGCTTCTTGCAGCTTTTAAAAAGATGTGCAGGAGCCAATTTTCCACAATGCAGCAATTCAAGTGGGGCATCCTAAATATTGCCATTTTGCAATGCCTCATTTCAAGGCCATAAAACTCCAATATAACTAGACAAGCCATTGCTGTGATACATGACAAAGCTGGCATTCCCAAACAACATAATTTTGTATGCATTTAATTAAAACACATATACTGTTTGCACATTCAGCTGAAATCAAAAGCGGTACCTACACATTCATCAGAAACTGAAGCATGGCAACCGTTAAAGCATGAGAAAATAGGTTACGGTTGTGATGTTTTAGCCTGTATTAGTGCAATGCAGAGGTTAAGGCATATGCTTAATGCAGCATAGTTTTAAAGATTGGTAGGATATCCAATTTGGACCACCTTCCTATCTATTAGAAAGCACTTTCTTATTTCATACTCCTGTAATCCTTTTAAATATGTATACATTGGCCTCAAGTTAAGGTAGAATGATTTTTACATGTATAAAAATATGTTGACTACTGCCTAAATGCTAGACTCCATGGCTGTCACTGCCTATTGTATATAATTTTCCTAGACACACAGCTAGCCTTAGGCTGTGAAGGTAGGAGCTCTGTGTCAGAAAGACTTTGACAAAAGATATATAGCTTTTAATTTGCCCAAGGAACAGAGGGAGCAGATTTATGACCTGAAATAGAAGGCTTTGAGAATTGGCTGTATACTTTCAGCTAATGGGTATAGAAATGAGGAAATTCACAATGGCTAGCTACTTCATGCACAGACTCCCTTTTTTGCATGTTACATAAACAGTCCAGAAAAATTTACAGGGCTATAATTTTTTTAAAAAATTAGTTAAATGGTAGCCCTGTGAATGCATTCTATATCTTCTGCCTCTTGTTGAGTTTAGTGTTTCTTGTAAAATTATATCTCTAGCCTGCTTTAATTGATTACTTTGTTTGCATGTGTATCGGGCTAGATTATTAGCATTTGTAAGGAAAGATTTATGAGGAGGTGTATTTTGCTTGTTTATTGGCTATTTTTCATTAAGGGCTTTTGCAGACATTAAAGAGTCCCACAAACTGTGGAACTCTCAGATAGCTAGGACCAGTTCCACAGGTGGTATAAAATCCTGTCAACTTTATCTGAATGAAGTTGCACTGATTTATGTTGGCTGAGCATTTGGCCTGCAGAATTGATCTTAGACTGTAAGAGAGAAGCTCTGACGGTGTCCTCTGTTCTGAAGTCCTTTGACAAAGATAGCTTTAGAAAACCATTTTGATTTTGTGGATTTATCCTTTGTCCTGACTGTCAGCAGACATAGCAGTTTAAGATCAAAGGGGAAGAGATTTGAAGATTAAATGTCTTTGAACTGAGAATGTCCCGCAGCCCCATAAATTCCAACAGAGATCACTAAATCGAGAGTGCAATGATCAGCTGATTTGTTTTAATGATGCATGGATCGAAAGCTGTCTCAGAGGTGCTATGAGCTCTGTACACATACTCAAAGTGACAGTGAGGGTGCACAGTCAGGGATCCCATGCAGGGGAGTGCTCTGATCATTGATGCCATCACATCTTCACCTGCTGCTGGGAACAGCCTTACTGAGGCCCTGGTCTCTTCTTCCAACTTGTGCACAAATAGGGCTGATCCGATAGGATGCCTTCAGCCTGTTGATAGCGACTAGGTGATACAGAGCTCCCCTAATTGCAGAAGCCTTATGGTGATACTAATCTCCTCACTACTGATAGATAAAGGGGTGCAAGGAAGTGGATTTAAGCTTCTGACTGCCACCAGGAAAGTATGTGAATGAGGCACTCTGTGATCCACAGTGGCACAGACCAAAGGACTATATCTCCTAATTTCTATTTAGGCCACGTTCTCTGCTCTTTTGTTTTCAGTTGTTAAAGACACTGAGGGATAGAAACTCTACCTTAGAGAATTTCTAGAGGTTAATTATCCTAACAATTAAAAAGTTGATTTTTTTTTTCCCTCATCTGTTTCCAACAACTGAATCATATTATGATGTATCCTGTTAAAGTGCCTTCTACCAAAACTGTAGCTGCTAGTTTGAAAGAAATTGTTGGATCTACTAGTGGTGGGTGTTTCTTTGGAAGTATTTCTAAGGAATAACTACTGTAAGTAAACACCTGCAAAAGATAGAGAAACAATGAGTTGCCTCGTTCTTTATTTCTTCAAAGATTTAGGAACATTGAAATTATATGTTAGAAGAAACTCTGGTAGGATTATTCTGCTATAATCCCCATTTATTCTTTTGTTTCTCCATATAATATTAGTATTTGCATGCTAATTAGTGATTAGAACTGAATTTTCTAGGAAAAAAATTGTTTTTCTAACAAAACTTATTTTGAGGTAAACTTTCTACTACATTCATTTGTCATAGGTAAACAATCCACTTAAATGTGCCAAAGGATAACATAAAGATGTTATTTGAAAATAAATTACTGCCTCGAGTAGCTTCTGTACTGTATTTGCAAAATGCCAGTTTTAGAAGGGCCATGGGATTATTGACTTAAGATAAATGGCCAGAGACGTTATAATTATGAATTCTATGAGAAGCCCCTTGTCACAAGAAAGATATAGATTGAAATTATTCTATTTCTTCCTTTTTTTTTTGTTTTGTTAGCATAATCCATATGAAAAAAAAAATTGAGACTCCATAATGACAATGATTCATGCTTTCTGGGACTCTTACTGATTTATTTTTTTTTCCTTACCAACAAAGGCTTGGGTACTATTCGTAACTCAGTAGATTCTAACAAATGCTGCATTTACTGAACCGCATTTTCTGAACTGAAAACAAAAATTAAACATTGTTTCCTGCATTTGAAAGTGAGACAACCTCTGGAGCAAATAGCAGCTTTCTAGTGAAATCATCTTGGGGTTTTGGTAAAAGAAAAAGTAAAAATGAAACTACTAGTACCCTGGTAACTGGCATGATCATGCACAACTATGTAAAATATGCTTAAAGATCCGGAGATCAGGTTTGGTGGCATTGCCCCATATGGTTTTAAACACTAGGCACTTCAAGACTCTGCAAGCCAGCTGGTTTTGATATTACTGTATAAAACCTCTTTAACTTTGGCTCATTTGTAGTGATGATTTCTAGAGATACTGAGTTCCTGGTTTAGATGGTTATTTTCTAATCTGTCTTTAATGCTAGCATTTTCTTTTTGCTGTCTGATATTGTGGCAGTTTCTAAATGGTTGGCTTGTGAATCAGGTCCAATACTGGTAGGTTTCTGTGAATAGAGGAGAAAGAAGTTTATGTTGCAAAGATTTTATAGACCGAGTACTCTACACGAAAAACTACTGCATTTAAGTCAAAATCCTCTCAGGCTTCTTTCTTTCCAGCTAGTTCTATGGTCTGCATTTCATCTGCTGAATGATTGCAATGAAGTCTAACTTCATGTATGTACAGGAAAACTCTTATTCTTGCTTTTAGATATTGTGCATTCAGAACTCTCTCACTGATGCTAATTTAATTAATAGACATAAAAGTTGTTCAAGGCCCAAAGAAACATTTTTCTGGGTTTCCATGAAAATGTATAACTGATACTACTCTCAGGAGATAGATAGATGCCCATGTCAATCAACGGTTAATTAAGCAAAAGATCTCTTGTACGTTGGTAAAAACCTGGTGTTACAATTAATCAAAAAAGAGGAAATCTTTTAGATGGAACAGAATAACAAGAGGTATATAAAGATGACCTCAAAACTGAATGAAGAAATTTTTAGTAGCTTCTCAGACAATGAAAAGTTTGTGTAAAATAAGCACTACTCAAAAAATAGTTTAAGTACTGAGCAAAGCTAATATCCCAGTCCTGCAAACCTGCCTGGCTCTAGTAACCTTGCACACTGGCATCCCAACATCCTGAATGGCTTTTTTTGTTTGCCATCTGCATACACTCTGTGAATTCTGCCTTTGCTTTAAGCAGAAGGCCAGCCTCTTGGCAACTGGGACCTTAGTTTTTAGAGAGATGGAAGCTTGACAGATAAGAGCCCGGGTGGCTTTCGGCACCCATGGGGGAGCAGCTTGTCAGCAACAACGAGCACATACAGCACAGGGCTAGTGTCTGCTGGGAACGTGCCTGTCTCCAGCCATGTTGCAATGCATATAGGAGTTTCTTCCTTAGCAACTTGAGTGGCTACCAGGCATTGTTACCTGCAGGCCTGAAAGGAACTGTGCCTGCTCATTGACATCCCTCTGGTCCCCACACAACCCTTAGACAAGCAGCCACCAGAGAAGACTGCTCCCCAGTGAGTCTTCCTCTCTCTTCCCAGTACCTGTGACCGCCTAGTTTTCCTGCCCCCTGATTACCCATATAACTCTTGTCCAAGGACCGGGCAAAAAGAAAACAGAGTGAGCTTCTCCAGCCAAAAAAGCACAGAAGAGACCCTTAGAGAGGTTTCTTTGGGGTGAAGCTGCTTTTACTGCAATGCAGCTCCCAAGCTAAAATCCCTGTAGATATGTAATATGTACAGGTATGTTTTCCCCTCCTTCAGAAGGGGGAAAAGTTTTCTAGGATTTATTTAGGAGCCCTTGAAAAACCTTAAGAAAATGAATGGGTGATTTCCCTCCCAGTGGGAGGGGAGTTTACATGGGAATTGGCAGCTTCTAAACACAAAATGCACACACACGCACACTGCACACACCCACACACACAGTCTCTTTTTAGAGCCTAGTATGTCAGGACGGTGGAGGGGAGTAAAGATTTGCTTACTATTATTTTTGTGTACATATCCTTCCCATTCACGAAGGACTCACATGGCCCCTTTGTGCCATTATGTCTAGAAGCAAGAAGACATTTTTAATAGCACTGTCGCTTTTCAACCAATCCAGTGACAGATACGAGTGAATAATATAAATTCTCTAGCCATTCCTTGGCATTTATTTCAATGTAAGTGTATTTTTTTTCAAGTAGAAAATGCAATAGTAATTTATCAAGGGACAAATCATTTTTTCTTGGCAGTGGAGTCTGCAAAATCCCCATTTTTAAAGCACTAAATCTCCCTCCTTTGACAGGAGTAAGAAAGCATTAAAAGCTTTGATTTAGCTGGATCATACAAAATAGTTTCTCATAATTATCCTTTTGGATGATATATGCTTGTCTTTTTTCCCCTTCTTATTAAACCTGAGGTCTCCATTTTTCATCCAGCTGTATTACTAAATTAAATTGCCTTTTGTTGTATTCAAGTTAAGCACTTTGCCGAAAGCTTTCCTTGTTCATGGAAATAACATTTACCCAACGTGCTCCCTGTTTTACTGTTTAAATTTACTGGTTGCAATTGTTTGGTTTGCTAAGCAATTCGAGGTTATTGTTTGTTTTAATAGGAATAATGAATCAGTGTAATTTAGTGTTGTGTCTTAGAGTACAGTATCTGGAGGAAAAACCACAAAAAAACACAGCTCAGAAGAAATTCTTATTTTGAATTGAAATGTAGATTGCAAAAATGACAGAAAGAGCTTCTCACATGTCCAGCTTTATGAACTTTCCATTTTTATTGCTGCATGAAAAGGAAGTCTAGTTGACTATGAAAGAATTCCATGGGGGATATAGTCATGCTTATTGACAAAATAATAGAAAACTGTTCAATGTGCCACCTTTCTTGGACAGTTTGCATCTACATGTTAAAAAATTGCTGTGGAAACCAGAGGCAGCTTCAGCCAGCATTTTAATTCTGTTCTTGCAAAGAGAATGCTAAAATTTTATTGAACTAAATTACATAAAAAACTATACCAAAATGTAATAAAAAACTATCCATGATCAGCATAGCAAAATACATTGATAATTTAAGGATTTAAGAGATGCTGTTCAAGATATTATACAAGAAAATTAATTCAGAGGCCATTGTTTGTCATGTAGATCCTCCTAGTGAACTTTGCCTGGGTGAATGCTCAAGGATCACTGCCTCCCTGTCCACCTTCCCCTTCTTGCTCAGGATATTTCAGATCATGCCCTGTCACTGAGCATATCATTGTTTGGCCTTTGCTCAGTTGCAGTGAATGTCACTGTATTGAAACTGATCTTTCTTGGGCTCTACCAGCTAGACTTGACAGCCATGATAGCCAGATTATGGACTATAAAGACACACATTGTTCTCTTTAGCATTGATCCCGAAGTTGATAAAGGTATGAATTATACAAGGACTGGTAAATGTTGAATTGAAGGTGGTGATACAGCTTTATGAAAAATAGATTGTCAGACTCATGTGATGGGCTTTTGAAGAAATGCTAAATGTCATGGATAAAGACTGTCATCACTGATGTAGATCTATCTATGGGTTAGATTTCTGTGGTGTGGTATCCTGACTAATGATTTAAATTGCTGAAAGATCAACATAAAACGCCAGTGGGTTTAGTGTTCAAGAGATCTTGTGTATGCTCTGAACTTTACCAGGCTTTCCTGGCATGATCCAGTGAAGGGATGAACTGACTTCCCATGGAGAGGTTGGAACAGAGCAACGGAAAGGATCTGAGATCTGGAAAAGAAAGTACAGTGATTCATATGAAACAAGGAGACATGGGCTTAAAAATTGTACCTAGGAAGATTCACTTTGACTACAGGAAAATGTCAACAGACATGTAGAGGTTGTGAACTTTTCTAATTTGAGGGGTTTTTAAAACAGGGATATAAATTATCCTAACTTGGAATAAGAGGAATGGAGTAGGTTGCTTCTGAAAGTCATGTATCACTTCCATGATACAAGGATGGTGAGACAACATGCAGAAGAGACAGAAATGAAGAAAAGCAAGGGAAAGGGTAAAACACGTGGTGTGTGGGTGTGGAGGCCCTGAAAAAACCTCGGGCACAAACAACTGTGCTCTGAAGGAGATTGTCTAACAAGATGTTAGAAACTCAGAGGACCAGTACAATCAGCAGAGCTGGCTCACATATTTAAGACTGTATTTGTAAGATTTTATTAAAGGGAATAGGGAAGAAGTTATGTGACAATAGATGAGAAAAGAAGACAGAAGAATTTCCAGGAATGCCAAAAGATTTGTGGGGTATGTGAATGTGAAGCCTGAGTTTTGGCTTGTTGTACAGCGAGTTATGGTCATTGGTGGCTTCTGTCAGCCCTGAAAATCTATGAATGTGTAATTTCCAGGATAGCTTTGAAAATATCTCCTAAAAGGCTCTATTTGCCCTTTGTATCCTTCATAATAAATTGAAAAGACAGTCCTTTAGAGAGAAAATTTTTTCTGTCTTATATTCCCATTTTTTTCCCCATTTTTCATCTAAACCCTGCTGCTGTAACAGATGCTGATATAACTTCTTATGTTGTTAGTTTCAGGCACAGCATTTTTTTGTTGCCAATTTGATAATGTTTTTAGTTTCTTTATTTAATTTTAAATTAATAGTCCATGGTATTTTTTGGGTTTTTTAATCTTCTTCTTCCCCTGTAAATGCATTGAAAGGGAATGCAAGCCTTTTTAATAAAACATTGTACTAAACATTTAACCTGTTGTATAAGTTAGGCAATAGGTTTTCTGCATGGTTTCTAATAAACTTGTGATCTTACTATTAGTGATTTGCAAGTAAAAGAAGGGTTTGTGGAGCTCCATATCTGGGCAGCTAAATATTACCTATTTGGTCCAGGCCTTCCTCATAAGCATTAGATAAGTCAGGGAAAGATTCAAATTTCATAATAAGGTGTTTTATTTTGGATAGTTTGCAGTCACAAACTATTCTTTCTTTTGGTATATCAGTTTTGCCATTTTATGTAGATTATAATGTTGATAGTAATTAGAGAATTGTGGGCTGAAATAGTCTTTTAAAAAATAAGAAAAAAATCAGGTTTAGGATTGCTGCCTGCATGGATATTTGATGTGATAAAGGTACACACACATTGTCACGAGCTAGTGAATAAATGTTAAAATTTATCTTGCAGATTCTGTAAGTATAGTGAGTACTTTTTCCTTCTGCTAAGGCATTGGAGCATATAAGTCATACAAAGTCTTTTATAAGTTAAAGTTTTCTGGCTTTTTTTTCTGCAAAAAACAGCTCAAATATTACCCAAATTGAATTTGTCTGTACTGCTCTAGACATACGCTCCTACACTAACGATCACTTCCTGCTATGAGATTAATCAAATATTAATAAACTAATAATGAGTGCCAGACCTACAGAACTGTCAAGGTTTCTTTTGGATCAACAACACTTTTCATTGAATTATCTGTGAATCTACCTTATGGTCCAAAGCTGGTTATTAGTTTCTGTGTATTCTGAAGTATCAGCAAAAGGGCAGACATGAAAGTAATGGTTTTCCTTATTGAAGTATGCTGCATGAAACATCTACCTGGTTTCCAGGCTCTTACAGTAAAATATTTTTTGCTGATTTGGGTGGATTTTGTCTGAAATTTGCATCAAGCTTTCAGATAGGAAGCCCTACTTTGTTTCCAAAAAGTACGGGCATGGTACGACAAATCTCTTGCATGATTCTGCTAATTCCACAGTCTACTGTATATTTGGGATTCAATTATGTTAGTAAAAGCATTTCATTATTAATCATAAATAGGGGAAAAAAACCCCTACCCGCATGAATGTTGAAAAGCTTTTCTGAAGTATTTTGCTAATCTTCCTGAATTGTCATTTAGACAATAAGATTTACGCAATTGGATGAAACTAGGGGGCTATGGGACCATTTGTTCATTGCATATGTTGAAAACGTGAAGTTCTCAGCATGCCAATGTGTCATCAGTCACGTGATAAAATCATATGGAAAGTGTAAATTGTTACTTTGCTTGTGTGGTTAAAAAGATACGGTAGCAATCAGAAGATTTATTACAGATGGATGGGAAAATGGAATGAGAAAACAATGCTGTTACACTTGCCATAGGCAATGCACGCTCTTCTTTGACTAAGCATCTGCTAGTATCGGCCTTCAGACCTTAGGGGTTTTTGTCATTGTACAGAGGCTTGTTTAGCCTTGAGCTTACTTGGAGACTATCTGCTCCATTGGGTTCTCTTGAGGAGTGCATCTGCCTATCCAAACAAACTTGAGAGCTCTCTAAAAAGGGGAAACTGTAGAAAAACTGAGGAACCAAATGATTATAGCAGTGAAAGGCAAATTGTAGTATACAAGCCTTCATTTGGACATGCCTCAAGATTTGAAGGCTTGGCTGCTCTCTGTTCTACAAATTGATTTCACTCTTGTTTGGAGGATCTAGAAGGAGACACTGCTGTGCCTGACACAGAGCGCAGTACTCCTTGCTTCAGTGTGCAGCTGTGTGAGGTTTGCAGGAAGATGATGTGAGGAGAGATGAAAAGTTCACCTAGCCAGCCAGATCAGCCAAGACCACTCCCAGTGGTCAATGAGGAGGCAGATTTTCACTCTGCTGCTCCAAATTTGTCATTAATAAGTTAATGGGGCTCTGATAGCCTCAGGTTATTGAGAACTGGTGTCCTGGGACTTGTTTCAGGTATCTTCTGATCATCCAAGTGAATTGTTGCTATCTAACTCAATACTTAAGAAACCTGAGAGGAGTGGCAGGAGCTGCAATCCCAGAGGGAAAAGTGATGGTGCTTTATCCCATATTGTGAGAAGATATGGACACACCCTCAGACATCTTTGGCATACGATTTTGCCTTCTCTATGGACAGTTGTCAGGCACATTTCCTACATAGATAACAGTTGTCATGTGGGTGGGATGGCTTTTTGTGCATTTCTTGTGGCTGGCTCTTATGGTCTATGCTGACATTTAGCCCACTTCACTATGTCTTTGGAAGCTATTTTGTATGTGGTCCTCTGTAAATACAGTTAAATTACGTTTGGCATTGACTCTGCCCCCATTTTTGCAGACCCATTAGTCTGAAGGCACTCGTATTAGGATTCAAGAATTTCCAGGACTGGACTCCCTATTTAGACAGTAACATTAGAACAGGACACTGATGGAAAGGGTAGATTTACGTGGTAGTGATGTTATTTGTTTGAGTTGAGCTAACAATCTGATTTTATTGAGGTACTTACAATTTTGGAATGTCCCATAAGCATGAAAAGGACATCTTATTATTTGTTGCAGCTTTAAAGGTTCAGTATTTTTATTGTTTTAAAACAGAACTCTTATTTTCCTTAATTAGTGCTCATCTTAATGTATTTCCATTATTAAAATGCAAACAAAAAAAACTAACAAAAAAACAAAACCCAAATAAAATCCCCACTCCAAACAAAAGCCCTCTAGAGTCTACTAAATAAACTTCTATAATGTAATAACATTTAGATTACATGTATTGTGCTAGTGGTGAATAGGATAGTTGAGGAATAAATGAGAATGTCAGAGGAAGATTGAGAACTGACACACTTGCTCTTATTTTTAATGAAATTATGTGCATCTGGGATGCATTAGGGAGTATGTAAATTGACTCAAATTTAGACTTTTTAAAGTACAGATAAGAGATGACCAAAAATCAATACAGAATGTGGTAGAACTAAAAGGCAATGCAGATATTTATTGTCATGAAAGCAATTACTGGCTGCTTTGTATCCCATAGCTATAAGTTGAGGGCTTCATTCATTGCCTGCTGGGATTTAAAGAGAAGCCACAAATGTTTCCCTTATTCACTGGCCCTGTAATTTAAATAGAAAAATCATTATGCATTATCATTGCTTGACAGTCTTTTATCTAATTATTTAGACCAGTCCTTTTCTGCAACTGAGAAAGTTGTACTGATAACAGGCAGGTCAAGTCATAACTTTGAGACATGAATAAAGTAGTTCTTCATTCTTGTGGTTCTTTATACCTATAGATAGCCAAGCCTGGATATGAGGAACAGTTCTGGAAGTTACTGCTTTGTTCTAGAGAACCAGCAGCTCACCTCAGCTTCTGGTGTTGGGAGATGGTGGGAAGGGGAATCCCAGGATGGTAGGCTGAGAAAAGACAATGAAGTTGCATGGGATACAGGGACAAATACACCATTTCACCATAGGTTACACCAGTAGTTGTGCATTCTGGAGATTGTTTTATTAATGCAGTTTCATATAAATTACAATGAATGTGATAATTTAGTTGTATATACTAGAGTCTGTCAATTTTATCAGGAGCAGTAAGTTTCTGATCTGTATGAAGCTTCTTCAGTATAGGATCCCTCTTCCTGGTTATTTTTTTTTCAGGAAGAGGCTTCATGAGAGCTTACCCTTTACCTTTGGCAGTCTCTTGTAGCACTAGGCCTGCACTCGCCTTTCCACAGCACCTGGTAGCTGTTGAGCAAGCCTAAGTTTCTTCTGCTAAATAAACATTTTCCTCACTTTATCAGCTGACGAGGATATTCTAATAACAGATAGTGTAAGCGAGTCTCAGAGAATTCAGCTCATGCATCTTCCTGTGCTGCTTTGTGGAGCATAGTGAGTAACAGAAAATTTAACATTCTATTCCAAAGTCAGACTTATTCAGAGGCAGTCTGGAAACTTCATTTAGATTCAACAAAAGTCTTGCCATAACTACTGGATTCTTCCAAACTGACATGTGGGAAGATCAAAAAAATACAAGCAGTTGGTTTTTTTGGATGTCAGTATGGCAACTCAAGATTGTTAAGTATCTTTATCTTTGTGTGTCTCATTTCCAGCTGTGTTTTGGTCTGGAGTACAAAAATGGTTAGGTTTGTCTTTGCAGTGTCATTGTCTAAAAGGTGTGGAAATTGTTTCCCCATTACTGTTAATGATACAACATACATACAACAGAATCCCTTATTTATCTCTCTCCTCTCATAAATTTCAAATTATCCATAACCTTTTCACCTTGTTGCAGAGACACAGGTACAGCCACTAAATTAATGTATAGCTAAAGTCATACCCTTTAGGTATTTGGCAAAGGGCTTTTCTTTGATAGTAAGCGTGGATTAGGTCCCTCTATTTTGTAGGTAAAATTTGGCTGTCGAAGAAGACTTTTGTCATCTATCTGTAAAGTAAATTTCTATTTATTAACAAGCAGTAACTGAAACCAGTGGCTTTTACCATTCCTCAACTGGTCTAGTTTGTTTGGTCACATTGAGTCAGGCACAAAGTGACTCTGCAAGTATAAAACAACTACAATATTTAAAGCAATTACTTATTGGGTAGCAAACACAGAAATCAGCTAGGACTTTGCTTAAGTAACTGTATGCTCAGTGGCCCTGATAAGCCACCTACAGACTACATGCTGTTGCAGGAGGCATCAGTTACAAGAAGCCTTCTTAGCCTCCTGACATGAATCTTTGGTGTGGCTGAGTTACTGTCTCCCACCAGGTGTGTCAAGATTGTAACATTGACCACTTGCCCTGATTACCCAACCAGCCTCCCTGGGTTTCTTCCTTCAGGAGTTTGTACTTTTCCATGTTGGTATTCTTCACTTTGAATCCTTGAGCTACTAACAATCCCTCGTCTCCCCAGTGCTGCCTCTACTTGCAAATTTGACCAGGAACTTACCCAAATAGTCTTGGGAGACCATGTAAAGTGGTAGATGTTGGTACTGTAGTCCTAGGTTGTAATTTCGGTCTCTCCCTGTTGTTCAGATCCTGCTTCCTGTGGAAGATCTAGATAGAAAACAAGTTGAGAATTTGCATGCAGACTAGCAGAGGATTCAAATAATTTTAAGCTGTTTTGAATCCTGATAATTTTGAGTTGTTCCCTGGCTTCTGGTTTAATGGATATTTGTAAGTACAAGTTATGGTGGTTTGTTCCCCAGTATTGTACTTTATGGTGCAAGCACATCTAACCAGCAGTGCTTACATCTCTCATACTTACCCTCCACAGCGAATGCAGAGGGGCCTCCTGGGGACAGTCTTCAGGCTTTGTGACATTATAAGCTGCCCCAAGGACACTTGGGAATTTTTGTATCTCACCATATCTTCGTATTTTCTCTGTGAAGCTGGATGCACAACAAACCCCTCTATGCCTTTGAATCTTTATGAGATAGCCTTATAATACGTTGACATAATTTCTACTGAGTAGCAATAAATGGTGATATTGAAGATTTAATTTCTCAGGGTTACTTGCTTTTGATTGCAAGAGCTAAGCTAAAACCAGAATGTTTTATGTACTGTCTGATTTGCTTACCCTTCTTACTTATTTCAACAAAAAGAATATAAATTTGATACACCTAACAAATGACGAAGACTGAAATTATATTATGGTATCGTTCCAGGTACAATAGCCTGTGTATTCCTATTATTCAACATTCAACAATTCAAAATGTGCTCAGGAGATTCTCTCTTCTGGAAATACAACACCCTCTTATTGTTTTGTTTTCTGAATTTTTTTTAAGCTTTCTTTTCAGAGCACCCCACTTTTCAATGTGAGTAAGGCCCCTAACTTCTTTTATAGCAGAAAAACATTTGTTCAGGTTGTCTTTTGTGCCTTTATTGTTACTGAAAACTTGATCCCTTAAGGTGGGAGCCTGTTCTTTTCTGTTTTAGCAGTGCCTAATACAAGGGGATGACAAATAATTAATGACCCCAAACTAACGCAAAGTCACTGTGGCCTTGGGATTTTGTGCATCCCATAAAAATCTGTTCACAGCTATGTGTTTCAAAGATTTGGATAGATACTTCTTTGACAGCTACATGATACCATAAAATGGAGAATGTGTATTTGGCCAGCAGAACTTTCTCCAGATTATATATCTCAGCAGTCAATGTTGCAAGAGCTATGTAAAGGTAATTGATAGTTTAAGACCTTAACAAAATTCATCCTGTTGGGCTTTTTATAGAAGGCTGGGGAATCCAGCTGCTCTGCACCTTAGCTAGTCCTATAACATACTGTCACTGTTCTTGCCTCCAGCAAAGGCAAATTGAAAGAAAGGTAGATCATCCAGCCAGCCAGCTGAACAGAAGAAAAATTGCAAGGTGAATTTTGCCTCTTCAGTAGATCTGTCTCACTTCTGAAACTAATTTTTTTGCTTTTCTCTATTCCTTTCTTTAATCCAAAGGGAAAAGAATCCAGTAAAGATAATGAAACAAAAGGGGAAAAAACCTTCAGAATGCTCCCTGCTATGTTGAATTAAAACTAGTAAGCAATCAGTGTAGTGTGCATCTAGAAATGATAGAGAGTATGATTTTTACAATGCTATGCTATTTACAAGAAGTAAAGCCTGGAATGAGTTATGGAAGTCATTTCCTCGTGTATAGAAGTGAATTTTATCACATCTCTCACCAACTTTACATCATCCACTTTATCACTAGAGTTTCTGCTGGCTTATAGCCACTGTCCCATTTTAATAAAGAAAGGAGAGGGCGCCTAATCCAGAAAATGCTTTAAGCCCATATTTAATTTTAAGGCTGCTGAAGAGTTGATGACATTCGTGGAGATGCTCATGTTCACATAAAATGTACTGTGCATGTGTTTAAAGGCTTATTTGGATTTTTCCCAAAGAGGGTTGCTGAAGTCCTGTGCAAGTGTTTCAAGTAACACTATTCTTAATATTAGCAAAAGCTTCTGAGGGAATTCAGAAACTTTGGGTAAAATACAGCATGATTTTTGTTAGTGATTTGGATGCGATGAGATGTCTAGAAAAGATAATTACTTGTATTTGGAGGTGGTGCTGCAACAGAGACTACTGTTATGGGTTTTGTTGCAAAAATTGGGCCGTTTTGTAAAAAGTGGTGGAAGGAAAACATGATCTGTTGGATACTTCACAGGTTTATGGAAATGCTGAATGAGGTGTACATTTTGAAGCAAAGCAAATGTTTATTAAAAATCAGTGAAGAGAATGGTCTCTTCTCCTTTTCTAGTGTGATAAATCAAAATTTGGGAGTGTAAACTGTTTTCTTTTCTATTAATGATTGTGCTTCTGCGTGAAAATGTATACATAAGAACGTGCCTAGTATTTCTTAGCAGCTTGCAGGTTGGTTTTGTTTCTTCCTCTTTGTCTTGCTACCTGCACCATAGTTCAGGTGGACTGTGAGAAAATCCCTGCTTAAGCCTGCCTTTTTCTCTTTTTATATGCTCCATCTATTGTATTTTGTATGTCAAATAATTTCTCATCCTGCTTTGCAGTAGCATTCATGCAAGAATGATACTCTGATTTATCATTCTGTTGGTCTCATTTGTGGATTCATTGTAATAAAACATAATACAATTTTGATGCTTTTTGGATGCAGCCAACGTTGCTGCTGAAGTCTCAGAAATACTGAGCTGATTCAGTTGTTCCTCCCTCTGCCCCCCCAATATTCTGCTAGAAATAATGTGGATTTCCATTTTGCCTATGGAGGGTACTGCATTAAGATGTTGTTCTTAAAGTTACATGAAACATTCTAGAAATGAAATATTCAGTGTGTTGTGATTAAAACTGGTCAATATCACAGTTCATGGCTTCATAAAATAGAATAATTTTGTAACTGCTGTCCTATTTTAACATAGGTAAGTGAATTGCTCTTTAAAATATTGTATATACTTTTAATTCTTTATTGACTTAGCTAGAACTCTGAATTCTTTTTAGAACATATGCTACAGTGTTGTAAAATGTGATCGTTCCATATCCTGTATTGAATTTCACGGTGATTTAAATCCACTGAGGACATTGCTGAAATAATTTGAAGGTAATTTTCTTTTTTCCCAGTACAGGTTGCCAGATCGGTCTTTGTTATCTTAAAGTCTAAATAATCATTTGTAAATGGTTTAAGTTCATTGTGAGTACTAGATAATCAGAAGTTGAGGACTTTAATGAATGTATTTCACCTTGCACTTTTGCCTCAATATTGAAAAGAATTAACTTAGTCTAGGAGTGTTCGCCATGATAATTTTGTTAAAGAAAATCCCAGAGAAAATTATGTTTAAGTATTCCTACTGGAAAATGAATTCTAAGAATAAAGGTTTTGAGGGAAAGGCTTATGGATATGGTGAAGACAAGCATTCAAATTTGACTTGATGCTGTTTGTGCATCTGTATAATATTGAAGTCTGATTCATTTGACTCTTTGTCATTAGGAAATACGAATCTTTTGCCCTTATCTACATCTAGTGCCATTACATTTCCAGCAGGTTTCCTACCAATTTTCTCACAAATCTATGAGAAAAAATATAAGGCTGTATAAACAGCAGTGATTGTGATCAGTGTCGTCACACGTTTCATAACTATTGCTGCTCACCATTCAAAGTAGGAATAAATGCTAGGCTGTTGGGGTTTTTTGGTTGGTTGTTGGGGGTTTTGTTTGTCTGTATCTCCTACCAGTTTGCAAGCTGAAAAAAACATATGACAGGCTGTATCCTTGGTGCCTTGCTGAGAGGCAATGAGCTTTGTAAGGAAGGTTTAATCATCACAGCTACTGCCTTAAAATGGACATAGCAGTTCTACTTAGCCTGTCAAGCATGGAAGAAACTGCTGTAGGTGAAATCACCTCTTACTGCAAGCAAGACCAGCTTTCTAACACTGTCAGTGCTCTCCTTTGGCACCAGTGAAAAGAGAATATAAACTTAAAATGGTTCTGTGGAAAAAACCCAAACAGATGATCTTTGCCATTGTCTCTTTTTAATGTCCTCACCTAACTACCTCTTGCAGGTACGACATAGTGCCTTCGAGGGTAAAAAGATGGGAGGGAAAGTGGTGGGATGGGTGATTGTTTTAAGGCATGGAACACCAGCAGAGGCAAAGGGAAGATGGTGAATGTGGCCCTTTTGGCCTGTGCCCCCAGCTGGGTTGCTGGCTGAGAGTGCAGTTGGAGGTATGGGAGGTGAATGCTCCCAGTGGATTTCGGAGTCACACTGGGGGTTCCCTCTGTTGTGGAAGGCAGAATGGCTTTCTGGAAGCCAGGTTTCCTCAGCAAAACTGAAATCCATACATTAAACATGCTAGGAAGAGGGATGTAAATCACCATGCTGTGCTGGGGTGAGGGGCAGGAGGTTTACACCCATGTTGCAGTTTAAGATCAGAGACAGTGTGGGGACTGAATGTGACCTGAGCCCCCAGACATTTTAATCTCAGATGGGTGCAATTTTACAACTGCACAGCCTTCCATCCAGGGTGTGTGTGCTGCGGGGCCGGGGCACAGGGCTCCCCCAGGGTCTCTCCCTCCCCTGTGCGCAGGCACTGTCTGTATAATCAAGCAATGACAGGGAATTCCTACTTCTGCCTGGCCTGTTTAAATTACCTAAGGTCCTAACGGTCACCTGGCACTCGCTGTCATTGTCCCTCCTCCCCTGTGCTTTGACAGGGACCTGCAGGTGGTTTGTGCTCAAAGTACATTGCTGCTCTTACAACCAAGTGCCACCCTTCATCTATGGGGCTGCCTGACCCAGCCCTAGGCCATTGCCCCAGTCTGCAGCCACTGGAGCAGGTGGTAACCAGGGTAGCACTGGGCTACTGCAGGCAGTTGCCTACACCTCTAGATGTTTAACCTGCTGGTGGCAGGAATGGTGCTTGGAAATATCATCAAGAGATTTCTGAAGGCCCTTACTGTGAGAGGGGCTGCTGTGTGGGTATTGTTGGATGTGGTACCTGGCATCAGTTGTCAAAAGTATGGTCGGTGGAATGACAATAAGAAGGGCTGGTAGCCTGGAGAAACCTCATCTGGTGTGTGATTAGCAGTTCAACATCACAAGCTGAGGTCTGGCTGCCAGAAACACACAAAGCCAAGTCCATCAGGTCGAGCAGGAGCTTGATACAGGACATGCTATGTGCAAGTGCTGATAAGAAAGACTGGAAATGAGAGGTGTGAAAGGTTTCTCCACTTTCTATGCCTGTCCAGGAACACATCCCTCTTTAGTTCTGGGGTGTGGGTTTTTAGGTATGAAAATTATAAAAATGAATTGTTATAAGCTTTGTTGTTTCATCTTTCCAGACAGGCAGCTCCTGTTCTTACACAACCAAATCTTTCCATGCAGTAAAACATGGCCACTCATTTTAAAAATAACATGTCTTGACCTCTCTAAAGTCCCTGAAATAAAAGGTGACCAAAAGTACACCTGGCCTTTCTGTTTGGACTGAAAGATCAGGAGTTACCATAGCTGGCTGGGAGATGCACCACTACTAAGAGTACGTAAGAGAGTTATCAAACTTCAGAAAAATAATTTTAGGCCCATGGACCATTAAAGGCCATTTTAGTCACTAGATATTTTGAGTACCTGAAGATAACAGGTATTTGACTTAATAACAGTTTTCTCAACTGCTGTGGAAGATTTTTATTTTTATTTTTAAATTTATTAATTTATTTTAACATTCTTTTATTCTTAGAGATCTTTGGTGAGGGGAAGAGATTTAGAAGGTCACATAGGATAAAATTTATAGCACAACCACTGAGCCATTAGAGAATTAAATGAACAGCCTACATGGCTGGGACAAGACCTGTAGACTCTCAGAACAGAAGTGAATTTCACCTGTTCTCAGGAAAGATCGATTTCTCTAAAAGCTGCTCTGCTATCACTGAAGATTGCTTTTTTACTCAGTATACTCCTCCTGCATATTTTCAACATCTGAAGAGAAACATGTTTGCAGACAAACCATAAAGATCAGTATTTTTCCTTTCCTCTAAGTCTTCCAAAGATCCCAGTTTGATCTCAGCATGATTTTGAAAGCTTTGATCTTTTAAGGTTTAATTTAGTCCAATGACAACATGGTTCTCCAAGGCAATTCACCTTTCTCTGACTTGTTTAAAAGAAGACCAAAAAAAAGGGTGAAAAGGAAAGGCAAAAAACACTTTGTAAGTGAGGAACAAAACCTTCATTAGAGAGAAAGCATCTGAAAATCTCCTCTCCAGCAAAATAACCCTTTGCAATCCCATTAGCCTGCCATCAAAAAAATGTTCTCTGTGGTGGTATACTCTCTACACACCCTTGTTAATCCATTTTGAGATACTAAAAAAAAATTCCAAATCATTTATTTACTGTTTCAGTTCAAGGCTAATACATTTAAAAAGTGTAAAATTGTTTCACAGTTGTGTAGGACAACCTTTGCTAAACTCAAATGGAAATAAACAAGAGTTCATTGTACCCCATCTGAATCCTTTTTTGACAAACACTCAGATGCAGCCCTCTGTTAAAAATCTCATTATATCTCTCATCACATGGCTGCACGTTAAGTTTAAGTTGCAACAAGAATTGGCTGCAGAAGCCATAGCTCCTGTAAGATATGACCGTAATAATGAATGTGGCCTTGGAACCCAATTCTCTTTGTTTCCCATCCCTGTATAACAAAGCAAAGGTGCTGGTAGGAGTCCTGAAATGTGCTTTTGCTCCTGGGTTTGTTGGTTGTTTGGGGGAGTCCTGGGGTGTGTCATTGTGACATGGTCAGTTCCATGGTCATATGATAATCGTCAAGGGGCACATGTAGAACATAGGTGCTACTTTTTAATGGATGAAATTAAACAGGGTAAGAGTAGCTTGGCTGGAATGTTGCTAATGTAACATGCTGGTAGGCCACTTGTCCACCTATCCCAATAGAAGTTATTGCTAGCTGCTTGTACCAAGGGTTTGGAAAGAGCTGAGAAACCATGATGTACTTAATCAATTATGTAATTCTGTTCCCTAGAGGGGAAAAAGGAGTTTCTCAACACAGCTGATGATGAGCTTGCTCCCTAGAGCATGAAACATTAATCTACATTTCTAAAGCCTCTTAGCTGAATATTAGTTAGTGGCCTGTGAACCTGAAAAGGTTCAGAGCAGGGTGAATTGTTGGGGGGTGACTGGTGCTATGAACCTAGTGCTTCCTTTCAGTCACTGAGATCTGTCTTTGTGTGTACCGAATGTTGTTCAAAATTGCAATTGCACATATTTTCTGAATTGTAAGTAAATTGTTCACTTTAATCTTCATTTCATCACTTGTTTCTCATTCTTTTCATTGTCAATTTGATGCAACAGAAAAACATAACTTACGAACAGCATTTCACGTTGCCATCATCTCAGCAAAGTACAATGGTGTTTCACCTCACCATCATTTTGGCAAGTGTACAGAAAGGATTATATAACACAAAACGCATGCTTTTAGAAGGAAGAAATTGAGTGTGGGATATGAATCCTCAGGCATTCAGCATGTTGGTGTCACCAGTGCAGTTTAAGAAGAGACTAAAATTCCATTTGTCTGTACCACATTATACTGTATTAAGCTTTTGAGGTTTGCAGCATATACTTGAATACATGAGTGACAAACTATTTTACCTCTCGTAGTACTTGGGTTGACTGTTTTGTTCCCCTCCATCTAACATTGAAACACCAAACAGTGACTATAGCGAAAGACAAATCAGGATCAAACTGATGATGTGATGTGCTACTGTGCCTTGTGCTGTTAAGGTAACCATTTGCTGTGTGTTGAAGATGAGCTAAAGCTTAAACTAATCCCTGCATGTGGGAAGTAGGGAAATTTTACCTAGCTCGGAGTCACCATACCTGTTGCAGGTTTTTTTCTATTCTACAGAAAAGGAGTACAATTGGAGATGATCTGGAAACTCTGACTATCAAACCCCCTGCTACTGCAGGAATCTGAAACGCTGGTGCTAGCTTTGCTCCTACCTCCGTCCGGTCTGTGGTGTTTTATGATCTCTATGCAATGTTAACTATTCTGTTGTTACTTGTTGAATATTGGATACTGCATTTGAGGATTCAGTCCAGTGTTCTTAAGCAATATTTAATATCTATTTAATATTAATATTCTTCATCAAAGTCACAGTTTTATTTTAAATAATTATTTTCTCATGATTTTTAGCCATTGATCATGTTATCACCATTTTTTATTTTCTAATAATGGAAACTGAGGTTCTCATGTTATCACTAGCATCTGAAAATGATAGTTTGAGCCAGCAGCAAGAGTAATGAGACTTTCAGTTTGGTCACAAGAGATGGTAAAACTATTTGCTGTAGCATTTCCAATTTTTTGCCCAGGTGAGAAATACTAGAAAAAATATTCTGATGGGTTTTGTCTGTCTGCTTTTTTCCCAAAAGGATTTAAAAAACTTCTTTCATATTAACTTAGAAGGAAAGGTTTGGGATGTTGTTTTCTCTGATACATTTCATACATTTCCACGTCTAAATAATTTGGAACGTCAGTGATATGTGGAATATAAACCAAGCCCAGTATTGGTATGAAATCTAAGACAAATGGATTCATACCTTTGTTTTATGCCATGTCTTGTCACCTTGGTGATGTGTTCACATTAGCTGATTCTACAAGATATACAGCTCTGTGTGCCCACATATCTAACATAAAAATCAAATCCTTTATCTTTTCCCATCATTTGCTAGGTAGCTCTCTTCTTAGTCTTGCTTTTTTTTTTATTTTTTCTTAAAGGGAATTACAACTTATTGCTTTTATTAAGCACAGGATGCAAGGAAGAATCCACATAATTAAGATTTTAATTAATTTTATAACCCTAACATTCTCATTTTGCCAATGATATCAAAGTAAAGGGAGAAATTTACAATTGAATGATAATAGTAAGTTTGATAACCTGTAAAGAAAATTTAATTTAAAGCGTTATTAATCAAGAAGACTTCTTGACAGATCTATGGATCTGTTTGTGGTTCTTTGTCTGGTATGTTCAAAGTGGAATTTTAACAGAATTTATGTGTATTTTCACAACATTAAAAATGAAACCATGATATCATTCAGCTGTTTTCTTGAAGTGAGATTATGGATGCATTCAAATGCTAAAAAAGAGTAGATTATCCCAGGGTCCCAAGGAGGTACACCCCTGTGAGAATTTTATTGAGTCACATCAATAAACTCTTTGTGAATTACTTGTCTCTTGCACTTGGCATGGATGCCAGAGGCAGCCAGCTACAGTGTATGTGCCAATAACCTGCCTAGCATCACAATGTTGAGAAGAGGAAGACTTAGTGCCTCCCTTTTGAGATCCCCATCAGGTGTAAAGAACGATGGCAGCCAGTGGCGTAACATTGTGAAAAATAGTGATCTGGGGTACAGAGTAGCAGTGGGCTCAGAGGGCTGCCAAGGTAATTTGACAGCTGTTAGTAGAACTGTGCACTCAGCACTGATTAAACAGGTTGAGTTGCTGGCCTGGGGCTCAGGCTGTGTTTGGGGACGAGATTGGAGTGAGGCTTCTGAGAACAATAAATCTCAGATATGTATCAAGAGCAGGGAACAGAAGATGTTGCTACAGCAAAGCAAGAGTGCAACTAGACCGCTCTATGAAACAATTAAGTTCAGGGACTGGGGAGTCCCATGGCTGTTGTCTCAGCCTCGAGTAAGATTTGGTGTTCAAGAGGGAGAAAACTGAGTCGTCCAGGAAGAGTGTATCTGACAAGTGGTTGTATGCACCAGCTGAAGTGCTGCCCATGTGTTCCTTCACCCAGAGCACTGGAGTGTTTTGTGGCTTCATTCAGCTTATAGTTAGGTTTAAGGTTCAGAGAAGATGACACGGGAGTCCTGTAGAAGAAAGGGACTCGGAGATGTTTCAGGTAGTTAAGTATCAGTTACTTCTAGTTATATCCTCTGTACAGTCTTAGCCTTAGAAATCACCCGACTGCATAACTGCAGGTGAAACAAAGCCACAAAGCAGAATTACTTTTTGACCTTCTGAATTAGAGGTTTTTGTTTGTTGTCTTCTTCTGGAGCATGTCATGTTACTCAGAATTAGTGTTCTGAAAAGGATCAATGTAAACCCCCTGAGGGGAGTACAATTATTCCCTGTGTAGACTTGTATCTCTGGGATTGCCATCAGACTTAGCTTGTTTCAGATAAAGAGAAATGAGGGCGTTATAGTGAGACTGACTTTGCCAAGGTCAGCTAAGGGCTGCTATTAGATATATTCTCCATGCAGGCTTAGGAATATTGCCCTGTGACATTAGCTCACAGTTAAGGTTAAAGTGCTGAGAAGGAAAATTAGTAGACCTATAGGAAGACTGGGACTGAGAAGAGACTGCAAATGTTGACTGAGGTCTCCTATTGGATTTATCCATGAGCAGTGGCAGTCCTATGGCATCAGTCTCTGCCGACCGTATTTGGCAAATTTGGTAAATCTTGCACTGAGGCCTGAGGAGTGGGAAGTCCAGCCCCATCAGAAACTCGGACCCCCCTCACTCACTGTCTCTGAATCTCACCTCTCCTGCACCAAGTGCTCTGATGCATGGCAGTGTCCCACCTGACACTACAGCACACCTGAACTGGTGGTACAGACCAGGATCGTGGATGGCAGCAGCAATTGTGCAAGAGCTCCCAGGATGGTGAGTTCTGCCCCAGGTCAAGTCTGGCAGAGCTGCCATTGTGCTAATCTGTTCTGTGATTTACTTAGGTAAATGCAGTTTATAATCTGCTTTTGTTATTGATGTTTGTGTGAATTTTGTGAAATGTCACCTCTTATGGTTTATTTCAGTGTTTATATTAATGATATTTTTTTTCTGGTTTGACAGTTTTTCTTGTTAATCTCTTTTTAATTAAAAAACCTCAAACAACCCTGTTGTTCTGCACATGCCTTCAAGCATGGAATTGAGTTTTATGTCTCTGCACCTGTCAAGAGTGTACAATATGTGACAAAGACCCAAAATGGGACACAAACATTACTAAGGTTGGGAATCAAAAGGAGTGGGATCCTTTCCCCTGGTAAATAGCTCTTTATGACATAGAGGTTATCTTAATGATGTCATATTTTGGATTGAAAGTGTTCCCAGTCTGAATTTTTGTTAACACTGACATGAAACATTGGGACTTCAAGGATAACACAAATGATGTGTCTTAAGTTAAACCATTCATGACATATTATTAATAGGTAACCATTGGAAAAATCACCACGATTTACAATTCTGGGGAAAGTGGAACAACACTAGCAAGCACCTTAGAAAAAAATGCTACCTGCTTTTTCATCATTCGGAAATGTGAAGTGGGCTAAGCTCTGCTTCTGTATTAATTCATGGCAAATCGCTTGCCCGGTTCTGACACTAACAAGAGTCTATTTCATATTTGCAGGCCCCCAAACCTCCCATGGTAGTTCAGTGCATTTCAGCATGATGGCTGATCAGGCCTGCACTCTGACACATCCTGCACTGATCATTTATCACAGTCATATATGATTTATTTACTTCCGACACGCCCGGAGTCGGCAGGCTGCCTTCGGGATAGTGTGGCTACTCAGTTTAGTTGTGCTGTAAATGAATAGATTCATTCCACCTCACGCTCACAGATTGTGCTTGCTTGGGTTTCCTTTCAATTAAAAATATAGCAGGAATTACTATTGAACTCCAGAATGTTGATTTTGACCAAATTATCTTTGGGTGTAACTCTGACTCTGGAAGAATTTACACTTTTGCACCTCTGGAAAATTTAGTGCTCTCTTTTCTGTTGTTTTGCTACTTTGTTGCATGGAACCCTTGCAACTGTTTTGTTCCTTGTAGTCCAGAGGTTTAGTCCCACCATGTACTTGTATGCAAGTCAATCTGGGGGCATTTGGAATAAAAAGATATATAGAGGAGCTGAAGGCAAATTTCTCTTAGTACCCCACTAAAGTGGAGATAGCATTACCAATCCCATACTGTTCCCATTGTGGATTACAGCACAGGGGGGAGCATGATGGAAGCAGGGATTGCAAGGCCTGTTCCATGGAACATGTTATTCCAGGGCTTCTGTACTGTGAAGCTCCAAATTACTGCCAAACTGCATTATATTGGTGCTTGGCATTTTTTTTTCTCCCATGGAAGAGTACTGATACATCACAGTTGAGCTTCAAAAGATGTCTAATGTTGTTTTTAAAATAATTAGAAATATATTGGCTAACTCTGGGGAGATATTTTTTCTATCTGCCTTTTTAACATACAAAGACCTGTTAGTTTTTAAACCTCACCAGAATCTGGGGGTACAATGAGGTTCCTTTGCTTTAGCTTTCTTTTGACTGTATATGTGTGCTTATTCCTGTAGGCATCTGTCATAAAATCCTTATGTGGTTATAAAGCTTTCCAGTGTGCTGAGACTCCAGGCAAAGCATCACAGGAAGTATCTTCACTGGAACCCGTTCCTTTGAAGTAAAAACTCTGCCAGTCCAGCATTAACAAAACAGTATCAAAATGTATGACAGGTCTCTGGATCTCTGTCACACTGACTCTGCTTTATCTGTAATAGATATCGGTTTAGCTCATCTTTTCTAAAATGAGAGCAGTAGTAACACAGATCAGTAAATGTTGCAGTCAGTGCTGCAAATGGGAGAATTACGGATCATAGGCATGTGTGCGCCGTAACCTTTCAGAGTGAAAAAGCAAATTTATTTATATATCTTTCATAATTCTCTCCGTTTGCCCGATCATTGCCCTTGCTGTGCTGTGTTATAGCTTCTTATTAGCTTTCCTCTTTGTAATGGAATATTTTATGTTGGATACTCAAATATCTATAAAGGCACTAGTAAAAAAGTCTACATTTACAACTTAACACAAAAAGGGCTGCTGAGATGTCTGTAATGTCCCTGTGTTGGTATTGGACATGGGTTTAGTAGTAGAGAGATGCAACCAAGATGTTCCAGCAAATGGATTTATTCCGGTGCCAGTCAGAGATCAGAACATTTGCACCAGGCTGTTAGTAGCCTGCCTTGATAACCTTGATGCTAGATCTCTCAAGACTAGGGAGTTCTACAAATAAATATGGTGAAAATTTTAGCATGTAGAGGTAGGTAGACTCATTAAACATTTATTTATCTTTCAGCATTTTTCTTTTTCTTCTGCAGAATCATCTTGTCTTCATGAGAGGAAATTGAGGTCTAAACATTTTGGGTATCAGACTTTCAGACATGGCTCTTCTTGTAACAAACCATTCTTCTGTTCTTGGCAGCTCCTGAGCCCTTCTATAACTCACTACTTCAGGGTATTTTTTTCTCCATATCTCTGTCTGAAATATGGTCCTGAGCTTGAATCACTTGTTTGATTAAGTGTAATTCAAATTTATCTGTGGGCTTGGGAGATTTTGTATCACTTTTTCAAGTTCAAAAGATGTGATCCTCTCTTGCTTCTACAGCTATGGCATCGCATGCACAAAAATCAGTGCACCATTTTATTCTAAATGTTGACATAAAGCTCATGTTCCACTGACTGCGTGATTATCTGCAATAGTGTTAATTTGCACAAGTTATGCATCCTTATGTGAACTGGTATGTCTAGCTTTACCAGCTATCCCTCACCATCTTTCCCTGGAATTTTGGTCAAGAGCATAACCCTTAAAGTTTTGGTTAAACAATCTGAATAAGCCATCTGAAGTTAAAAAGCTGATTACAAAGCAGCTTTTGATTAATTGCTTTTTAGTATTAATTGCTTTTGAAATACTGTTGAAAATCTTGTTGTTAGTTTAGTAGCCAAAGTTTCTACAGTAATGTTCTTGAATTCTGAATATCTATCTGTCTTTTTAAGATCGGAAATTCCATTCATCCTTTTAGCTATTTGCTGTCCTAAGACACATCTGGGTTAGTCAGAGTCCTTCTTGACTAAACATATTCATAGTGTCAGGATTTTACTTTATTGATTCAGTATTGGAAAAGTCAAGTGAAGTCAGGTGCTTCAGATTCATTCCTTTAAAATTAAAATATTAAGCTTCTGGCAGTGTATAAAAATGTTGCATTTGAAAACATGTGCTCTGATTTAACTCTAAGTTATTACAATAAATTATCACTGAGATAAATTATCACTGAGTCTAAAATGCTGAAGAACTTACTAGAAAATGTGTTACCATTAAATCATAGAGTAAAAAACAATTTTAGCTGTATCAATATTTATTGTGAAATTATTTCTTTAATGAGGAATAAAAAGGAAGAGGGGGAAAAAAGCCCTACAAAGTAACTGATAACTATCATGCCTCAGAGAATGAAGTTATAAGAGTTAATTTACTCAAATAGAGATGGAGCCACAATTATGTGAGATGTTGGGCCTTTTAGTGCATTAGTGGAGAGAGTTTGGGTACTTCAGAAATAAAGGTTGTCTGTAAAAAATCTGTGAAATAACCAGCACCAGGAAACTCAAACTTTCCAGAGCTCTGCAGGTTAGTAACACACCCAGTCTGCAGATGACCTAAGTGAGTTCCTGGCAGGAAAGGGTTCCCAGGACAGTACAGGGATCTGTTGGCTGTCTCCTGTGCAGTGTGGAGCCCAGAAGCCTCACACTGAGACTCAGCTCAGGCACTGAAGCTGAAGTTGCCTTTGTTCCCCCCCCCTTAACCCCCTTCTTTTTTATCTGCTCAGGTCTCTGCTTTAATGCTGGTCTTGTTTTATTCAGACATTACTTCTCCAGTAATCAAGCTTTGTAGAATTGGTAATTATTTATCATTTGAGGCCTTTTCCCCTCTAGGCTCTGTCTGTTTGATTTATGTACCTGGCATCTCCTTTAACAGCTGCCACCCTGGTATGTATTTATTTACAACTAAAGAGGGAAGAAAGTGTACTGAGTTCAAAGCCTTTAAGCAATCTCAACATTTCCTTTTAGAAGAACATTACATAGCAATAAAGTGTGGAAATCTAGCAAGGCAAGCTTGGGAAACTGAGAAATACACAATCCTTACCTTTCTGACCAGGAAAAATAATATTCCAGTTACTAAGTCAATTTTTTGAAAAGGGAAGATAGCTTTTATTTAGTGAACAAGTTTGAACCAGGTAAGTTTGATGCATAAATTTTCAAGGGAAGATTCACATATGTTCTTTTGAATTTCATATCCTTAAACACAATTGTTACCAGTGTGAAATGTGGTAATGGTCATCAACAGTAAGTTCTCAAAGCTGGATAGTGACTAACAAACTCTTCCTTAGATACTTAATGCCATTATATGTTTAAGAATGAGTTAAAATCTGTTCATGACTACTTGTGACTGTGACTTGTTTTCCTACCGTAGAGATATGCTCATGTTTTAAGCATTGTGTGGAACTACTTGTGTTCATACTGTTAAAAGAATTCTGAGCTGAATACTGAGAGGGGGAGGCCACATTCATAAATGGGTTTGATTTTATTGAGATAACCAGTTGGATGTTGTCTCCTGCTCTCTGTGAATAGGAAAAAGAGAGAGGTTCCTCTCCAGAGATGTGCTAGTTTCCCCTCAAATAGCATTTTCTCACAAGATGGCTTGGGATATCCAGACAAAAATATCTTTCCCTCAATACTGCCCCAGGCTTGCTTCATCCCATTCATGCTTGGGGACAGTTCAAATGGATTTCTTTCTCAGTGCCACTCTTCCCTTGCTCTGCAGGTTGTTTGTCGAGGCAGCACTTCCCAGATGCGTCATCACTCATCAGCTCTTTGCAGGTGGAGAGCTTTGGGGGACTGGGAGCAGGACTGATGTGGGATCTCTTCATCTTTAAATCAATCTGTGTTTCTCTTTTCTGCATTGAATTTTGTTGAGTACAATACACATTTCTTCTGGGGTGTTTCTGAGACTGGTTTATTTTTTTTAATCTTGTATTATTTTGTATCCTTTTATATGCATGTTATTAGGATTAGGGACCTCAGACTATAATTTTTGAAACTTTGCTATACTGTTTCCTCTTTCCTTTCCTGTTTAATGATCCCTCTTCAGCAAAATGCTTGAGTATGCATTTTTGTTAACTTGCATAAGTCCATTCCTGTGCAGAAATTCACTTAACAAGCACACTGGATAAAATCTTGACCCTTGGAGCCTGATGGTACTGACTTCAGTGGCTGAATTTCCTAATAGCATTTATTTTAATGGCATGTAAGCGTGCATGTGTGTGTCAAAAGATAACAAAAGAAATAATTTAAAGTAAATACTACATGAAGACATGATAGCACTTTAAAATTGTGGTACAAAGCAGTGTGGTAGCAGTGACCCTGAAAACTCTCTGGTAACTGAGAGAGACAGGTATAACTGCCATTTGCTTGTGAGTTATGTCTGTAATCTTAATGAAATTTTTAAAAATGTGGAAATATCTAAATAATCCAGAAAAAAGAAGCTAGATTTTTTGGTGTTTTCTGGGTTTGGTTTTTTTTTAATCATTTACAACTTTGTTAGGAGTTATCCTGGCATTTAATTCTCATAGCAAATTGGTTGGTAAAACAATGAAGCAGCCTATTCAGAGGAGAGTTTTAACTAACATTTACCTAATTACAAAAGTACACTCAAACCTAGGATATTTTACTTCCCTCCCTCATAAAAGCTTTTTCCTGAAAATGTTTTGAGAGCTCAGCATTTATTTATATCATCAGAAACCTCAAGTCAAAATCTTGTCTTTTGTAATCAATACAATAAAGCAAAGACAACTGGAATGTTAAAGATGGTTTTCTTTTATCCATTAAATGAGGTTTAAAAGCTTTGCTTTCTCCCTTTCCACCATGCTAGTCCTTAAATCTTTTATCGCTTTAATGCCAGTGGCTCAATATGGTGAATTTTGTATCCTGCAGCTCTAGCTTCTTAGCAAAATTAACAGAATGCACTCTCTAATGCTGTTTGAGCTTGCGTGACCAATGATTTGAATGACCCTGTTTGGACATCCTTAATATTCTTCAAAGTCTAAAACTGTGCTTCACTCTCAGTTCTGCCTGTGGGAAAGATTACTATGCTCAGTTCTCAAAAAAAGTCTTCCCACTACCTTCCCCTCACCTACCCACTCCCTTCCCCCCCACCCCAAAAAAAAAGGCAAATAAATAAATAAAAACAAAAAACAAAACAAGCAAACAAAAAAACACTAAAAAAAACCCCAGGCAGATGAAAAGAATTATGTACAGGATTGATACATATCTTAAGTATAAAAGAGAACAGTATTGGTTGTTTTTTTGCATAGAACTTTTCACGTGTAACTATGGGGAGGGCTTAGAAGACAGGGAAAATCTAAATTAGGTTGTGACCTGATCTCTGGAACTTAATTTGGATTTGGAGTCCAGGTTCAACATCCTGGAGATCTGAAGAAGGGTTTCTCCTCCTGCTTCAGTAATATACATACTGTAGCAGTTGTCTCTCTTACTTGTGTATTGTAGTAAAGTTTTGAAGTGTATTCCAGGAAAATTGTTTTGCTCAGTTAAGATATAATACAGTAGCAAAAATATATAGAGGGACTGCTGTATGGGCTGTCCTTGATCCACAGTGTTAATAGCAGCAGGTTAGAATTAAAAAAAAAATTCAAATCTGCAAATCAGAATGTTGCTAAAATTAGGTTTATTTCTGTTCATCTGAGATTGTTACTGGGATTGTTACTTCCAGTGATCAAAAAAAATAATGGTTTAATCTCAGAATCTGACTTGAAATAGAGTTTATTGAAACTAAAAAAAACCCCAATAAATAATAAAATTTGTATGTTTCAGCCTCAAGATAAAATTTCTCTGTCCCTCTAAGGTTACATTATTAAATCGATTATATAGATTTATTTGTTTTTGTTGTGAAGTTTTAGTCACTTACATTGGTCAGTCTTTAGTCTTCCTCTAACAGTATGTATTCGTGCAGAAATGTTGTGCTAGAACTTACCTGATGGTGACACAGAACTGCTGGCTACACAAGTAGTATCATTATTATTTGTATCATCATAGTGATTCAAATTGATAGACAAATATACCAGTTAACTTGTGTTGAAAGTAGTTGCTATAAGTACTACTTTATTTGCTAGGAGAAAAGAAGTAAAGTAATGAACTGACTCTCAGAATACACTTAGAACTTGGGCACTTTGACGTTTTCAGTCTGTGATGAATTCTCTGGATGATGCAGCAGTACTTCTCCTAATAAATTCCTATTAAGCTGTCAGAATATTCAGCTATTCAGTCTTCCTCTCCTGATTTTGCTAGTCACATTGCAATAGCAAATCTGAAGAAGTGCAAACATTTCTCATGTTAATTAGAAGACTGGGAATTCTTTGTTATTTACTGCTTCCGTCATCGAAGGTGATGGCTGTTTTCAAAGAACTTGTGTGTTTGCTCGTTATGATTTCTGCAGAGAAACTCACCAAGTGTATTCTATCAGTTCAGTTTCCTGTGGACCAGAAAAAAGGGAACAAGTTTTTATTCTTATTTATTACACTAATCTGGAACAACTATGTGAACACTGTTTTCTTCTTTTGCTAAACAAAACATGGTGAAATAAACTTGACTGGTACAAGCAGGACTCAGCTACCACTGAGGATTGCAGAGAGGTTGGGCTGTAAAGTCAAGGAGCAGATAGAGCTATTATCTGAATGAGGTAGCTGTGTATGCAGGTAGGTTGTCTGCACATTATCTACTGGCCAGTCCTGACACCATGTGAGACAGTCCTTATAGAGATTTGCTGTGTTCCTTCTCCCTCCCCTGGCAAAACAGCCCTTACTGTTGAGCTTCAGAAGTCGTGAGTTAAATTCCATAGCATTTTAAAATATAATCTCTGTTTGATTTCCTGCTTCTTAGCATGCACTTCCTTATGTCCCTTCCCTCCTCACTTGCTTTCCAAAATACCACCAAAAGCTGACAGATTTTTCAATGGAATAACTAGAATGAGTAATGCTGATATAAAAGCTTGTTGAGATTATCAAGATTTGATGCTTTTCGGTGGTGGGAACTTCAGAGAATTCCTACCTTGGAGTTGGTTTGTCAGACGTTTCTCACCACCCTTCTCCTGGCCATAACAGATGAACATCTTCCAGACTACTCAGTTGTTCAGAATCCCCAGGAATCCATATTGCCACTAGTTAATATCTTGTTAATATCTATGCCCAGATATTTCTTTGCGTGTGTTACTTTTCCTTCCAATCAGCTGAATATGTAGCAGGAATTTGGCAAGCTTGTCTTCAGAATGATAGTTAAGGACAAAGTTTATTGAGAATGTCATCTTGTAGGTTTGGAATTAAATGTGTTTCAGCTAGAACTAATGCACAGCCGTGTATCAAGCCAACCTTGCAAGATAGTAAATTATTGCTGAGAAGCTTCTACAAATTCATATTTATGTTATAGCAAAGAAGTTTACCTTGGGAACAGTATAAACTGTTCTCTGAAAAATCACTTTAATGGATTTTCACATGGTAAAATGTATGCTTCACAGATAACATCTTGTTTGTGTCAATAGTGCTGTGTAAATAATTGTAGATAATGTTTTTAAAGTAAAACAAATTCCCTCATATTAAAGAATTTAGTAACATTTTCTGTGTTTGGATCAAGAGATTTGACACAGAGCTAGCTAAATAAGCTATCTTGAAGTAGAAGACATTACATGGTGATTAAGACAGATAGAAGACCTTGTTTAAGAGTTGGACAGGCTCCTAAACTAATGTTCAGAGCTCCCAGAACAGATATTAGTTGATATCTAAGTAGCAAGAATATTTGGAACATTTTTGGAATATTTTAGAGATTTAAAATAAAGTTTGTGGACTAATGTTGGCACTAATTGTCTTTACTGCAGCAACACTAATGTGGTAGTTCTGTATCTGCAGGCTTTATATCCTGACTGTATAGGAACATTGGGACCGATTGATCTTTCTCAAAGTAACTATATTACCTATAATAATAACAGAGAGCCATTGAGTAAGAAGTGCAGATAGACCTAATAATCCAGGAGAGCTGGTGCGAATGAGATTGCTCAGAATTAAAGTTTTACATATGTCCTCACTAATCAGAATTATGGACAACAGTGAATTTATTAGATGTACTCACTGAGCTGGCCACAGTCTATAAATATCCGATTACTACTTTTGCCTTTTTATGCATCAAAAGCAGCTAAAAGCACTACAAGGCTTCTTCCTATTTGCTGGTCATCAGAGTAGCCTTGTGGGACTGTTCACTAAGACCAACAAAGTTTAGCTGCTCAATTGCTTCCCTGGTAACTCATGGAGAGTTGTGCTCTGGGAAATCTTCCGGTACTGTCACGTGGTTTGTGTTGCACCATGAAGGTTGCATTGGTCATCGTTATTAAGCTTCACAGAAGTGAAGCCCTGGGAGAGTTTTCTATCAGAAGCAATAAACCTAGTTCAGCTTATTGATACTCTCTAATCTCCAGGTTTTTTTCTTATCTGTTACATATCTGCAGAAAGACAGAAGTGTTCAGCAATCATGGATTGTGATTGAGGTCAGACATGAAGCTACATACCAGAATTCTGCTAGACTTGGTCTTTCCAATCTGAGGTAGCTTTCATTTGGAGTTACACTGAAAGTTTACAATAAATATCATACTTCCTTGCAAGGCTGTCAGCACATCCTCGGGCTTTACTCTGGGGATCTCATCTTTGTGTGAAATCATTGCTGTAAAGCAAGGTGAGAGAGGAAGAGAGAAATAGAAAGTTGAAATTGTTTTAAATTGTAATATTACTAGATATTTGGTGACCTATCCTGACTGTTATTTTAGCTATGGTATGACATGCTCACTAAAGATGGGAAACTCTTTCAACTTCTCTGCCAACAACAGAACATCTACTCTTATATATTCTGAGCAAATGTTCAAATGTAACTTTTATTGCAAAGATCCTTTCCCTTCCTTTGCAGAATGGTGGAAAAAAGCAGTGATGAAACAAGAAGTAGAAAGCCATTCTCCTTCAGTACTGTGTCCATTAGACCTTCTGTCCTCCCCCCGTGTGAAGGATGAAGAGCTCAGGTATTGTTAAATTACCCTGTATTCATGTAAAGTCTAACTGTAAGTGTAGATGTCCATGTATGATGCAAACACCTAGACACACTGTTGGAAATGTATCATATGGAAGTAATCTTTTATTCAGTAAGATTGCAGCTTGTTCAACTCAAAGAATTTTGGAATTCCTTGCAGTTTTTCAGTCTAGTTGGGTTTGTTTCATGCATCCAGTTTTACAGAAGTGGATGTCATTTGTAGCTTTGGACTTAACCAAACAAAAAAAACCTCAGTCAGTCCCCAGACCCTCAACTGAGTAAGCCTTAGGGATGTTAGACAATTTTCTTTTTGGTCTCTCTTGGTACAATCGACTCCTTGATTTTTTTCATTCAGAATTTTTGGGTATTCTGAGGTCAAGATCTTACTCTTTAAGTCTCTCTACATGAAAAACCAAACATGGAGGAGCTACTTTAAATAAGAAGCTGCCATTTCAAGTTAAGAAGACCAGTTTGACTGTCTTAGGGATTTAAAGACTTCATTAGGCATAATGCGACAAGAAATAAGCATTCAGCATTTGTTTGATTTTTTAAATTTTATTACATTACATTTCCTGTCTTAAAGTAAGAACACTTACTGTATTAGCTCTTGTCTGCAATAGTTTCTTCTCTTTCTTATTTAATTAAATATCCTCATCTACCCGAAGTGTTATTGTTAATAGTGAAAATGAAATTTAGGCACCATGTAGAATGTTTGCATTTACAGCAGAAACTAACTGACCTTTACCTAAGGCTCAGTGAATGCTCTAGACTGATAGTTCTCATTTCTCATTTTGAAATAGATATTGCTGTTTTCAAAGAATACCAATTCATTGTTGCACAATGATCTAAACCTATCTGCAATTACTGTATTTTAATACATAGAGAGTGTCTATAATGGCAGAGAGGTAGGCAGCAGTCCTTGTTTGGAGTTCAAGGGTAGAAAAGGTATGTCAGAAAGCTCTCTCAGTATATCACATTTATTGTGTTCTTATGCTTTGTTGCAAATGTCACAGCACTACAGTTGCATGGAAGGTGAGTCTTAGCTAATAAAAGGCTTCACCTTTCTCTTCTTTCTCTATACAGTACATTGTAATAAATATCTAATAAAACAGCATTTATTATTTTCAAGTATTTCTGATATACGGTGGTGAAATTTTCTCATAGGGGAAAGTCTGTGTTCTGTACAGTGTTGTTCAGCATTTAGAAAGAACTTGCATAGCTATTTTTCTTATGTTAATGTGCCTTGCTTGTGGTTTTGATGATATAAATTTTGCTGAGTTGTTTTTATTTATTTTAAATTATTCAAATGACATTTGCTATAACTTATCGTTGATCAGGAGGAAGTCATGGTATTTATAGAAAAGAAAATATGTAACTGGTTTCACAGGTATTGTCTAACTATTTAGGAAGCTTAAATGTAATTAATTTGGTCACTTGAAATGGATTGATGGCTGAATTCCTGCAGTATACCTGTGTATGAATTACTGCTATGGGTTTCATCCCATGAAATGAAATTCTTTTAAAGTGAATTGTGTTTTCCATCACTTCTCTAAACATGGAGACTATAGTACAAAAACTAAGAGCAGAATTTAAACAAAAGATTACTAGTAATCTTAATGTTTTGTCAAATATTTGTCCTCTCTGGAGATGAGTCTGTGTATCTCTGTGAAGTCAACAAAAACAAAAATTCTAAACCAAGAAAGCTAAAGATATATAAAAGATGCATTAAAATATATAAAATTCTGTAAGCTCCATTTCAGGATCATGGGCCAGGGAACAAACAGTGTAGAGTCTTTGAAATTGCTTTGTACCAAGGAATCATTTAAATGGAAAATTACAAAAAAGTGCTGAGTTCCCTGATGAGCTGTCAATAGGAGATTTAGGGCTCCTCATGTGCCATCAGCATGCTTTAATTGATTACAGTGTTACTATCCTGGAGTGTGCTAAAATAAAGGTTAGAGAAATCCTGAGGATATCAACTACCTTTATCAAACTGCACAATTATGGGTACAGTACATAATCTGAGAACAGAAACCATCATTCAGAAATAAACGATCTGCTTTACTTGGAATGAAGAAGTTTTTCCTAAAAGTTATGAAATAGTCTGCAAAATGGCTGCTCAGAGGAGCGGACTTAAGATGGATCATTATATGTTTCAAAAGAGTAACAGTGTGAATTATATACAGTATTGCACATAGGACTCAGGTAAAGATGCTTGAGTCAGAATCCACGTGGTTCCTGGTGTAAAGTGACTGTTACAACTGTTCTTTATTTTGTGAGTGATTTCAAAGTCCACCTACTTTCAAGATCTCCACAGAGGTGTAGAGAGGCACCTTCTGTGGACCAGTGGCAAGGGTTGTATTTATGCTTTGGAGTCTAAGTTGCCTGGTAGTTGACCCACACTTGATTCTGGCCACCCTGAACTTCTCCCCGCAAGGTACAGGCCAGGAGCATGCGAACAGTGGAGGGAGGTGCTCTCAAGTGTGTTCAGTGGTTATGCCTCAAGTCTGAAGGAGAGATAAGCAGACAGTACTTGGCAAGGTTTAGAGACAGGGTGCCAGGAGATGATCTGCACAGGGAGTTCCCTTAGGTCAGTTGTTCTTGGTCACTGTGAGACATCTTTATTCCATGCTGTTGCCTATGGGTCAGTTTTCAATTATAGAATAGAATTATAGAACCATTTAATTGGGAAAAGATGCTTAAGGTCATAGAGTCTGACCATAAACCCAATGCTGCCAAGTCCACCACTACACTGTGACCCTAAGCATCATGTCTGCACATCTTTTAAATGCCTCCAAGGATGGTGACACAACCACAACCCTTTCAGTGAAGAAAGTTTTCCTAATGCCCAATCTAAACCTCCACTAGCGCAACTTGAGGCTGTTTCCTCTTGTCCTATCAATTACCTATTGAATTTCTTCAGAGGAATGTTCAGCAGCTAAATATTGGGCAAAATACTTTTCCTGCAAATAAGAAATTATACTAATATTCCTTAATGGACATAGATTATATTTAAAGTCTCACTCCTATTTTAAATTTGATTTTGGGTTTTGATCAGCTACGTTAGCCCAATAAAGATATTAGGAAAAAAAAACCTAATAATTTGCTCAAGGAAAATATCATGATGTCATAACACTTTATCTCCACAAATCAGTTTCTCAATTTAGATAAATAGCTGCTTGATAGAATATTGAAGTATTTAACATTTTTGAAATTTATTATTTTCTCTAAAAATATGTCAACGCATAGTCAAATACAACACTTCAAATGAATCAAAATTTATTGAAACTATTTTCTAGGAATTTTTAAAATACTAGTTTTTATCTCTGAACAAATAAAACCAAAATTTTGAGATGTTCTGATAAACAAAAGTTCATTTTTCTCTACCAGCTCTAAATGTTGCTTGTTGAAAAATGTTTCAAGATATTGAGAATGACAGTAACGTGTTGTGGCTTTCATGAACAGCTGCAAGCAGAATGGTGGTGTAATACATTTATAGCTATAGTAAACTTAAATTGTTGCAGACTCAATGCTCTTTTCCAGCCAATAATTAACATTTTCTAATACTTGTGTTGTACTTTAATACATTTGTATAAGTATATGATATTAATAAAAGGAACTAAAAGGACCTAGGAAGATTTGGTGTATAAAAGACCAGTTCAGCCTTTGAATCCAGAAAATCAAACTACTACTGTCTATGCAGCTTTTTCAGAGAATATAAACAAGATGGAATCCTATGTAGTACATGACTAAAAGCACTTTTGATCGGAATGTACGGTAGCAATCATTAAATATATCATGTGCAGTGACACTAGGGAAGGCATTGTTCTCCATTCTGCTCAATGGACCATGCTGGAACACTTGTTTCATATCTGGAAACCATTTATGATTCCTGTTAAAGAAGTCAGTGCTTTAGCAATGCCAATGAATCAAGTGAAGTCATCCCATTCATCTGTCTGTTAAAAGCAAAATATTGGAGAGAATAAAGACAAACACAGAATCAAACCATCCTGAAAGTTGTATTAAAACTTCCGTTACCTGTTTGTCAGTGGAATGTGCCAGATCAGGAAGGAAGCAGTCTGTATTTGGTTCAGATTTTAGGTTTTTGCCTCCACCTCAATCCTTATTCTTAAAGTAATCTTAATGAAAGTAAATTTTCTAAAGGATAAGCTGAGTTTGCCTTTTCAGCAACTGTCCACCTGCAAATTCAGCTCTTTGCAAATCAAATGCAGGTTTGTTTCTTGTTTTGCTTATTTATTCTTTAATGTGACTTCGTCTTCCTCCTTTGTAACAGGGGCATAAAAAGGGAACTGGTTCTATCTAATCTTAGTTTCTGTGAGCAATCTCAGTTCAAGGTGAAGCTCTTTGTCTTTCACTGACAGACTTGAGAAATTTGTGTGAACTTTTTTCCCAAGTAGGCAGGTCATTGTGCATTCAGCCCTCACATACAGAAAATAACAAATTCTAGCCAGAGGGACAGGGTATTTTGCTTCGTTTGTGAGTAGAAGAGGATTGCCTGCAGGATTCCCTCATTAATGCCAGTAGAAGCAGACCAGCAGACAAGGAGCCTGCCTGCAGTTCTAAGCTGTAATGAATGGATCACGTCTTGCTGTTAAACAGAACTGTGTTTCCAAATGGATTCTCTGAAAAGCATGAAGAGGTGACCAGCATGGATTCACTGCTATTCTTAGATCATATTCTGCAGAGTGTAAGTGGCATCCTGGAATACATGTTCATCCAAGACATGAATTCTGACTGTTTTTTAAGCTATTTGTATGTTTACAAGACATATTTGGAGCCTCCTAAGCAGATGCTGCACTCATTGAACTCATTCTTCAATTGTTCTTAGTCCAGTTTTCTTGTATCTACCTTGTATTGAACTAACCCCTGCTTCTGAGATGCCCACACTGAAACATGGGTATGGAATATCACTGAATGGGGAGAAGAAAATGACATTAATCGCAAGAATGTATCATAGATGACCTTCCATCAATTTGTTTTGACACCTGACACATCTGACACTTTACATTTGAGAAGAAACAGGAAGAGTGGAAAAACTCCTTTAGTTGCCTTGGTGAAAAGCGTGCAGACCTACAGTACATGCTTTTACAGGTACTGCTAGGCAAGGTCTGAACTCAAAACCTGCGTGCTGGCAATGTGCAGATGTGTATAAGCACATCTGGAAGAAGTCTAGTTGCTATTTGGTAAGTTCTTTTTCCCCTAGTGGTCACTGGAAGGAAGCTGTATAGTTTGGGAGCCTGGAGCTTATCTATCTACCTGACATCTTTTATTAGAAGAGTGGGTCCGGGGTGTTAATTTCTAAAGGACACAGATCTTTCTAGAAAGAAGAGAGAAGCCCAGCTTTCCCTGGCAGTGAATTTCAAGAATCCTTGCTGTTGACTGGCAGTGTATTTTACTGACAGCACCTTTGTCAGTAACAGGGAGGAAGAGGGTACAGGAGGAGGAACTGTATGTCACTGTATTTTAGGGTGAAATGTTCTTGTTTTCCACATCTCTGTTGGATTGTTTGACATACAGAACTTGGCATGCAGCCTTAAGATCATGATACCGTCCACTAAGATTGCCTTTGAGGCTTCTGTTCCGCAACACATGCAAAACATGTTCATGGTGACTGTTTGGTGAGTGTTGGAAATACTGGAAAAATGAATGACAGGCAATACTCCCTGGATAACATTCAGGAAAACCTGAAGTCATCAGGATTGTGTCTAGGTTCAGATAACTTTTGAGACTGATGGGAGTAATGGGTGTAACTGAGAGAAACTGGGAAGCAGGAAGTTTGATGTCTTTGGGATATGCTGTTTGCTGATGGGACCTTCCACTGAGAAATGAAGAATGCTTCAGAAATCAGGGCAAATCTGATTTTGTAAATTCCAGATTTACAAACAAACACAAAATCTTGTTATGAGTTTAGCCATGTAATTACATCTATGCCTCTTATGCTAACATTTGGTGGAGATGTAAATTTTTTTGTGGTACTTCCAATGTGTTCATTATTGTGTATTCCCACTGAAGCTATAGTTCAGAATGGCTTTTGATCAAAAGTTGGTTGTTTATGCTTCATTATATTCACGTGTTTAGACTGTGAGATTTTACAGAGAAAGACCATGTGAGGGTTTTTTTCTGTGTTTGCATGGTAGTACTATAATTAGTTTTTTATTTCAGGCTAGAGTTAAAAAAATTCATGATGGCTCTAAGCAGCAATATTGATGTTCACATTGAATGGAAATCGAAGAATAACAAAGGCTTTTTTATTTCTTGATCATGAATAACACATATTGCTAACACAGACTAGAGGTATGCTCCTTTGCAAGTCAGTAAGAAAAGTCAGTCAGGAAGAAAATAAACTGCATAAAAAAGTTGTATGAATGTATTAATTGTTTCCTAGTGTATTTTGAGATGTTGGAGTGGGTAGAGGAGACAGATTACAGACTGGAAGTTATTGAGTATTTTTCAGGCTCATGACCTGGGATAAGAATAGCCTGTGTGTGCCACTTGCCCTGTACTGAGAAATGCAAATGGAGCAGAGCACTTTGCATACTTGGCCAGTGCCTAAACAAATAAGTTCTTGCTTAGTCTTAGATGTTTATATATGTTATTCATTTTCATCCTCAATGCATGGTAGTGCTTGAAACAAACAAAGATTTTTAGATTCCTCTTCATCTACTCCCTGAGACAACATTGTAATCATCATTTTACCAATTTGTCAAATATTACATTTTTTATACTTAGTGTCATATTGCATGTTAGAAATCCCAGATCATGGGAGTCCCAGAGAAGCTGCTTGTGCAAACTAGGTAATAAATGACCTCTGTGGGAGCTTCTCTGTGCTCCCTCTTGATTTCATCTGACATTATGAAGATACTTACTGTTGAGATTGCAGAGAACATGGAGAAGTGAAATCTTAAAAATGCGTTAAAAACTTGCTTTGGAAAATTAAAGATTGTTTCTAGATTCCTCTGAAATTACAGGATTAGGTTCTGAAATGACTGGAGTCAATAAATGCAAATTAAAACTGGCTCAGCAGTTAGCTGATATTCTCAGATTTGGAAGGCACTGTCATTTCAGACCTCAATTCGTTGTTGGTTCTAAGTCTTGTGGAATGAGGAGCTCTTTTGCAATAAAGCTGTATTTGCTAAATATTTATGTGTGCACACATACACATGTATACACACAAATTTATTAGTTTATTACAACAACACACGTGCCCATAAGACATTTGCATATAAATTTCATTCTTGTTTTGGATATAACTAGCTTGTTCTAGGATCCATGATTACAATGTCACTGGAAACTTAAAGAACTCCTTTCAAGGCACGTGTCAGAAAAGTAATGTGACCTGTGTTTTATATGGGCAATATCCATATCTGATAATGTCAGGTTGAATGCCACCAATAACTTCCAGGGGTTTTGGATCGGGACTTGTATATCATGCAGCAGCAGGCAAGGTTTTAGATTTAAAATCCCAAAAGAATGATTGCTGGAGAAGTAAGTACAGCTAATGAGAACCAGTTCATTTCTACAATCACATCACTTAATTTGTATCTGAATTTAGGGATCAGTTTAGTTTTCATTGAATTTAGTGCTTGTGAAGTGTGTTAGATTCACAAGCCTCCAGACTGTAGCTTTTTATCTGCTCACAGAGCAAGTACAACACAAGTAAAAGCAAAAGAAATTTCCCGTAGATCACTGTCAATAAGCTAACCTGAAGGACCACCAATTAATTCAAAGATTTTTACAGCACAGTTGACCCATACCAAGTGGGACCAAGGCTGAAGCCATTGGTTGTTGCTTAGAGTAGGGCAGTGCTTTCTTCTACAATCAACTTCCAATATGTCAATAAATCACTGGGTTTTATAGCAGGTCTATTTTCATACCAACTGCTGTGTATGAAACATTTTAAAATGCTAAGGCAGTGCCCTAAAAATGATGCAAATACTGCCCATAAAAGATGCTAGGTTTTCAATTAGACTTGTGTATCAAATATTAATATGAGTCCATTCCATAATGGACCTTACTAGCGAATCATAAATAAACTTCAGCAAGAAGAATGCAAAGATCATCTGAAATAGCTGGTTTTCAACCATCTGTTTACTGAATAACTATGGCAATAGAATTGCCAGTTAACGGATTGGAGCAGGTGCTGTGCTGTTCAGCTTCCAAGGCAAATGTCCAGCCTGAAGGACACGTATGCAGACTGAGTGCATGCGCAGGACTGCACCTCATCAGGAAAAACCATGTTTACCAGGTGGCCCTTTGATAGTTCTCAGCCCTTCCTTGGGCTTTCTCGGTTAAACAGTCAGTTTCAGAGGTCTTGTGGTTCACATGGAGCAATGAAAAAGCAACAGGTTGAGGCGGATATGCCAGAGGTGAAGCAGCGTGTGTATGTATGTTGGTGTTGGGGGAACTGATGCGTAACTAAATGTGTGACAGTAGATTTTTGTCCAATGAAAGTGGGTTTGCTACTTTGTGGTAATGTTATTACCCATCAGTACAAAATTTCTGTTAAGAGCTTTTTCATGTAATCATTCACTTGACTAGAGGGTTTTTTGGTGCATTTTTAAGTGGAGAAGAGACAGAAAATTAAAGAAAGGGCATGAGGTCGTGTATTTGGCTGTTGGTAGAGCTCCTCTTGTATTCTACAAGCTTAGCTGCTGAATGCATGGCTGACACGAGCATCTGAGGCAATGTCTATGGCTTGGTGCTTCCTTTCTCTCACAAAGACTGTAGTTTTTCACAACCATTTCCTATTTATGCAGTCCAGCTACTGAAATGCTCCAAAGTTTTGAATGTCTTTTCCTGGCTACAGTGCCCCTGTAGAAAGGCAAAGACTTCTCTGAAGCCAAGGTGAGTTTTGCTTCAGTTAGGGATAAAGGATTTAGCCAGAGATGGTAGGCTACTTCCGTAAAATATTAAAGTTTCTCTTTCTGTTTCAAGTATCATACCACACTAGGCTGAAGTCGACTTGTTTTATGCTATTGAACAACCCATCTTTTGTCATACAGGAGAACGATACCTGATTTAAGATAATGTATTTTCTTTGCTAGGTCTGTTTAGTCTTGGAAATTATCTTGCTGTATCCATGTATTGAAAATTTATGAAAGGTGCTAACATATTTTTTGCTATATATTTTTTCTGAGTTACAACTTTAGCACGGCTTGAAAACTACTTCTTGCCCACAGCTAGCAAAAAACAATGATTTCATATTTCCCAAAGTGGAAGCCAGTCAACAGCATTCCTCTTTATTGCAAAGAGGGGATACAACAATAAAAACACATTTGCTGGTGGAATATTGCCAATAAAGCACAATAATACATTAAAACAGATACTTAAAGTTGAAATTTATGAGGTTTTTTTTCTCTATGCCAGTCACTGTATTTTCATATGTTAACATCAAAATGCAGACTCTCAGCAAAATCTTTAATAATAAAAACAGCAGCCTTCAAAAGTGGAAGATGTTAACTTTTTATATAAGGAGTTTATTCAACTTTATTTTCATATATTTTTTTCCTAATAAAATATTCATCATCTTGTTCCTTCATATACCCTCAGACCTCTCAGACCAATAATGCCTCTGTTCTTCCCCTTCTCTTTGCAGAAGATTAATTTGGAAAGTAAATGTTTCATTTAGAGAATAGCAAAACTAATCAAAGCTGGGGATAGTGTTATTTTAAATGAAGGTATACAGCTTATATATTCCATGTGTATACAGTGCTAAGACCATAACTAGCTAGCTCTGATCATTTTCTAAGTAAAATTATCCTATACAATCTTTCCTTTTTTATGAAATCTTTTGGTATTTAATAAAACAGTTTTGTACTGAATAATTCCAGAAACAGTTATTTAGAGTAATCCCAAACAGGCAGTGCAAAGCATCTAATAGTTCCATGGAGTTACCTTTCTGTTTACCCTGTTGCTATTGAAATCTGGATCTAACCCAGTTTGCCAGACTCTGTGAACTCCTGTGTGCATGCACGCACACAACACAGAGTATTCAGAAATGAAGGATGCTGCTTCAGGACTAGAAAGTCAGTCAGGGTCAGGTTGGTGAAGTACTTACCAATTTACTCAGTCAATGCCAACCAATCCGTACATACAGTCAAATATACTGTTTTGTCTCTAACATGCTTAGAAGAAGTTAAGTAAATTTATCACAGCATCATGTCATCTGGAGCCCTGTGAAGGGTATATTTATGTTTCAGAAAAATTAGTTTCAGATACCAAACTGGTAGAGTCTCATGACCAAAAGGATAATGACTATTTCTCAGCCTGCAGACCTCTGCTTATAGGAGGCCATATAATGCCATTGATCTAAACCAGGTCTCCTGTTGACTCCCATTTGAATTCCATGCAAGGACTGAAGACAGCATGCAGCCTAAAGTTCACCATGGAGAAAGATAAGACAGGGAACTGCAGTATGTTCATATTGCACCCAGCCAACTGGTGCTGTCTGAAGAGGTGCATGCAGGGTAGCTAAACACAGTATAATTAGGCTGTCGTTTTACATTTCTATGATTTTAATCTGATCTGAAGACACAGGAGAATGTCTTTTATTGAAAAATAAGTGAGTGTTGTATGCTTTTTATTTTTATTTTTTAATGTGAAAATTAACCAAGTGCATTTCACAAGGCTTAAATTTGGTCATCTGTGAGCATGTCCAGTGGTCAGGGAAAGCAGCATGGCAATGTTTCAGGTGCTTAGCTTAGCCTAAGTATGCACGCACATTGCACCTTAGTGATAGATGCTATGTCTTAGTAGGAACCAAGCCTTAGGTACTTGGAGATTTTATTAAGCTTTCAGAATTACATAGGTAAATGAGGTAAAAAGCTGTACATGCATAGGAATATTTTTGAGGGGCTGGAAGAGCATTAGAGAGTTGACAGATTTCTTGTATAGGAGAGTCAGAAGAAGCAGAGGCAAAACATCTTCTGGTGGACTTTTGGATCATATAAGGACAACTAGGAGAAGACATTATTGCTTTTTGAAACAAAAACTGTCACTTTTGTTAATACAGAATTGGCAGGGTGGCAGGACAGCAAACGAACATGGATTCAAGTTCTTACCTGTACTACAAAAAATTTTCTGACATAGTCCAGCCCTTGCCGTGTCACAGCAGAGCCTGGCTGTGTCAGGGTTGACCAATTTTTCTTCCTGTATGTTGCCAGTAAGGCTTCTTTTTTCTGTCAAGTATATTTTAGAGACTTTTACTTCATAATTTTCACCTTTGTATAGATAACAAAACCCAGAGATTTTTAGGCTTTAAAATAAAAGTACATAGGAATAGGAATAAGTTTTTCCAGATTACATCCAAGTCCCAAGCAGCAATTCTCTCTCTCTCATGTTTATTTTTCTAAATCTTCTTTGACATCTACATCTGGCTTGTGGTGCTTGAAGCACTTGGTTTTAATGGTAGGTTTCTTACTATCTCTGATTTCAGGCAGCAGAGGTTTGGTACTCTAGTACAAGACTTCCCGGCACCATGTTTTGTAGATTTAGTCCTACAATCTTCTCCAATCTGTTGCATAGTATAGTCCTACCAGGAAAACAGGAACACATGTAATCTGGCCTTCTTGTTCCAGGACATCTTACAACCTGCAAGCACGTCCTATACAGACCTTCATCATCATGGAGTTCTAGAAGAAGAAAGAAATATGCTATGGGTCTAAAGAAAGTGGGAATGTATTAAAAGTATAGAGCATAAATACAAGTCAGACTGATGCCAGGGTACTGCATATATAAGGCTGCAGTTAATGCAAAATTAGAAATGCATTGCCTTATAGTTACTTAGTAGATAAAAGCACGAATTTGAAGTTATACTGTACGTGCTTGCTAGTGATCTACAGCTTGCTGCTGTAAGCATGCTTGTGTGGAGATCCTAGGAGATTTGGGGATGTTTTTAAATAGCACTGATACAAGTTCTCCATGTTGGTCATCTAATAGCCTCAGTTCCATGTAATTATTTAGAGTTATGTTGGCCAGCCTCACCGATTCAGTTTTTATATTGGAAAGGAAAACAAATTATGCCAAGTTGACTACAAAAAGCTTCTGAGTCTTACTGTGGTCTGCATAAAAGACTGGCAGCCTCACGGAAGTACAGAACTCTGGGACACTGGAAGAAAATAAGCCTAGAGAAGTGGCAGTGGGAAAGAAAAGTTCTTTATTAGGTAAAGAAGCTCCAAGGACTGTTTTGGGGTTTTTGTTTTTTATTTGTACCTCAGTAAATATCTGTATCCTCCACTTATACCTGGCATACTCTGCCAATAATAACGAGCAGTATTTATTAACTGAACCAATTTATGCATGTATAGAAATCGCTGCCATGCAATGTTTTGCTGAGTATGGGCATCTTGACTAATATGAGATCTGGACACCCGAGTCCCATTTTGAACTCATCCTGTCTTGTTCCCTTTTTGAAACTGAGTTCCTTTTTGAAATACTTTTCACTGGAGACTTGCCATATATCACAAAATCATGCTAGAGTAAATACAGATGGAATATCAAGCTGCTTCATTAAAATCATTGTGATTTGTATAAGGAGCTGCAGTCTATTCAAACCTGACTTGTGAGTTTAGATTCCCTTACTGAAATATAGGTCAGATTTGAATCAGTAAGTGGTGGCTGCAAAATCTTAATTGAAAGGATACAGTTTTGTGAGTAGACAAGCTCTCTTTAATTCATGTTGGGGTGGGAATATCTTCTTACTATTGGTAAAAACCTGCTTGTAAAGATATCACACCAAATTAATTCCTGTGGTTAATGTTAGTGACTTAATTAAATTTAAAAAAAAATATAAATCTGACCCTTCAGTCATAACTACCTTCAATTATTTAGGGAACAATTACTTTTTTGGGGTGTGTGTGTTTTGTTTTCTGTTTTCCCATTGAATAGCAAGAAGCTTAATAATAATTTTAAAGAATCCCTCATGCTGTTCAATTATTTCCTTTATGTGGGTCTTGATTCTATACTGCTTTGCAGTTTTTGTGGTACACTAGCAGGGCAAATGTAAAATGGCTTTGAATTACATTTTTAAGAATGCAGGGCCTTTTCCTACCCATTTGCCATTCACACAGCACCGGCACAAAGTCTGAAATAGTGTGATGACAGTGTGGGATGAGATCCTCAAGCAATCTGATCTCTTCACACCAGAGACCTGAGAAATCGTGCTGAGGATGTTAATACCACGCCGTTGCAATTGAGAGATGCATTTTGGCCTGCTTTGCATAGGTGTAATGGTCTGGTTATACAATATACTGAGGGCAATAGAGAAATCGCACCACAGGTTTGAGGGTTTGCTTATACTCTACTAGAATTCTAGTTCACACAAGTTCTTGAGTCACCTTCAGAGGTACTGTACTGAATATAAAAATTATTGCTAATCTCCATACACTTCTCCAGCAGGCAGAGGCAATAAAACTCAGGTTGCTATTCCTCCCCCCCCACACGCCTCTTTTTTTTTTTTCATTTTTCTCCTTTGTCCTCTGCAGAGCTGCTTACAAGTACAGCTGGGAAATAACATAATGTCTAGTCTAAGAATATATTGTGGAATCCACTTTTTATCCTGAGAAGACTTTTTATTTCTTTGTAATAACTTCCATGGCAGGCGCAGTCTGGATTCATTATGGACACACAGAGGAAGGGGATTGTGTGAGCCCCTCGCATGATTCTTGCTATTCTTTTGTCTCTTCCTTTCACCCTAAGTAAGTATAAACAACATGTAGACAAGACAAAACCTCAGCAATGAACAAAAGCTGCCTGCATGTTATCCATCAGTATTATTTAAGTAGGACATGCTGGGCTGTTCATGATACACTCATACTGTAAGTGATAAGCTATAACGTATGGTATTCATTTACTTCTCCATTCCAACAGCAATATAGCGAAGACAATAAATTTTCCTGTTTGTTCTCTGACCCACTGTTCTTGGGTTAAGCAGCATGTTTTGTCTACATTTGTCAGTTGTTACAAGCTCCTAGCTGCTGTGGACTAGGGTATTGATGAACCCTGGAAAATGGAGCCTTGAATAATGTATAAAGCATTAAACATGCAACCATTTCACTGGGAAAAAGGGGGGAAAAGTGTATTATGTTTTCTCTGTTGTAGCTCCTTCATTTACAAAACATATTTGTCAAGTCTTTTGCTAAGAATAATGCCAGGATGCAGTTTCCCATCATTCTTGTTAATGGGACTGTCTTAGTGTTACAGTAAACAACCATAAGTCTTGTGTCTCAGCCATTGTGCAGCATGCTTAGTTTTTTCAGCTCCCAATTAAGGGTATTTTAAATTTGCTGTCTTCAGTCATAGGAATGGTTGTGCAATTTTTGGTCTTGCATCAGGAGAGGGGCACTAAGAGAAAAGGTGTTTTGAAAGGCAGCGGTGTACTTGCAGTGTTACTGTATGACTGAAGTACGTATATTACTGGGTTCTTTAAAAGCTCAAAACTTATTTCTACCTTTTATAGTGATTTATTACTAAAAAAGCATTACTGATTCATGCATTTTGCTGCATAAATTTACGTGATAAACCATCAATATGTATTTACATTAGCAAATGGAATTTTCTATCATATTTGTGAGACCAGAGTCCAAGATTTCAGTGGCCGTGAATCAATGCAGCTGCATTAGCTTCAGTGGAATAGTGCTGATTTATATCAACTGAAGCTCTGGTTTGTCAAATTCTTCCTCTTTTGTTAGCATGTATCAGAACAGTGGAAAATTGCTGGATTTGATTTAGCCCCTATTTGACATGCCACAGAACTCACCATTGCACTGGGATACTTGAGTAAACATGTGAAGATTTTATTGACATGAAGTTTGAATTACCCTCTTATTCTGGCCAAGGTTGAGAGATTTTGGTGAGCTCTGTGGAGGACAGTCACGGAGCTTCCATTTATCCTGTATCAGTTCGGTAGGTGAATGAGAAATGCGATGTTTGGAGCTAGCAGTCTGTTTCCACAAGGACTAAATTAATGTGCAAATTCAAATATCTCATTTATAAAGAGGAAAATTACTTCCTGCATATAGGTGTGAGTTTTCTAACATTTAACATTTTATGATTTCATATGCTTACCTCTATAAACCAAGAATACTGTCTTATCTTGCCACATGTAGGTTTCTGCACGTAAATCCCATGCAGAGAGATCTGCATGTACTGAGATGAGAACATAGACCATCAATTTCCTTGAGCCTGAAGCTCCTGGAAGCCTAAAGCACTGTAAAGAGTCCATGTATGCACAGAGATGTAGCTGCAAGACTCCCATTAACTTTAACATAATCACACAGCTAAATACCTGCATATCGTACTAAATATTTACCCCTATGTGTGTTTCTCCTCAGCAAATGATTTCTCAACAGAGAAGTTAGAAATGTTTGATACAAGGAGAGGAATGTGCATGTAATTGAAGGCAAAAATATAAAATGTGTAGGATGTGAATCCTCTTTTCTACCTTTCTTGGAGGTCTTCACTATCCTACAGACGTGAGAAGAAACAGCCACTGGAGCAGAATATCTGCTTCACAGAGACAGCTGGTGGGTTTGGTATGCAAGTTGTTTTGGCAGAGTTATTCATCAAGAAAACCAGTGTTAGTAAAATGTTTATAGAATAAATTGATGTAGGTACCATGTATTACTAGTGAATTATTTCAGTTAAACAAGAACAGTACTATTGCTCCTAAAGGTGAATATGATGGCTTTGGAGCGAGAGTTTTTATTATGTTTGTAACTTAATTTCTATTTTAGAAAAATTATTTTCTAAAGCTAAGGAATTTTCTTTCTGTTGCTATTGAACACACAGCTTTCTGATTGTCAAGCTGGGAAATATCCACAGTGGTAACTTCACAAAGCTCTTTGTGGTTATTGGCATTGTTAATTAGCATTTGAAGAGATTAGCTCTCTCATTTTTGACGTATGTAGGCTCTTCAGTTTAGAATTAGTTGTCTGAGGTTTCCTTCTCCTCCACATAGGCACTAAGGGTGATTTTGTTGTTCTTCGGAGTGCAGGTTTATGGTACTTTAGCATGTGAGTGTCTATGACAGGTTGATGTTTAACCTTATGACTTCATTTCCAGACTCCATCATATCTAGTATCTCAGGATATTGTCAGTCTATGATTTTGAATCTCCGGCATTACTTTCAGTTTTTGATTTACTGACTATGTTCTTAACATGAACCTTGCTAGTTTAATTCTCATCAGTGCTGCTGTCCGCAATTCATCTTCTGAAGAAAATTATGGATCTAGTGAAAAGCAGGAGGAGATATATAATTCAAGAAGTTTTCAAGATTCATTTTCAGGAAGATGAAGTGCCGACCACATTATGTGCTGAGTTGGGTTCTTTGAACAGTAACAATGCCACCTGCAGCACTAAACATGTATTATGAATAAATGTTTTATTGCAAGGAAGCCAGGAAAAAAAAATGGTCAATCACTATTGCCATGTTTTTCCCAGCAGAATAAAGATTCTTCTTTTTCAGCTGTAATGACTTTTGCAAAAAAGGTACATGCTAATGTAGAACTGGGTTTCATTTCTGTGGCTCTCACGCATTTACAATAGGTAGCACAGTCCACACATTTCTGGAAGAGATAAATAGAAAATACCTAAATACAATACTGCAAAAGAGTAGAAAGCATTTGCACTGCTGCAGTATGCATGATTAAAGTGGTACATTCTCCAGGGGGAATATACGAGGGTACCAGCAGGTGCTGCTACTGACTGTCAATAACACTGGAATAACGTGTTCTATTCTCCATCCTACAATGTAATTAAATTAACGGTAGCCCAACTTCACATCATAGGTGTCATGTAGTAAAACAGAATATGAAGGAAGAAATGCTGAGCATTTGATTTTGAGCAAGAAGCTACAGCTAGGTGACAATGCTGGATGGAGAATTAAGAACAGGCTGAATTCTGGAATTGTTTTATACATTAGGTTGTTGAAACTATTCCCAGTGGAACCTGAAGAAAAATTTGGCCTAGGGTACAACACTTTCAAAACCTAATATTTATACTACTTTCCTGCCACTTTATGTCTATGTTACTCCACCAGTCTCAAGACACTGTATTGATGTAAACTGGGAGTGGGAAAATAACTAGTTCCTGAAGAATAAGGGTCCTGATCCTTCTTCTCCGAAGTCAATGCGAACATCTCCTGTTTAATCCTGGTAGAATCAAGCAGAATAAAAGCTGAAATTACTATATGATATGGCTTGTGTAAAAAGTTACCTGAAAACATTTTTTTGATCCTGAGATAAAATTGAAAGTTAAGAATTTCACATTAAAGCATGAAAAATTCTGTTTTTTTCAATAGCTGCCTTCTAAAACCAATTGGCTTTCCAGATCTTTGCGCTGCTGAATAATTTGTAACAGATAAGATACCTAATAATCTATCTCTTCCCCATCACAAATTGTCTGGGAACACACTAAGAGACTTTCAAATGACCTCCTAGATAAGAATTATTTTGCTGCTCTGCTTTTTCTGACCTGTGGCTTGTCTGAAGATTGCCTGTAAATACTCAGTGGAATACTGAGTGGAGCCTGGAAGGCTTTGGGAACAGAAACAAAATGTCTTCGATAGAGAAGAGGCTTGGCAAAAGAGCCACTCTTATGAAATTCAGAAGTCTAAGCTAGTGGTGTTAATTATTAAATTAACTATTATAATTATTAAATTACTAAACCCTTTGAGATGGGTTTCTTGCAGAAAGTTACCTTTATGGTTTAGATTTAACTCTGAGTATTGTGAATTTTGGACTTCTTAACTGAAATACAGAATCCAAGGCAGCCCAGCAATCTTGTTCATTTTTCTATTTCCATTTTCATAATTCTTGCTTTTACTATATTTTCTTTCTCTCTCCCTGTGAATGTATTTTTACTGTTACTGTAACTGTATAGCCTCCACAAAAAATTACAACAAAATTCTCTGTGAACTTTCTTCAGGGACTAATATTTTTTCATTTTGTAATTTTGCTTCAGGTCGGATTTTTGTCTTAGAATTTTTTATTAAACATTAACAATTCCATTCTTTCATATAGTATATTGATGTTGTGGCCAAGAGGATTGAGAAAAGTGGTATGTGGTTGGGATACATGTTCCCATTGATTGGGATGCATATTCCCATTGTAGGTATATGTAGGTTTTTGCTTTTACAGGTAAAATTGTGCAATGTCTTTCAAAAAATTTGCTAAATGTTTTCAAAATCTGATGGAATTATCATCTACCTATAAAAATAGTTAGGAAGATAAAAAGTGACTGAACAAAACATTCCTTTCATTAAGCTTTCAAAGTTTCTCATGGCTCCTTTACCATTTCTCTTGTATTTGGAAAATTAATCAACCCTGAACAGAAATTATGACTTCTGAAAAAGCTACCACTTGGTTTGTATATAGCCATAAATTGAAAAAAACTTGGTCTCCCAATGTCTTTTAAAGAAGCTGACTTTTAATACAGTCATGATTTTTTACCTCATTCACTTGAGACCAAAGAAAAATATATTGATCACACGAGTAAGTCTTCCTTAATTGGCTACCTCCCTCAAAAGTTCTTGTTACCTCTTAGAAAACAAAATGCAATTTTCAGTCCTTTCTCATTCAAAGCTGCTGGATGGAAATGAACTTCTAGAAATAATCCAGAATCCATTTGTCAGGATAATAACAATTCTCTGTAACAATTCTTTCTGCCTCTTCTCGCTCCCCCTACCCACATTAATTATAATCCTCTAACAGAACAGAGCTTGATTCCCTTTTTTATTAAGGTTGTTTCACTCTATTATTGATTAGGCTTATTTCCCATGATAAATAACCTTCCTGTCAAAAAATGATTTATGAAAGCCAGTGGTCTTTCTTTTTCCAGTTTGCTTTTCCTGTGGTTACATATTACATATTATCTCCTGCTGACTGGTTTGGGCAGTCTTTGAATCTACAATTACTGGTCCTCATTAAGAGAACTGAATTTCAATGCTGTAAAAGGCTTGAAGATTTATCAGGTGAATCATTTGATTTTAAGTTAGAAACATAAGCATCTTTCTAATGTGAGTGTATAGTCTTGTGATATGCCTTTAAATCTTGAAAACATTAATAAAGTAAGGTCACCTTGCATTGCACTTGTGGAGACCAGCTCCTTGGAAGCAGCATACTTCATTAACTATTTTCTGTGTCTTCCAGAATGTAACGACCATTGTCCACAAAGACAAAAAAAAATCAACTGAAATCATACGCTTCTGGAATACTAGCAGTCCAGTTTGTGTGGTAGTCTTTCTTTTTTCCACCATATGTATTTCTATGTGTGTATATAAAATGCAAAAGAACTTCTCAGAAGACAACAGTTCTGTTTTATGCAGCTCTTGAGATGAAGTCAGTATGATTGTGTTCTGTTGTGTCAACAAACCTTTTGTCCTTGGATTTCAGACAAAATGTGAGGTCTTGTGTGTTCTTTTTACTGGGTGGAAATACTGAAGAGGATACAGGGTGCATTTCACCTGTTTATTGTAGAGGATCTGTCTAACCTGTTTATTGATAAAAACTGTTCAGAGGTTTATGCCTTGACTATATCAAGATCTGAGCACCTTTCCAGGCAGTGCTTTATCCAAAACCGCTGACATGTACCTTTCTTTCATATTCCCAAAACAAAGTCTCCATCTATGTCTAGGCTGTTTCCGCTGCTTTTTCTAATTGCATCTGTTTTCTGTTTTCCATTCATGCAGTTCCAAATATCCAGTCTTCTATTTTAAACATATGTTTCAGGACAAATAGTTCAAGTCCAAGGGGAAGGTAGCTTGTCTTTTGGGTTTTGGGATGGTGACTGTCTTTTGTTCTGTGCTTGGAACTGCAGAGTTCTGATCTGCACGGAAGTTGTCTCTGCAATAGAATAATACAAATGAATGGTCTTAAAACAAACATTCTATAAAGGAATGTCACTGCTTTTCAAAATCCTCAAGAAGGCTGACTGTACAACCCCAGCTTTAGTAACATTTTCACATAATTTGCCTTACGGTTCTGTATAGATAGATGTCAAATTAAACGGACCTGAAAAAGAATAGTAAATAAAACACTGCTCTCACATACCCTTGAACAGTCACATGAAAATCCTAGTGCTTATAAGTGAAACAGCATAAAGTAAAACCTAATATTATCATTGCTTTAATTCTCAGTCTTTGTTCCTTCCAGTCAGGCCTCTTAATAGAAACTAAGGGTAACTACATAGTAAGGATATTTTCTTTTCTGAGTCACTAGCATAATTAGAGTCCTGAAAAGATAGCAGGGTGACATTTGATGTTTTTAATACCTAAAGCCAGCTTCAAAGAGAATGAGTCAATGTCAGAAACATAGGAAATCAGCAGAGACAAATACTTTCTATCTGTAATATCTCTGTCCTCAGAATTAATTTTTATAAGAAACATTTTACAAATGTGATATTTTTTTCTTCTTGTATCCTGCCTACCTTGGAAAAAAATAGGGTTATTTTTCTTGTCTACTGTTGTGGGGCCATAATATTTCACCTCTTACGACCTAAGGCTACACAGGGACAAAACCACGCATGTGACTTTGGACTTGTGACTGCTACTACAGTTCTCTCACTTTCAAATTCATTATTGCTAGATGAGAGAACTTTGTCATTGTTTCACAGTTTTAGTGAACACAGGTATGTATCTTCTAAGTGGATCTGATCTTGCTCAATTCAGATCTTCACTGGTTTTATTCATTGCCAGCTTAACAGAAAAACTTTTATGCCTCTAAACATTCCAAATTTACCATTTGTGAAATAACCCACCATCCTTGAAATCATGGGGACTGATAGCTCCATTTGTTTATTCCTTAGAAGTGTAGACAGGGTTGAACAGAGAAACAGAGGAATTCAGCTTCAGTAATTTCACCACATTGAATGTCCAGTCAGGTATTTAAATAGCAAATACATGGCACATATGAAGAGAATTTACTAGAAGAGTCATGTAGCCATTTCAGATGAAATTGGCAGTTTTATTATGCAGGTACTTAATTATTGCTATGCTCAGTTTTACATGGCAAGGAGTTTACAAATACTATGCTCAAAGTTTGAGCACAATATTTGTCTCCTTGACCATACATAATCAGGGGCCTAACTCTACAAAGAGATCACGTCCTCTCCAGAACCCCTGTTCTCTCTTTGGGATACATGTGGAACCTAATTTTCTGATATATTTCAGGGAAGTGCTAAACATACTATTAAACATACTACTCTACTGTATGCTCTCATACAGTTCAGCTTCTGAAGAGCAGAACCCTTCAGGAGTTGGAATACAATGAAACAGGTGGAGGAGAGTTCATAAAGAGAGGAAGTCCCTGTCTTATGAGGGGACCAAAATGATTTCCCGACAGTTTGCAAAAGGTCTATTCTTGTGAAAGAACTGGTAGAAAACCCTTCTGAGCACACAGCTCTTGGAGGCTCTTGTCCTCTTTTTGGCTACTCATACACAAGGAAGAGTTGGATGATTGCATTCTGAACCCATACTGCCCTGCTAGAATAGTCACCTTACATGCTATAGTACAAGAAATCAATGCAGAGTTTGGCTTTCATACATGGCACACTATGCATTGTATGGAAAACTGTTTCTTTATTTTTGCTTTTCAGAAAAATTAAAAAGACAACTGAGGGGAGAAGTGAAATAAATATTGGTAGTACACAACCATAAATGTGTGAATGCAGAGGCAGCAGTTCAAGGAACATAAGCTAATGATTTGTGACCTTGGTTGCTATCACTGATATGCCTTTTGACTGCTACTGAATTTAGAAGTCCATTACCATCTTGGCTCATTGTCCATATCTGCAGAAACCATGTTTACCAACTAGCGTAAGAGAGAACAAGTAGAAAAAGAGATGTTATTTTCAAAATGTTGAGAGGTTATTCTACAATCAATGAAGAGTGAAATGCCTACATTAGAAACTGTATAAAGGCACTTGACATTGTCCTTTTACTCAGTTTCAATAAAGTGTCTTAATATGGTTATTATACTACTTGCATTCTAAACCACGGTGCCATTATTTAATCTTTAAGAGCAAGGTCTTACTGAAAAATACTGATGAAAAAGCTTTCACCCATCTCCTGCATTGGCAGTTTCTGCCACTCAGTTTCTATCTACTTCCAAACATTAATACCTTTGTGGGATACTGACATTATTTTATGTCTGGCCATGCCACTGGTGTACAGATATTTTATGAAACAAAGTAGAGCAATTCATACTTTCTTTATTGATTGTCCCTTAGTCAGAACATCCAGCAGCAGAATGAAATCAAGACTTCTCAGCTATGCAGGCAACACTGAATTTTTTTGCCCCACAGACAAAGACAAAAATGAGCTGATTTGCCTTCAATGTTAGATTAGCAGCACAGGATCCTATGGTGATGATAGATTTCAGAGATGACACCAAGACTTAGTGAGATCATTGGCTTTTGGTAGGAATGAGTTCACTGAAGGCTGAGAGATATTGCAGGGTTTTGATTAGGGAACTAGAAATCATTGGTGAGAGGTCCAGGAGAATATTGTCATGAGGTTGAATTAATATAGTTCCATAGCACCAAGACCACTGTATATAGTACTACCGTGGAAGCCCTCTTCATATTGTTAACCAATCTCATAGTCAAGGTGCAAATTTTCAGCTATTTTGATTTACTTTTAGGCAACATAATCTGAGTTGTATGTCAAGTGAATATCACTTTTAAAGTGATATGTAAAGTGATTTTAAAGTGCTTTCAGATCACTTGGATGGAAGGTACTAGGGAAGTATTATTCTATGCAGCCATAACTGTTCATTTAACAAGCATACTTTTAGCTACTTTTTATATTTCTTTATATTGTTATAATTTATTCCCATTTGTATTTAAAAAGGAAAATTATAACATATTTTTTTATTTTCTCAAAGCTTTTCAAATAAGTTTGCTGACCTCCCTTTAAATTTCAATTGATTCGACAACGTTTCCCTCTATGTGGAACTCCTTAACATGTATAGACAATCAGGGTGAGTGAGAAAATGTGCTTAATCAATTCTGCAGTAAAGTGATTTGCAGTTTTTAGTGTGTAATTTGGTCTAGATTGAAGAGACACTCATTAATTTGTTTGCAACATTGCAAGTAATAAGGCTACATTCATGTTTTAAGTAAAAAAATTTATAGGTGCTTCTCTTCTGGAGCTTAACAGTTCCCTTCCCACTTCCACTCCAAAGAATGAAAAATAGTTAGCATCAACAATCTAGCTATGGCTAATGTGTTTCCTTTCACAAAAGTTTTTAGGTACTGCTCTAAAATTATCAAAAATGGAGGTCAAGCAATGGCTTTATAACACTCCATTGAGCCCTTCTGCATGCCAATATACATTTTTCATCCTTAGCTTAAGGTTGTATTAATAAAGAAGAGGTCTGCTGCACATTATGCATCTCCTGATCTCGGCTATTTCACAGGAACAGTAAGCTATGAAACTTCAGAGTGATTTTTTTCTATAATAATCTGCTTCTGTTCCTACTGATGAGGATCCAGTGCTCCTCTTTCTGACCTTCCATGTTCGCCAGCCAATCAAGCCTGAACAGTTTCAGCAGTGTTAAACTTCACAGCTATTTCTGTTACTCTGAGGTCAGTCCCCATCGATTTTTAAAAAGTCAGTATGCCAGGAATTCATGTCAGATGTCAGCAAGCTTCAGAGTCACCAACGATAACCTGCTGTCTCAGCACACCGTAGCAGAACAGAGCATTCATGTTGTGCTGTTCCTGATTGTCTAGTGAATTGGGAAAACATTGTGCAAAATACAGCAGCTTTACTGGTGGGAAAAATTGCTGAACAGCACCTGCATAGTAAAGCAAGACCATCTGCTTATTTTCCCTCCCTCCTGTTTCTGTATCTTGCTATCTCTCATTTTTGTCAGACAGGATCATGCAGCTATTTCAATGAGAATATATATGTGTCTATGTAAGGAAGAGAGAAATCAAGAGCTGGACTGTGTTTTCATGCAACATGGATTTTCCCCATGGAACTCACTGTTACGAGATACCAGCAGGGACAGATATTCACCAGTGCTCATTAAGCTGACTGGGCTATTTATCAAGAAAATGTACACCTTTATGATTTTGTGGTTTTAAAACCATATACTTTAACCAAAAAGGTTTGACAGGATGTAAACTCTTCTTTCAGAGCATAAATCTTTTTGCTAAGGGAGATAGGGAGAGATACTTCCTATTATCGGTTTTTATTCTTGTTTCTGTGTGTGGCAGTTTTTATATTTTCTTGTATAGCACATAGTAGTGATTGCTGTCACAACCACTACATTAGATCAGATGAGTTTATTTCAGGTTAGTAATTTTTACAGTCTAACACAAGTACTGTCCTTGGACAGCAAGAACACCTTCTGCATTTTCTTTTTGTTATGTGACATCTAGGAAGGTAACACTACACTAAAATTTAGCAACTTCTGCTGTTGTGGGAGCAATTGTGCTCTTCCCTACTGGACGTTTCATAAACCTATTCACTGTAACATTCTGGTTGAACTGAAGACAGCTTGTATTGATTTTTTTTCTTCCTCTTCTCCTCCTCTTTTTTTTTCTTTTTATTTATTTTTTGTGCTTATCCATGTGGAGGACAAAGAGAGTATCTAACTAAGTATTTTTCCCTTAATCAGGCTGAGAGAATAGAAGGTTTTCAAGGTCAGTTACAGTGCAAGATGCCTTTTATGACCTCCATCATCCTGCCTATTTCTTCTGCCTTAAGAAGAGAGGGTTTTTTCCATGACACCAATTACGATACACTCTCTCACACAGGATTTTTCCATTCGGGCTTGTATTTGCTCTCACAGTGAAGTCCCAGCTCTCCCCCAGTGTTGTTTTGGTGATGTGAGCTTCTGACCTCTGGGAAACTCTCCTGAACTTCACGAATTCCTTCATCCCTCACTTCACTTATTATAGCTGGTGGTTACTATTTGTCTTATGCTGTGTTAGCAAAACACTGTGCAGATGGGGAATATAGATTTCTTCACTGAGGCTAAATTGGCAAAATTTATAATGCAGTATCAATTGCCCTTGGTGCCCCAAATTCCTGCCTTTGTTAACTAGGCTGCAGCAAGTGTTGAAGTTAATCTGTCCACTGACGGGTGAAAGAATGTCAGAAAAAGTGAAGGTGCCTGTCTCAGGTTTTGTCCAATTTATCCTTTATTTATTTGGTGTAGTTCCTGACTGCAGCGTTATCTGAGGTGCTTGTATGCTTTAAAGCAGTTATCCTCATAACTCCCTCACCATGTAAAGGTAGTACTGTATTCATCATTACATAGAAACAGCGAAGCATGGTGAAGTTGCATGATTTGCCAGATTTTCCATGACAGAAACGTGAATCCAGACTTTTTGACCAATCTGGTGCTCTAACCTCACATCTTCCTAAGTTAGGACATAAATATGCATTCACTTTGAAAGCAGCTGAAATGTTTTGAGACATTGCTGCTTTGTGTCTGTGTGTCCAGCTGAGGGTAACACAGAGCTGGTTGAACAGAGCTTCTTAATTTGTCCAATTACCTAAGGTGGTAGGCTTGATGGCCTCAAGCTGTGGAGATGATGACTTCCAGGTGAGGGTATTGTATAGAGGAGGTGGGTGTGGGTGTGTTTTAAAACCCCATGTTTATCTTTACAAGACAGGAGAAGTTGTTGAAACACTCAGAATTTGTTTATATGAATTCTACTTTATGGAAAAAAAGAGTAGTGCACAAAATCTTCCTGAATTTGTGATAAGCAAAGCACTTCCTGCTGCACAGAAACATAAAGTGTTAGCAGGGATGTTTTTGGGATAGCACAAGTGTTCCTGCTTTTTTGTACTTTATATTGTCATCTTCATCTATACCTTAATGAGTACCCTTTGCTTCCAAATTCAGCTCTGAGCTGATGTCTCTGTGAGCCTTTATCATAGGAGTCTCTTGACAGCATGGTTAGAACTGGTTCAAGGTTACTTTAGATGGTAAGTTTAATACTTGGGTGCATTCAAAGAAGGCAATATCCCAGTCTTCTCTTGTCCAGTGAATTGATATTTCAGCTTATTTGTGACGCTAACAATCATCAGTGTAGGCTCTCCCCCCACCCTTTCTCTATGCATTTAAGAAATTTTACCTTTACAGAGTTTTAGAAATTTGGTGTTGCACAGGTTTTTTTGTATGAATTGGATATTTTAGCACAGTGACATGTACAGCAATGTAATGTAGCTATACCATGTGCTATGAATGATCTGATCATTATATCAATCATTACATTTTGTGTGTATGTTTAAACTAAAGCTCTGACTGACATGATCATTGTACATGATGTGAGAAAATGAGGTCCGATCAGTTACACTCAGAGCTTGGCCCTGTGGTAGTACCTTGCTTGCTTGTTTTTCAGAAATTTGGTGATTGACTGATGATTCACTCTGATTCAGCTGTTAAAATTGCTTCCAGGAAGTGGTGCTCCCTTCTCTCTCTCCCAGAAGCTGGGGTGCTTGTTTGAGGCCACCTTATTCCTGCCTGAAGCACAGGCTCAGAAGTACTCGCCTCTTATGAGGGGGTCCGGTCTCTGTGTGCTGTTGGGCCCCATCTTGGAGACCAGCTAGTAGTTCTTTCACAAGATGTTTCTAGTGATGAGCAGTTACACCTTGTCTTCCTTTAGCTCTTGCTCGAAGGGTTATAAATATGTGCTCCTATATGTCTCAATAGCTACTGCCCTTTCTTAGAGTCCTACATAACACCTGAAAACCTCCCACACCTGAAGCAGTGTATTAGTCAGTGCAGCTGTGGATAATCAGGAAGAATGCCTCTTGGAGGAGGAGCTTCTACCATAAGAAGTGAAAGCTGTTGGTACTGGTGCTGAGCTGTCCTCCTCATGTATGTGCTGTGAATGCTGAGAAAGTAAATTCTGGTAAGTAAATTCTGGTGGTTGTTGTGCTTTATTATTTACAAAATAGTTGAGTCTTGAGACTAGAGTATGGAATGAGAAAAGAGGCTATGTGGTTGTGACAATTATAAAAGGCCTTCTCTAATCCAAGAGCAAATGATCAATATGTATGGTGAGAGAGAGCAGATGGGTGCCAGTCAGTTGCACCAACAAAAGGGAACAGAGAGACGCTTCTGTTTAATGTAATAAACAACATCTTGTCTTCGTAGTGCTGTGAAGTCTAGTATATACCGAAGATGTTTTGCTGTCTAATTTCAGAAGGTGCACAAACTCTTGTTCTTACAACAGTTCAGGGCACTTAAATTGAGTTAGAGTAGTCATTAATGCTGCCTCAGGAGTTGGTTTGTTAACCTGATAAGGAGCATGATGGCCTGAGACCACCGACACAGGTTTGGGTACAGGCAGTGTATTGTCACTCCAGCTGCTTTGCAAAGCAGAACCTGTCCGTTGCTCAACTGTCTTTTGGGACCAGAGGGGCTTTGCTGTGTCACAGGATGGGTCCATGGGGCTTGTGACTGAGGGTGGACATGCAAGTTGTTTATTCCTTTGGATGTCAGAGGTGGCTGTGCACACAATCCCAGTTCTGAAACATTGACAAAAGAGAGATTGAGTTTACTGTGGGAGGGAGGAGGAGGAGGAGAAGGAGGGAAGTGGTGGCAGAGAAAAATAAAGTGAATATGAGGATAGAAGGTTTTTTTAAAGCTTTCCAATGATGAATCAATAGATACACCTTAAGACGGAAGTGAATTTAGACTCATAATCTTTCACCATGTGCAACATTCGGCAATTATAGTTCAAGGCCTAATTATATTACTGCCCTTATGATCAGAGTAAGACAGCATTTAAACAGGATATAGTTCTGTTTCTTAGGTCAGCTGGTGGGTATCTATAATATTTATATTCTTTATGCAACTCAGGTTTAAATTCTGAAGTAAGTTTAAGAAATTATAGTTTTTCTTTAACTTACCAATTTCAGGAATAATAAATATTTTCTTTTAAAGACTGCTGCATTGCAGCAGTATTAACTATCCAGAGATAACAAAGATTAGCATGTTCAGAATTAAGCATGGGATATTAAAGTAAATTCTTCTCTCAGGGCACATGCTGTTAAAGAGAATTATATGTGGTCATTGAAAGAATAGCCTCCATTGTTTCCAAGTTACACAGTTAGCTCTGGTTACTGCAGTGTGCTCTGCAATGCACTTTGCAAAAAAAATATGTCCTCTGGTGAGGTAAGAAGGGACCATTGCATGATGTTGGTTATTAAGTATTTATTTATTGTTTCTTCATTTCCCATAGTTTGCAGCCACAGCAATAGTTGAACATTAGTTTACAAAGAGGCTGACTGCCCAAAGCTCTTACTTATACAGCTGTGCAAAATGAGAAAGAATAAAGAAGTTTTCTTCAAAGGCTTCCCATCCTGGAGCTGCTCAGAATCAAAAGCATAGCTCACCGAGAGCTGTGGGGCAGGCGAGATGAACATGGGGTCTCCCTGTTGCTTTGACCGTTTGGCTCTCTAAAAGGAGTATTGCTTGTGCACAAATTACAGCAGGGTGACACTATGTGTTGTGGTTAAATACAGCAGCCTGGCTCTCAGGATTGTGCCAGGAGGCATCTGCCATCAGATCTACAGAGCATAAATAAAACCTGGGAGCCCTCATATTCAGCCTTGCTCTTTCCTGCAACTGCTTATTAGGGGATTCAGTAAAATTGCTATCATCTCCTGTGAGTGCAAGACAGAGTCTCTGTTCCTACTTGTGGAGAGAGTTTCTGTTGCTGTTTGAAAGCTTTAGAACTGGTTTTCTTATTTTTTTAAATTTTTTATTTTTTTTAAAAAAGCAGCTCCTTACCATCTGGCCGTAACCTTCTACAATATGTTACATTTCAAACTGTAAGAATTTTTTTATGATCTGGTTATAATTCATCAACCACTTACAAATCTTTAAGTTAAAAATGTACGGTGCAGAATAAAGTTGCTCTGTATATTGTTTTCTAAGATGACTGGAAGGAGAGGGGAGGAAAAAAAGACACTTGAAAGTGTTTTAATTGCACAGGGATGTCATTGCCTCTAGCAAGAGTTCTCCTGCTTCTGTCATAAATTTTTCATATTGCCTCGTGAGAGTGAAAACTGGAAACTTTACCCTCTAAGTGAAAGTCGATGAACCTCATACCAGCCTCGGATCCCAGTAGCCTTGCACTCAGGAATATTAATTTAATTAAGATTGCTACAATAAATTCTGCGAGGGAACTCTCCTGGCACCTAAGGTAACTCATGCAGAGAAGGAGGGGGGAAAAAAACCAGCAAAGCCAGATCTGATGGAGGGAGATACAGTAGTACAATATCCTCAGAACAGTTGTACACTTATCAGAAGTGACAGCTAAGAGACACGTGAGACCTCCTAAAATAGAGAGAGGTCTTTGGTTGGGAAAAAGCACACAATCACACATCATGTAATCATTTTATTTTCACTACACTGACCCATCTGCAGTCTGAGAAAACAATGCAAAATGTCTTTTAAAACTGCCTCTCTCCTGGGAAGTAGGAGGCCCTTTTACACGATGGGATACATTCGGGCTGTTTGCCCCTGTAACAGTCACCTAAACCTGTAAGGCCAGGAATGAGCTGCTTCCCAATGGCCTCTGCAAAGGGAGCTCTGCGATGTTTACAGAGATGAGGGAGACAGAGCTAAAATCGAGGGGCTCACAGTCCTCTGAGGCTTTGGACTAGACATTTTAGTTTCCTGCATTAGATTAGAGAGGTAGGATTAATTAGAATTATATTATAAAAGGTGGTTGACCTGATTTACCCAGGTGTAAGCCCGGCGCTGTGCCAGTGCAGTGGATGGTACTGCATCTTTAAAATCATGCAGCTGAGATCAGCTGGAGCTCCAAGAGGGGTAATGAGAAAATACCACATGCCAATTACTACTTAATTTAAAATAGCTTTTTCTTCTGAAAATGGAAGTTTGGCATAAATCAGAATAAAAGATACCAGGATTCTGCAAAATTCTGAGGAAAATGCTAGCTCAAAGTTAAACTATTTCATATTATTTGCTCTAAAAAGAAAATAGCGCCTTGGAAAGTTTAGTCTGAAATGATAGGCTTAATAATTGAGCTTGTTACGTGGCTTTTAAAGGCTGAGATTTGCTTAAGAGAGTGTCTGTTGTAGGGTTGGGGCAGAGCATGTGTGTGTCACCACAAAGGAGTATGAGACCTCTGCTTGCAGGCTCTAATTCTAAACCCAGGGATATATATTTCTTTGTATTAAAAGAATTTTAATGTAAGTAGTTACTGTTTGATTTTCTCAGAAACTTTTAAAAGTATTGTCTTTATTATAAAATTTGGGTGTTCAGTATTATGAGAAAAATAAACCAAGAATGAAGGGGTTTTTTGCCCTCCCAGGCTTTGCTTTTCTTGGAAATCTATTCTTATCTGTAAGAAGAGAAACCCATCGTTTGCCAACATCAGTCATGCACAGGGACATGGCTCAGCACTCTGCTTGAGCTGGACTGCTCTAGTTTGAATCTTGGTGTGTCCTTTTAGTTTTTTGCTATTTTAATTTTTTTTTTAGTAGGGATGCTGATGGTATGAGGTACTCTCTAGAACAAATGAAGGTATTGGAGTCAGGCTTGTAACGACTCCCGGAGTGCATTGTCTCCAGTGGGACTAACCATGTGCTTGGCAGTAAGAAACTATAGCATGGCCTCTGAGGAGTGAGTCTGGTGACATAGGCAGATGTGCTTTCAAGCTGCAAGCCACCTGTGAGGTGAAAAGGATTACAGAATTTAATAGATAATGTCTAGTTTTCAGTTCATAAAATGTTCCTTGAACATGTTTGTATTTATTAATACAAGACTGAACAACTAAGCTGATGGAGACCATGCAATGGCCACAATGGTACTAGGAGTAAAGCAGCAAGAAGTGGAAAATAGCCAGTTGTCTTGTTTTGTTTGTTTGCTTTTTAAAATTTTATTTTTTATTTTAAATTAAATAAGCTTGGATGTAGCATGGTATTTTTTCTTGCCTATTCCTCTATCTGCCCTTTGCGAAATGGCACAGTTCAGTAAGATGCATAGATTGGTGTTACTGCAGGCATTGTAGAGCCCTTAACAGCAGTATCTGTTTCTCATATTCCTTCAGGGTTTATTTGCAAAAGGGCAACATAGCCAAATGTGATATTTAGGCTCTGGTTCCTATTAAAAGAAAACAAATGCAGGGATACAGGAAGGCTCCCTTGTTTCAAGGCAACCTGTGGCTACTTTAACAAGTAAAATGAATGTTCTTTCCTGGTTTTAGATCTTATGCATGAAGATAGGCAGGAACTATAGAGAGAAAAGACAAAAGGAAACATTTCCCTGAATAGTCTTGCAGTCACTGAATATCAACATTAAAAGCCGATGATGGCTGACCAGTGAAGTGGCTGCCAGGTTCAAATAGAATTATGCGCTTTTTTCCAAATCATAGGTTTGTCTTCTAGTAGTGTTGGATCAACCCTATTTATTCCCAGGAATAATGATAACTAACTCTGTTCTTGTTAGTGCTGTAATACATTTTGAACAACTCTTTGAAGTTGCACGTGTACATACTGCCTTGGGAATGGGGTAGAACTAATCTTCCATCTGTTTAAACTATAATCCTTCAATATTCCCATTTGACATGGTTTCTGTGGACTTGAGACGCAGTCCCTCACTCCTCTTTCTGTTTAGTTTCTTTGGTTCTACCCATTCATGGGCCAGTTCCATGTTTTTGGTTCGAACTTCTTACCTTCCCATCAAAGACAAGGACATTCAGGTCATTGTTTTAAGGGAATGCATGCAGTGGTATTAAGTGTGTGTGTGTGTAAGATATAAAATAACAGGGAGTTTGAAAGTGTTATGGAAAAATGAGGTGTTAATCTTACCTTTCCATGTTTTATTACCAGTATCACAGTAGTGCTAATGATGATAGGCATTTTTTAAATAGATAAAGGGGATTAGGCAGGACCTCAAACATTCAATATTCTGTTTCCAAAACACATCAAATGGGATAACACCTTTTTTAAAAAAAGGAAGGGGGGGAGGCAGGAAAGAAGTAGTATTTGTCATTAGGGCAAATACACATTTTTATTTGAAAAATTATTCTGGGAGGTTCCTGGACAAGCATGGCAGATTTAGATGTTGTTGTTTGGGTATTTCTAAGCAGTTATTTCATGTTAAAGAGCTATAGTGCTTTCTCATCAAAAGGGTTTGCTTTGTGGCATTTACTATTATTCTGAGCATCTTAAATGTTTATGTTCAGGATCATGATCAACTGGCACTCTTCGTTGCAAGTGAAGAGGTTGTTATGTATGACTCTTCAGGAATTTTCCTACAGGCTTTTCAAGTTCAAAAATACAAGTTTAAGTTTTGGTCTTTTGAAACTAACTCTTTTCTCCATCTTCTTTCTAACCACTTTAAATATTGCATTCGGAACAGAAATTTCTTGTCTTGTGGAGTAGCTAGCAACTACCTTGATCCATATGTGTAGGTTTGCCAGCCGAATTATGCAGTAGTTAGGAGCTGGCTTCTAGTTAGCTTTCATCCTTCCAGGCATGCACATTTCACATATTGCCCTATAATTCCTCTGTAGCACATGGAATCTTCAATATAACTACTAATGCCTGTGCAACTTGTCCTTGTATTTTTTTAATATAATCTAATAACATTCTGGGTTTTTTCACTACTACAAAATTTTCTGCCAAGATACATTTCCTCTTAATTTTGACTTTGATCAATTGTCTATCTTTCTTTTTTTCGTTTTTCACCATACCTATGAGCTAGTGTCTGGTTTCATTTTAATATTTTTAGTTTCTGACCGTGCACCAATATAATATGAAAAATGCTGATGTGATCCTGCGATAGTCATGAGGATTTTGCTTTCAACGAGAAACAATGCAATTTGTAGAAAATATGAGAGAGGATACAAGGTCTCCAGGTTGTATTGGTTAATAGATTGATTCTGGTCCCAGGGGCCAATCTTATTAGTCTTGTTCACTTGTGGGGGTGTGAACAGCTTGCTGAGTCAGCGTGCTCCAGCACATATAGGTACTGGGCTTTCTGCTGCTCTTTTCACACCTTTGGGGTTTTTTGTAATATTTGAAGCAAATCTTCACTGCAAATGTGACTCTTATTATTTAATGCAAATTCAGATAGGTGTTTAAGATGTATCTCTTCTAGAAAGATGTCCAAAAATGTATTCACTAGGGTTGAACCTCTGAGTGGACAAAATTTACCATATCTTTCTTAATGCTTTTCTTTCTAACTGTATTATTTGGAGTGGGAAAAGGGAAAAACGTCCTGAATCTGGGCCTTTGGCAAGAACTGAGCCCAAAAGATGAATTATTTAAGAAACAAAGTCAAATGCTCAGTTCCAGTAAATGTGGGAGATAATCTTTCTTGTGAGCTGTCATACTGAAGTTGAAGAACGCTGTCAGAGCTATGAGCTGCCTGCCCTGGGGGCCCTAGTGGGTCTGCATGGCCCTGACAAGCTTCACTTGGCCCTAACCACCCTCTGCCCCTGGATTCAGGAGCCCCAGTGGTGCTCAGCCCCCGCCAGCCTGGTCTGAAGGGTGACATGGGGTGCCTGTCACCAGCCCTGCCTGTGGGGCTGACACTGTGGCTCCTCTTCAGTCCTCTGTTCTTGCTGCTCCCGACAGGGCTCCCTCTGCAGACAGACCTCAGGCCTTGTTCACCACCTTGTTTGGAGCTGGTAGCAGGGCTCCCAGTTCTGCCCGCAGTGGGCAGAGTCTGTGGGGCTGCAGCCTGTTGGGGAGGACATGGCTGGCACTGAGGGCCACTGCTCCTGGCTCCCTGACACCCCCTCTGTGAGCTGAAATTTGCTTAGAGAAACCTCCTCTTAGTAAACTTCTCCCAGGTGCTGAAGCTCTCTCACCTCTGCTGACAGCAATATGGATGAATGAAGACAAGAAATGACATAGGTGAACTGCAGCCTTCTGGAGGTCACTCTGGTGCCTGAGCAGCATGTTGTGGGGTAAGTCAGGAGGGAGGATCTTATGCCATCGTCTCGAGTTTGGTGATGAGTGTAGGCATTCATGCCATCCAGCACAGCGCTTCATCTAGGATGTCTTGGCTCATCAGGAACCCATGTGAGCTACAGGATGTCCACAGCCACATACTGTGGGGCAGGAGAAGATCTTGTGGGGCAGGGGAGCAGTGTGGGGTTTCACTTTTCCTGCTGTGTGAAGTCATGGTGGGGGTTGTTAGATAGTGGGTGCCTGCCAGGAGGTGTCAGGGCTCTCCTTCAGGAAGCAGGGAGGAGATGGTCAGGCTTGCTTCCTCCTGCAGCACTGGCACAGGCTGACTCTCCCTTCAGCCTTTGAAGTAAATTCAAACATTTGGGCTAACTGCTCTTTTGAAAGCAGAAGGTTTCATAGTTTCACCTTTCTGACAGGCAGCCCCTGGCTCTGCTTGCCCCCTCCCACAGCTGGGCCTGCCATTTTGCTCCCCCTCTTCCCCAGCTGCAGGTAAAAAGCTAACAAAGCGGCCAGTGGCTTCCTCTCAGGTGGGTCTTTATTTTTCCCCTCATGTTGCTATTTTGTTGGCAATGCCAGCTGCAAATGTTGTGTTTGACCTTCAGTAAGGGAGCCTGGTGATTTGAATTTGTTTCAAGCAGTTTTCTGACAACAAGCCTTAACCAAAGCCCTTAAGGTTTCCCCTACGAAAGCCTCATGACAGCTTTGCTGGAGGTTTACAATGGTCAATGCAAGTGGAAGTAGTTTGTAAACTGTAAATGGCCTTATTAACTTCCTTGCAGTACTGGAACGAAGCCCAGGTCTTTACTAGGCTAAATCTCAGGAGCTGAAGCAGGAACCCCCTTGTACTTATCATAGCAAACCTCTTGATAGTTCCCACCTATCTTCTCTATTTTTTTTCTTCAGACCGGATGCCTGTAGATACTAATTATGATTGCTAAAAATTCTGTTTTAGTAACCATAATGTTAACATCTATGTCTCGTGTCTTTGTTACTCATTAGAACTGTTATGAATACTTATGGCAACTACAATACAAAATAGCATTCTGTCCTCAGAAATAATTGCACTCCTTATGAGAGTCAGATTTTACTCTTAGCTGCCCAGGTAGGCAGCCACAACCATGAAGCATATGTTTCCGAGCTAAATTACGGATGATAATCTGGAGCATGTGACTGGAAGATGCCTACTTAGTTCTTGAGTCTGTCCCTCTGCTGCTGGTGCAATCCCAGAGTCACCCCTCAGTAGTGTATGTCATTTTAACAGTACTTTAACTGGTATTGTTAGTGCTTTTTTGTTGTTAGTTGTAAAGCTGGTTTAGGTTGTTGCAACTCTAATCAGTAAAAACCTTCTTTAATCACTTGCTTAAACTTGTAGTTAATTTATACCGACTTGTCCTGCTGTAAGTTCCTTCAGGTGTCAATTTATTCTTCTCAGTATTTACTGTTTTCTTGTCCCAGTATATTTAAAGAGCCATTTTCTAAACTGTTGTCATCATTTTTTTTCACTTCAGAACTTGTTCCATGTTAGATTACAGCTTGCAGTTACCCAATTTGCTTTTGTTTTCCACTTTTTAAATTCAACATTTGTTATTCTTCAGCTGTACAGTAGTAATTCCAACATCAAAGACTTATTTAAAATGCCCTGAAACCAAATGAGTGACTTTGAAGGGAACAGACAGATCCAGCAGTTAACAACTGATGCGAGGTCAGCTTTGGATCCTTTTGTTTATTGCATTTTATATTTCCTTGGTTTTGTGGGCTCAGCGCAAGTCGTAGCTGTTCTTCGTAGTTTCATTTATTTTATTTTAAAATGCTTGTAATACAAGAATAAGGCTGGGAATGAGACATTTCTCTACTGAGAGTATTGCAGTCTGAGAACATACTTCTGCAGTTTTGCTTTGGAAACTAATTTACTAGTTTATTACCTAATGTAGGAAATTAATGGTAGAAATACTTGGGAAACAACAAAAAGGATTGGCACCATGTAGTTTTATTATATAAAGTAATAGGAAAGTTTTCAGGGGCAAACATTTTTGGCTTAGGAATTAGAACCAGATGAAATATTGAACTTCAACTGTGGCAGAATTCCAAACAAAAACATTTTGTCCAGAAAATTCTTGGGGAAAAATTGTCATCTACAGCAGATACATTGCTCATAGCCTCTGAGACTGGAAGTCAGAGAAAATTGAGGATTAAGATGTCAGTTATGATGAACAAGAGCCATTCTCATCTTCTTTCGAAATTTAAGCAAGATTTTAATATATCCTTTTAATCTGTTTGTTAGCTTGAACAACTTGATACAGAAACTCTGACAGAAATAAGTCTTGTAATACTGGCATATTGGTAGTACCTGCATTACTTTTAGTTCGGTTTCCGGATTTAAACCAAACCTCTTATTCCAAATGCTTTTCTAAACCAGACCTAAAATGACATTATAATACGGGTATTCTTAATTAGCTGTTCTCTGGCTTAGGGAACTTGCAATGGTCAGGCTCTGTACTGAGCTCTCCTAGAAGTAGGAGCTTGAGTTGTCTCAGCTATTCTGGGAAGCTGTACTCACACATGGAGGAGAAATCGAGCACACCTCAGGGTGTTTCAAAGAAACTTGAAAGACTTCAGCTTACTGAGACTTAGTATTTTGTTTTTACATTTGTAGATAAGTATAAAATATGTCCTGTATGTGTTAATCACTAATGTTTTAAATCCATTTTAATGTTTTAAATCCATTTTAAAAATATAAACGATTGAGCAGGTGTAGAAGAAGCAGATAGTGAAACTGCAGCACCAAGAAAGCCAAGAACAGCCTTGCTTAATAAGTAGTAATTGTTTTTACTATTTTTCTTCTGTAGTAGTACCAAGGAGGTTTACATTGTTTGCTGTTCAGCTAAGGAATTCTAGGCAGACCGTACTGCTCTGTTCTAACATGGCAGTTGTATGGCTCCATCTGCTTGATACGTTTGTAAATAGGCCGAGAATTATTTTGGTGCTGATATGTGACATTTTACAGAAATTTTGAGCAAGTTTGTGGAACTCCTTGTGGGCTGTCCAGTGACAGCACTATATTTCACTGTGAGCACCAATTTCCCGGAGCAAGCTTCTAACCTTTCAGAAGCATGTCCAGGGAGACCTGTCAAAGATCTGAGTGTCCTTCTTCCTCAGCTCCTTCCCCCTGTAATTTCCCCTTGTGGATAGTACTATCAAATCCAATATGGTTTCGGAAAAAAATTTCCAGCTTGTTCTATGGCAAGAGAAATGTCTTTTCAGAGATGCTTTAAAGTTGTAACTTGCTACCTTCTAAGCAATTTGGAAATACCTGACTTTGGATGTTTTACTGACAGTGTAGGAATTCTGGGTTATGTTTTCAGGAGACTTAATAGCATTTTATACACCTAGAGAACTTGCTTTCCATGAAAGGCTGCTGCAGGAAAAAAAATAAATATTGTTATTGTTGATGTGGGAACTGTACCTTTCACAGAATCTGTTTTCTTTCTCTTCCTTGCAGCGCTTCAGAAATGTCTGTAGAAATCTCTGGAGAAGAATGGCAATGTGGCTGACTTTTCTCAGAATGAGTGTGTGGGTGACAGGCACGATAGACTTGTGATCTGTCATTGCACAGGAATCGATTTCTTTTGAAACACGTTGCACCCCTCCACTGTGGTTCAAATCCCCATAAGCTGGCTGGCTAGAGTCCATGGAAACCTCCTAGGTGCTAGGGAAGGGTGAAATCTCTGTTCAATTAACATTAAGCATTCACTCACCTGAATGTTAAACATGCAAATTTGAGAAGGCCTTTTAAACTTTAGCCTACTGTGTGACATGCAGGGTATCTTGTGATGCTTTGTTGCCTAAGCCATAGGGTTAATGTGGGCTACTGCTTTTTCTCTTTTCTTGGAATTGACATACTGTCATGCAGCTATAGCAAACAGTCTTGTGTGAAAGTGTTGAATTATGAAACCAAAGCTGGATTAAATCTGAACTTCTTAACAGAAAGTGCACTTAAGAAATCATTTCCTCCTCGGTGGAGTGTCACCCCACAGGCAGGAACGCTGGTTGTGTGCCCTCTTTCATCTTGCTCATATGTCCAATGATAAAAATCAGAGTTTGATCTGTGCACTCTGTGTGATCCCAGGCAAAGTACTGGTTCTGCCATCTGTGATAACAAATTGCAGTCTGCAAACATACTTAATTAACATGATAAAATATTTACTCTTCAAAAATTTAAGAAAGTAACACTGCTTTAATGCTCTAAAAGAAATCCTTTTTTTGTTGTTGTTACAACTAAGTGAATAAATTGCTTAAGGCACCACATGCTTAGAGAATTGAGGCTAATGGAATAACTTCAGTTTTGTAGTGCTTCGCTAGCTGGTAGAATTAATCTAGAAAATGCTTTTAAGAGGCATGCTTTGTGCATTGTGATTCCCACTGCTTTTTTTTTAAAAAAATGCTTCCAGAATTATTCAGTTTTTAAAAATACAATAGAATTTACAAAAAAATGCGTTTATTTCAGAGAAATCAGTTGCTAAATACTCGATTTTAGAAACTTTCATTGGAGGAGAGCAATACTGATCAGTGCTCTCTTTGCAGAAGGAAAGAAACTCGAAGTTAATTTAATTAGGATTTTGAGCTGATGCATGTATGTGACAAAAGCGTGACCTGTAGATGTGAATTTTTATTTCTTTATTTTGGGTGACTGAATCTGGAACCAAGTCTGAGCTTGTGACATAATTAGTACAATAGTGCAAATCAGCCATTTTTGAAAAGAGTAATTTACTCCATATGCAGCTTCTCAGCAAGAGCCCTCATTAATCAAAGAAGGCCATGTACATCAAAGTGTTCCTTGCTTGCTACAACAACATCCATCATACAGCTAGTAAATGTGCTGTGGCAAGGTTTGATAAATATAATGCCTTTGATGTGCTGATAATTCTGTGTATTGGCATGCTGCTGCCTGGAACTCCCTGGGTATGCACAAAAATCTAAGCCAGCCCAGGTCTCTGTTCTTAAATTGTACCTAGGTTCACTCCTAACCCTCTCAAAAGCCAGCTGTGTCTGAAGTAGGACCCGCGTGCATTTTCACTCTCACTTATGATTCAATAGGGCCATTTTTTTTTAATTTATTTTTAATCTAGATTCCCAGATGCTACAAAATTCCTCCATGGATGTATTTATGTATAGGTGCAGTTTTACCTGACAAGAGCTTCTGTTTGTTGAGGCACTTGTATTTAATATGGTATATTCTTTATTCTGTATGGATGTGCTGTAAAGATTTAGTGTAAAACTTGTAGGAGAGCTCATATGATAGAAGATAAAGCATAAAGTGATAGAGATTGGAGGGGGCATGGTCTTTCAGAAAAAAAATTATAAATAAGCTTTGTTGTATGAAAGTGAATTTGGTTTTAGGAGCTCAGTCCTTCAGGCACACGGAATGTGATCCCTTCATTTATATTAATTCACTGCCCTCTCTGCAGTTTGTCTGCTACAAAAGTGAATGACTGAAAACTCATCTTCAGCAAATAAAAATGATTACATATGGAGATGTGTGACATGTCAAGAGGGGAACTCAAATTTTTGCTCTGTTTAATGCAAATTGTGGTGTTTCAGATATGAATCCTTAAAGAATAGCAGCTGTGCACCGAAAAGCAGTACTGGTGTGTATTCAGTTACAGTGTTTACTGAATCATAGTTTAATTGATTTACTGAATTATAGTTTAATGGAAGGACAAATTACAAAGGGGGAATTTTTACCCTGACTGTGTTATAGGTACAGTGTGTCATGCTGCTGTTTCTTTTGCTTCCTCACAAGCTGCAGGAGCTTGTTACTTTCCACTGCTACTCGCATTTTTTCCTAGAGTGAAGCATGAAAGCAAAGCAGTGAAGAGGCTTGGAGAAAAGTCTCTGCCTGCTGGGTATATCAGAGTCCCTCACCAGCTGTTCCTTTGGCCTGTGGTTTAGATGAACATTTGCCATCCTTCCCTCCACCATCATATGTGATGTGTTGGGGTTATAAGACCAGTGTAAGTGAAGATCCCGAAGCCCTGTCCTCCCATGTTCTACCTTGCTGTGTCCTACTTTACCTGCCTGGGGCTGTGATGGCCCTTATGCAGGATGCCTGGAAAGCAGAGGCAGATGTTAACCTGCCAGTGCCACAAGCAACTCACTTACTCGAGAGGTATCTGAAAAGAATGGGAGGGGTGGGAGGAGTGGAGGAGTGTTTCTGTATAAGATCTCAACTGGCTGCTCCTCTGAGAGGTTTAACAAACTTTCCTTGGCTCCTCCAGGTATTTTGGCTGGGCAAAACTTGTCTGCCTCATGGTCCTACTGGAAACTGGTAGGAAGGAAGGGAAACAAGACCGATGGATAGACAACCAGTCTTTTTGGTCTTTCTGTGTTATCTGTGCATTGTGATCATCGAGTTAGGGCTTCTAGGGGATACTGCAGATGATTAATTGGAGGGTAGGAGAGAACTGTCTTGGTTTATGGTCGTGTCTTAGCTAGGGAGGAAAAGTCCTCAATAAAACCTTGTGCTTACCTTGCTCTTGCATGTGTGCTTGATTCAACTGTACTTGCTAAATTTTCCTGGGTCTGCCTTGTGAAAGTTTGAGGGCCGCTGAATACCAAGAAGCTTTCCAATGCATCTCAATTACAATGCCAGCTGTGCTGAGCAACTGTATGCTCCTCCATTGTTAACATTTGTAGAGTGTTCAATCATCCTCTAAATGTGTAATTTGCTATCTCTGGTAGCTTGCAGTAAGAAAATATGGAAGGACTTCAAGAAAGAGTGTCTGTGGTTCATAAGCACCCAGAAAACATTGAATGTTTGCTTCTCCTTTGATTAGTTTAGTTTTTTTTTAAAAAAAGTTAAATGACAATTGAGATATAATTTTTCTGTAGCTTATAGCATAGTAATTACTTCCTAGGAAAGTAAACTTAAAGTGAACAGTCTTTTAAAAAATACGGTAAAAATTCTAAAGGAGACTTGGCTGGAGCATACTCAAATTATACTCCAGGCAAACCAATAAATGCACCACAGTGGAAACAGTGGTATTGATGGAGAAGGATAGCCTAGACTGGTTTGTAGCCTGAAAATTGCTGGCTGTGCACTTACTGCAGGCTGGTTATTGTTGGAGTGTAACTGGAAAAACACAAGTATTAATGCTGTAACTCCTCCATTTTTTTTCATTTGAATATGCACATCTGATGTTCGAAGTAGGAAAAACTGAGTACAGCGTGCTCCTTGCATTATTGCTTCTCTGTAAGCTTGCTCTGCAATTAAATATTAAGATATTATTAAAGTAATTCAAATATTCAGAAGGAGAATTCACTACTGGAGTTTTCTCTGCTTTCTCTCGCTCTTGATGTGATCTCTGGTGTTCTTGGATGCTAACTTCAATATTGAACTTTTCAATGGTGACTGACTAAATATCTCTGAGCTAGTTGGGCCTCTGCTGAACAATATGTCTATATAGATAATTGATTAAAAGCATTTATCTTGTACCACTGCATCACGTAAAAGATATTAGGTGCTATAGTCCTATCCTATGTGCATAGTGTTACCAGTACTAAATGCTGTAGCAATAAGTAGTACTGGGTAGAAAAAAGGAATTAAGTTGTATCTACAAGATGACTCAAGCCCAGGTCTCCTACACATGCAAATAGACTGAATAGTCTCTGCTTCATGTAAGTTGGATGGAAATCAAGATGAGGCTTTGTCAGCTCCTAATCATTTAATCATAAATGAAATCAAATGTACTTTTATGAGTTCTGTTCTGAAGGCTAAGATTCTGGTGTTTATTTTTCTGATGATAAACATTCAAGAAACACCTATCTTACCCTTTCCTGTTCCATCACCTCCCATATGCTTATAAATACCTGCTTGGCTGGATTCATAGTTTTGAATAAAATTAGGAAAAGCCAGGTCCTTTTTGCTTTAGACACAGTATTTGAAGATACAGCTTGGTCTTTGTCCTTCCAGATAAAGCTACTGAATGACTTAACAATTGCCTTAAAGACAGTAATGGGTATATTAAAGTGGTATCATTGTGAAACTGTATAACGTTTGGAGAAAGATATCCATTTTAATGGAATAATCTAGCTGAACTGTGATAAAGGTAAAAATGTTCTAACCTACCTTCTCTTTTTTCAATAAATTTTAAAAGCGTAGAAATTTAATCTTACTCTGTCAATCATTCAATTTAAACAAAGCCCAAACTCTATGATTTTGAAACCCTGAGGAGCCACAAAAAGTGTAGCCATGTAAATTGTTTGACATTGACGGTGTCTTTGCCTTATCCCAACTAATTCAGTAACTTCTGGGGCCAACATAATAGCCTTTGTCAAAGCCAGGAGAACAAGTGGATTCAATTAAGCAAAGGTCTCACATAAATACATTAATATGCACACTATGACTAAGCTTTTCAAAAGTGACAGGTGATTTATTTTTTCATTATCATATTTTAGATTGTTTGATTAGCAAGGATAGCTGATTATCAATTCTCAGAAGCTGGGACTGCTTCAGGATGTGACCTCTACATCATGAACACAAGAGATGAGTCATTCTAAATCAGTTGATTACTTTTGAAAATCTTTGTTTGTCTGTCCTACCCTGCTGTGTAATATTGCTGCAAGACAGTCTGCCCCAGTTCTTTAGATAGCATGCAAAGTGCATTTCCCATGTTGGAAAAACGGCCTTTATTCTGCTTTACCACAACCTGAGGAGAGAGAAAATCATTTATGGTGAGGAACCAACTAACTGAGAAGCAGTGGGCTTTTCAGACGAGCTTGACCATGGGCAGGGCATGGCAATTACACTTCTAACCATGCTTCTTGCTGTTGTAACATTCACAGGGTAAATGATCCTATGAAAATTGTTCTCTGTTGAATCTAAGCCTCAGGTATGCTATACACAAAGGTGCATAGCAATGAAAAAATGTAACTTGAATTCATATATCAAAATAGAGAATATAGTGGTTGTTCTCTACTAATTTTAGACTGTCAACACTGATTTGCTGAACTTGAAGCAAAGAAGCTACTGATCAAAGTTTTTCCTTTGAGTGATATGACAGCAGCCTGATTCTTGTCTTTTTTTTTATGATGAATTTTTTATCATGATCTGTTCATAACAACAGCGTCTATTCACAGTGCAGCAGACACACATTCATCACCATTTTGAGCCTGACTGTTCAGTGCCAGGTTCCAGAGATGCCAGACAATTCCAAACTTCTGCTGTGTAGAGAAGATTCATTATACCTATTTTATGGGCAGAATGCAAACTATACTTGAAATCAGTTTTTGCCTTTTTCGCTGTAAGACTTTCCCCATCCACGATCCAGCAGGCATGCATATTGCCAACCCAAGAGAGTCTATCGGGAAAAGACAACAAACTTTATCTTGTGAAGTGGGGAGCATTCCCAATTGCAAGGCACTGAGTTATGTGAACTCCAAGTGAAAAATCATTCATCAGAATTATTAGCTTTGCAGTGATAATTTTTTTGTGTGTGTGCTTGTACCTGGGTTTACTCAACTCTTAATTTCTTTTTCCTCCTTCAAATTGTCATATTCTGAGCATGGGGACTCTCATACTATGGGGGGAGAAGCTGTAGCACCAAAACTTGCTTGTTCTCTGACATTTTAAAAGTGTGATTCAAAGTAGTTTAATTTCTTTTATTGGCCATGAAGCATTTTGAGTTGGGCCACTGAAGTGCAGCTGCACTACCATTTCGGTTCAGATTGGAGTGTGCTCATGAAGGAAATCTCCCAGTTCTTCCTTTAGTGAGCTTTGCTTTAGAGCAGTCAGGGAATATGTGGTTTGGATACCTTACAGATTAAGTTTAACTGGAAGATATTCTCCAGGAGTGTGCGTAATGCACCCCAGTCCATGGGATTAGTCTGCAGCTGGTTTTGAGTCTTCCTTGCACACAGGTGTCTGGGCCTCAGTACTGAGTGCTTCATTCATAGACCTGCTCCTGCAGATCTGTACTGTACTGATCTGTACTACTTGCTAATGTAAATGAAGTCTTAACTCCACGAGTTGGAGGATTACTTTTAATTTGTTTTTATGTGAAAATGTCTTATAAATCCCCGTCTATAGTTCAGGTAGCACGTACCTGAGCAGCAAGAATTCAATATTGTTCACGTCTTGCCTGAGTCTATTGCAACATGTATTTTTAAAAGTATAATAATGTTCTAAAATATAGAGGAAAAATAAATTATATGAAATGCATTAGAGGATAATAATGTCGCAGAAAATATTAAAATACAACATTATTTGTCCAACTGTAACTGTCAACTTAATTTGCTAAATTACATTACACTGGCATGAATTTACAGAGCAGAAGACTAAAGTTTATGGCTCATTAACAATAACAGTTCTACACCTTCACCGTAATTCCTGAAAATGTAGTTTCTCCTTTAGTACTGCATATACTGTGCAAAATGACAATAATTACAGAAACTAATTGAATGAGAGAGTCATAACTCTAAAAGTCATATTCCTCATTTCAAAATGGTTTATTTCCTGAAATAAACAATCTTTACGGAGTGAACAGACATAACATCCCTTTAAGTTTATTAAACTCATTAAATTTCCTTAAATATGTTGAAAAGTGAGTGCTGTGCATTTAATAGAGGGTATAGATATATGAAAGTATGACATTCTTAAAAATTAAGATCCTTAAAATGAAATTTCAGTGAAGCATTATTTCTCAAAAGTTTGTTTTTCTGTAGCTAATGGAAAATAAGAAAAGTTTTCAGAATTTAATAGCAAAACTTTATTGAAAACTGAAATCTCTGTTTTTGTCCTTGTGTGGGCACAGGTGATATCCTCACCCGATGGAAGTTTTAGTGGTTGCATGGTCAAAACAAATCAATCCTTTCTTGTTAATGTGAAGTCAGACTGGCTTGGTGGTTGTCCCTTCAGGTGTGTGGTTTCTGGTTGGAGGAAAAACTCCAAGTCCTGAAAACAAGGGATGTGGATGCATTTGCATGATCTTCTGTCCCCAGGTACTGCAGTAGCCCATAGGAAACACGTACAAACAATGTGCTGGATGTTCCTGTGTTGGAAGGTGGAGGGATCAACAGCAGCACTTCAGCAGAGCCCGGCTGCTTGGGGGTAGCTGAGACCTCCTTACAATGACATTGTGACTTTGGAAGAAATAGCGGCTGAACATTTCATTTCACTATCAAGTTGTGGAGGCCCTTTCAGCTGAAAGACACAACCTTCTCATGCCTGAGAGGGGAGATGACTGTAGGTTGAGGTTCTAATGAAGAAGAGGTAAAGAATTCCCAGCATTGTAAGGAGGAATGTAAAGGAAGTGTTGGTGAGTTCTTGCGGTGCTGCGTGTGGAGCACAGAAAATGCTACCCTGTAGTCCTGTTAAAGATTGGTGTGTAATGGAACCTCCCTTAATGAATGCGTGGTTGGGGTTGGATAAGTCCACCCTCACTCTCCAGTTATCCTCAAAATCTTGGGTATTATATGGGGTTCTTTTTCTGCTAAAAAGTTTTGGGAGTACATCAGGCAATCCTACTTCTGCATTAGTTTTTATTTATTAATTTTCTTTTTAATTGCTGAGTCTTGCTTTGCTTGTTGATCCTGAAGGGTTATTTGAAGGAGTTAGCAGTGATTTCAACAGCTCAGATTTCCAGAGATTGCTTCCTGTTTAAGTTGAAGATGCTGTGTATGAATCGGGACTCCTGTTAGTTGACACGCTGTGGTTTAATAGTAGTGGACTACTGTAGAACAGTGCAATGTATAGTGTGTTTACAGGTATTGCAGTCCTACTCTTCCCACTGCACGCTTCTGAGATGATACTTAATTGTTGCTAGGAGAGCACTCATTTTTAACGCACTGGGTTTTTAAATACCTCTATTTTCAATTTTTGTTTGTCTGCTGTATGCTTAACATGGGTGCCTTGTCTTCAATAAATGGGAGTCCATGTTTAGAACAAAGTGAAAAAATAATCTTTAACCAACAGTTGTCTGCTTTGCTCCATTTTGTAGATTTTTTTATTTATAAAATAATCGTGAATTTTCTCCTGGTGGAGAGTCTTTTAATACACACTCTTTTACTTGTGGAATTGCTTTCGCTGACATTGATGCTGACAATCTTCATCAACATTCATCCAGTGTGTCATATAAAACAAGGTGATAAATGTACCCTTGCACCCTAGGGTGTTACATGTACAACCATTTTTCTCCACTTTGCTTTCTTTTACCAGTCACTATATCGCTGGACTGCAAAACCTAATTATACTATCTTCTGCTCTCCTAAACAAGCTCATTTTTCTCCAACCTAACCCATCAGAGATGCTGTCAATCAACGAGAAACATGTCACACACAGATCAGGGTGGCAAAGGGCTGCAGTGTTTATGCTGTTCAGAGGAAATACTTTAAACCATTTTGCGTTAAAACGTAGATTTTTCTATTTGCAGTCTTATAAAATGAATCCCAAATTTTTATCAGCTCTGTATCTTCAACAACAAATTGTAAACAAAACAGATAAATGCTAAGAATAGGTCTGTACAAATGCAAGAAAAATATCCAAGGCTAAGAAGCTATTTCCTCTTAATAATTTTGAATATGGTACCTGCATACAGCCAATTTCCCTGTCATATCACAAGTGACTATAATGGAATCTAATAACCATTGAAAATTATGTTACTTTTCACTCTCCCTGTATCTAAGGGGGACAGATACCTAAAAGCAAGTGGATGGGTCAAAATAGGGTGACTTTGACTCAAACTCATTGGCTACAAGTATTCATTATAAACAAAATCTGTCAAATCTTTTCACTAATAAAGGTATAGACTTTATTACAGCCTCAGGACAGTAGTAACTTATTCTCTGACATATTATGTGAATTTTATGTGCCTACTCTATAAAAAGTGCACAGTTTCCACAGCAATTTTGATACTTCTATGATACATGATGTGACAGCATGTGCCATTTTTCCTTCTTCCATGATAAATTGTCCCCACCACCCATGGTCACATGGTAGATTGCTGCTAGAAATCAGAATTTCATTTTGATGTCACTAAAAGCTAATATCAATAATTAGGCTTAGGTATTTGCTCCAGCAAGAATAACTTCTTTATTATTATTGCACTGCTTCATTACTTAGGTTAGCAATTTTGAAACCATAAATCAAGAATGAAAGGATGAAGTCTAAAAATTGATTTACAAAGAATTAGGTATACTCCGACACTTCCAGAAGGAAGAGGTCTCCTAATAATGTTGGAAGTCTGGGAGTGGGGGATGGGATATTTAAAAGTATCTCTCCACACTTCTTCGTCTCTGATCAGCCTTTACACATACGTGAACAAGAGGCACGAAAGAAAGGCATCAAATGGCTCCTTGCCCTTGGTGACTAATGGTATCTTACTACAGATGTAGAAGCACAGGTCTGAGGTTTCCTACAAACTGATGTGAAACTCCTTTCCCCTAAGATTTGGGTGTGAAAACAGATGCCTCAGCTCAGCTGGGAAATGGAAAGTGGCAGACACGGTGCTGTCTGGTTTGCCCCTTGGGATGCATTCAGCTAGAGACAGAGCTGACAAAAATCCTTGTTAGCCCCCCCAGCTGCTGGTTGAGACGGTGCAGACAGTGGTAGGATACTCTAGGTAAGACTGGAAGCGTGTTCTTTTGGGTCAAAACCTTGCACCTGGGCAAAAGGCTTGTAAGCCTGCTATGCTGTGCACTTTTTGCTGAGCCAAGCCTCCCCAGTGCTCTGTGGCTTGTCTGGAGTAATGGTGATGTGCAGTACTTGAAATTTCAAGTTTTGTTTGGTGAGTTTTTAAATGTAGGCATGTTTTCTGGTTTTGGTTTTGTTGTTGTCCTGAAGCTCTCGAAAACTGCTTTAATGGCTGGTTTGGTGAAAGCACAGAACCATTATGGTTCATTGAGATCCTAGGAAGGTTAATTCAGTTCCCCATGTCCCAGTTTGCTCATTTGAAAATTTGATATTTACAGTTACTCTCCTTGGAAGGTACTCTGACTGTTAACTAAGCATCACGTGGTTTTGATGATTATATTAATGGATCAGTATATATTTCTCAGTAAATAAGTAATGTAAGCATTTTGCTAATACTTTGTTAATTTTAATAAGGTAAAATATAGACTGTGAAGGAATACTGAGATATTTTATTAATACAAAGGCATTTGAGCAGAAAGAACTATTCAGAATATTTCAGCCTTGTCTGTTCTATGCATATAAAAGTATCGCTTCTTGACTTTTAGTCTGGTGGATGTGCTGAGTCAATTGGTATCTCACTTGAGGACTCTTTTGAACCAAGAGCATGATAACTCACCGAACTGTCATCATAGCAGCGTTTTGTTTGATAAAAGACAAAAAGACCTTTATTTGAAAGCCTCTCGTGGCACGAGTAGATCACTGGTTGAGGACAGGGTAACTGAAACAGGAGACAGTAGTTTTGTAGGTTTGTAAAACTAGGGCCCTAGACAAGAGGACACTAATCTACTACTACCTGTAACGACTTCCACTAAAATTTAGTGCCAAATCATACAGAAGTATCACCAGATGTGTCTGAGTTGAGATTCTATTATCTCCTTCAATTTTTGAAATGAATTGCTAAGGTTAATTTTTCTAGGAGAAACTTTATAAAAAGTGAACAGACGCATGCCCACTGTTTCTCCTCTCCTAATTAGTTTGCTGTTTACTTTCAAAGTTACATGTCAAAGTGGGGGGAGATGAAGGAATAGGAAAGACATTAACTGCTAATGAATGTGATGTTAACCTTTGAGAGGAGAGTTTGTTTATCACACTTCTGTGTTTCTTGCATCTATTTTACATTATACTACCGAGTGTCTCGATGCATCTTAATTTTGAGATTGTTCAAGGCTTAGTGTTTTAATCTGTGATAAATGAACATTATTTTGGTTTGGTTTTCCTTTGTGTTTCTCTAGCTGTAATGTTTCCAATAGTATGGAAAGTCAATTAGGAAAGAAGTGCAGTAGGTGGCTAACCTGAAGGACATCTGAATCCTAAAATTATGAATAGGACTGCAGTAAGATGCCAAGGTTGAATAGGAATCATTTACCTACTGTGTGCAGGGCTGAATTTTTTTTCTGTAAAGCAGACTTTTAACATGTTTTTAGTGCTATCTGTGTTAGTACTCAGTGTTGTTCTGGATGGATCAATGTTTGTTTGTAATAGATCATATTAAGGATAAAATACGCGTTTGCATAAAAATCTCATTGTTTGATGTTATTAAATTATACAGTATAGAAGGCACATTGATTTACAGGTGCAATATACTGTTATGTCAGAGAGCTGTATTGGTTTCTGTTAAGTATATTTTCAGTGAAAATTACTGATTCTACATAAATATATGGATTAATTTGTTGGGCACTTGGAAGATTTAGATTTATGCTGATTTTTATGTGCCGAAAAGAGTGTTGTTTCATAGCGCGTGCCAGTAACATTGGTTGACATTGGTTTTTTGTATTAAAAATAGAAGTTGTTGATCATCCCTCAGTTAGTGGTTTAGTGGTTAATTGTATTGCTTTTACGAAAAAGTCGCAAGATAGAATGTAATCTTATTCTGATAGGCTAACACAGATTCCAATTTATGAAAAGTGAAACGGGAGGAACTTGTCAGCATTATTATTGCTTTTATTATAGTTGCAAATATAGTCTTGTTATATTATTTTTCAGTAGAATAAATGCTCCTAGCAAAACAAATTTAACATGACCTTGCTATTGCACCATCCTAACTAGCTAAACACATTTTGGGGTTTCAGAAACTGATATTCAGTTTTCTGACGACCTAGAGAAAGCTGTTGAAAAGCTTGACAAGTCTCCATTAACCAAAAAGAAGGGAAAATTGAGCTTCAGAAATACAGTCCACACATTATTTTTTAAAATATGTCTTATTTCATGTTCAGTTATATGTATCTTTATGGAGATAGTGGGGCTGTGTTCTAGGTGGCATTATAAAATATATTAACTGTCTCTTTTTGCTGATAGCACAGGTTCAAGCTGTACTTAAAGCCTTTATCAGTAGGTCAGGGCAAGCATAGAGGTAGAGGACAGGGAAAGAACAGTGACAAAGGGATGTAGCTCCTGTCCCTGTTGCTGACTCTCATTTATAAACTTGGTGTAGGAGAGCCAACCTACTGTCTGGTCTGAGATACCACTGCCCCTTGGGAGAGGGCTTTGGAGAATACTATGTGAGCAGACTGAGAGCACAGGAAGTTAGAGGGGGCACGATTGGAAAACGGGTCTTCTGGTTTGTTCTCTGACATGACTTTTAAACTTTTGAGAACTTCAAACTAGCCATTTTGATGGATTCATTTACCTTAATCTTGGACTTGGATCAGAGCAATATAAATCCTGAAAAATAGCCTGCTTCTGTTTTCTGTTCCATTTCATGTTTTCTTTTTTATGGATTTTATAGATTTTATTTTTGTTGTGGGTAGGGAATGGTGGGACATTGACCAATATTCTCATTAAATTTAATCAGTTGTCTCTTGCTAGCAAGAACCCCGCACCTTACCTTGTTTGCATTGTACTCTCTCCCAGCACGTGTGTAACATGGTAGTAAGTTTGTTCCTCTACACCCTTTGCAAATGCAGTATAAAAGAGCAATAAACTGTATAACAATAGATTGCATTATGTGAGGAAAACAATTGCCTAGACATACAATGGGGGTAATTTAGCAGAGCTGAATTGAAGCCTCAGTGAATTCCTGAACTTTCTTCTGTTAAACAGAAGGGCAACGTCTGAAGGTTTGGTGTTGATTTTTACCATTTTTCTTTTTCTGTGAGAGTAAACTTTGCTGAGATGCAATGATCTAATCCTTTCTGACTTTCTCCTCTGTCTGCTATGCCTGCATCTGCCCTATGACTCTAACCGTTTTGCCAGTGCACAGAGCTATGTAAAACAGATGATTATTTAGCAGAGTTATTAGAAAGCTTGTTTACTATTTAACGGAGGCTTAACGACATATTTCATCATGGTTTTTTCCTATATGTAAAATTCCAGGTTGACATGATCTTTCAGATACAGCCAGGCTCTTGGGTTAAATGGGAAGTTGCTGAGAAATTTTGAAGAAAAATTAGTTTGAACATAGAGTAATTTGGTAGAAGTCAACCTGTTTTCTGCTTTCATTAGATTCAGATTTGCTTTAATAATGTAATTTCTATCTTCAAAAGGTTAGAAACCCAAGAATTCATTTTGTTTATAGTACATTTATGGATTAGAAGCATCCACTTAATTATCTTGGTAGTTTTCAGTTCCGTGTTATAATGAATTCCATCTGCAACTATTGAGAAATGACAAATCAGAAGTGACAAGTATTGATCAAATATTTCCAGCAGTCAAATTTTTTCAAGCAAAACTGAATTGTGAAAATGGAAGTGCTTTTCTGGATTATATCTCTTTTCAATACGTTTTTCTATGGAGGAGAAGACTCTAAAGATTACATTTGGTCTCTTTTTGTTATGATTAATGTAATTTTGACTTTTTTGTAAAGTGAAATCAATACAAATACCTTACAAATCATGATAATATCACTGAGTGTGCTACACATAAACCAAATTATATCTATGTAGATCAGGAAACTGCACAGTAAAATCAAGCACAAACAAATAACTGTAAAGCAACAGCCTGGTAGAGATCTCACATAAACCACCATGTTTCATTGACAAAGCAATGTATTTAGTAGAGAAAATAATATGTAACTCTAATGAGGTGTTTAAATTTCAGTCCATGTTCCACCTTGTAGTATTTCTATTTTATGAATGAACAGAACCATTAAATTAAAAATGCAATGAGGTGGTAAATCATTGATTTGCTTGTATGTGAAGTTGTCATATGCCTCTGGATTTTTCTGAAAGGAAAAAAAAAGAAAGCTTGCAAAGTTGTGGCCTTCAGCTTGGCCCCGAAGTCTGCAGCTGTCACGTTTAAGTGAAACAGAAACAAATGGTACTGTCTGTCTTCAGAAAATTTTTGATGGGCATAAGACATAGAAACCAAAACCTCTTGTGCATCAAACCCCAGTACTACTGGCCTCTCCAAATTACTTCTAGTGTTGCAGCTGGATCAGTCAGTACGATACTACAGCCTGTACCATGGTACAATTTATGCTTGAAATAGGAACTACATGATCAACTTCAAACTTAATAGAGAGACTCTGAGGTTCAAAGTTTTTCTTTTTTTCATGTTAAATCAACTGGATTAATACAAAATATTACCTCTTCCTAGCATCTTGATCACTAAGGATTATTCTTTCACTGATACATGTAGCTATTGGAAGTAGACTTGATTAAACATGTGGTAAGGAATTTGTTCACTCAATTTCTACGTTCGAGTGCGTGTATTTGCACTTCAGCTTTCCAGAGTTCAAGATCTGTTTTTGTTTGCTTTCTCTGAGCAGCAAGGTCTGAGTTTTCGTATTCACCATTCTGGTTTTGGTGTCCAAATTGTCGGCTCCCAAGTTGTGGAAGGGAACTGACTTTGCCTCTGAAAAATCAGGCTCTCTGAAGTGCCTGAAAGCAGTGACTGTGAGAAACTTGAGCCTGAAACAATAAATCTTCACTGATACAGAATGACCTGTGAGTAAGTTAGCATTGTGTACTCAGTCATAAAATGTATATTGGATACATAAGTCATGACACTTTTGTTCTTTCTTTTCCTGATTGCAATATCTATGTACTTTGCTGTCACAAAGAACTTCAAATATGCACATGCTAAATGGTATATTCTATTCAAACAAATGGTGGAGAGGATTGTGTAATTTACTTGCACTTTGTAACTAAGCAGTCTATGGAGAGAGAATAATTTGCTGAAGAAAGAACAGGTAATTTTGAGTGACAAAGTCAGGAAAGGGTCTTTTGCAAGACAGTTCATGAACAGAAAATGACAAGGTCTGTTGCAAATCTTCTTTGCTTCCATTTAATACAAAAAAAGGGTGGTTGTTCTGAGCTGGTATACTTACCAAACTGATTTCTGACAGTTGTGTACCTTTAGCATGTTTCTCAAAGGCTCAAAAGTCTGGTAACCTCCTGATTGAGAATTGTAAAAATAGGGACAGTAGGATCACTTTCAAAATTTAGACTGGCTTCTTAACATGTGTGTCCTTCTCCTAGGAACACAGTGAAAATACAACATGCTGTGAGATTTGTGTACATACAATCACTCTTCAGCTTTGGATCACCTCATCAGAGAAATGGCCCGTGATTCTTTGGTGGAAGTAGTGTGCCTGTCTTCTGTACCACTGAGCCTTGTTGTTGCCATGACATGGCCTGGGTTTGCCAAAAGGGGCTGTTGAGCTGCCATTTCTTCGTCATTTTTCTGTTGGAGGTCACTTAGAGCCTTTTTTCCCCCAGTGTTTGAAAAATGCTTTGTGTGTCTGTAAAGAGCCTCTGAAATGAATAACAATGAGGTCAAAAGAAATAAAATGAGCTTGTTACCATGATGGCTGTTGAAAATTTATGAGACCTGCTTTGTGCCAGCAAAACAAACTCAGCTGCCTTCTGCCTATCTGCAAGAAAAATGCCCTTTATAAAAAAACAAACCCAAGAAATCTTACATTGTTTAAGTGCAAAGGTATGGGAACTTCTCAGCTGGAACAGCTGTTAGATTCTTCATGCTTCAGTCTTCCTTTTTCCTCAGACATGATTAAAGAGCTCTTTCTGATTTGGGTTGTCTTTTTAAGGAAGCCAGTTCAAAAATCGAGCAGAATCCATTCACTCAGTAAGGAAAAAAAACTCAACAAAATAAAACACCAAAAGGAAAACTGATTTGCATTGATTGATAAAGCCCTAAACCATGTATTCCATGATCGCTTCTTCTGTTTATATCTGGCTTTGGAATATTGTGAAAATCAGGGCCTTGCTGTGTGGAAAGCCACACAAACTCATACTGGCATAGTCCCTGTCTTGAAGGCAAAATGGACCTAGAGGAATGGGAGGAAAAGGATGATCACAGAGGGAACAGTACAGACACTAAGTGACTTAAATTTAAGGTCACAGTAGGCATTTGTGCTAGATCGGGGAGCTGTAGCTTGTCTGAACCCTAGTCAGTGTCTTTGTCATGGAGTTACCTAGTCTTCTGAAGATGTGGGGCATTTTTTTAGTGAAAAGTATTATTTATCTGTCAATGTTCAGTTCCAGTCATGTTTGCAATGATAAATATTAATTTACCATTTTAATTCTGCTGAATGGATGCTTACTACAGCATCCAGGATTCAAATTATTATGGAAGTATTTTTGTCTTATTTTACTTTAAAAAAAAAATCCCTTAAGGTCAGGCTTGATTCACAGTGGTGAATGTAAGGTTCTGCTGTTGCTTGTGCCACCACTGTTTTGCAGATAGACTGCCATATCCACAACCTCTTTCCTGGGATTTCAAATGAAACATAAAGAACAGGAATGTGCTTTAGTAATCTTTAACATCTGTTCGCTTCAGAGATTATCTGACAAAGTTGGGATAATCTATAGCCTTTAAATATCCATACAGTGTTTGATGCTGCAGCACCTCATGTATGTTGACTGGTACTATATAAATCTATATATTTAGTCTGGTTGGGATGGAGTTAAGTTTCTTCATAGCAGGCTGTATGGTACTGTGTTTCTGATATGTGACCAAAACAGTGTGGATAACACGCCGGCATTTGATCTGTTGCTGAAGAATGCTTACACAGTGTCAAGACCTCCTCTGTTTCTCACTCTGCCACCCTCTAGCAGGTAGGATAGGTGTGGACAAAAAGTTGGCAGGGGATACAACTAGGACAGCTGACTTGAACTAACCAATATTCCACACTATATAAGATCATGCTCAGCAGTAAAACTGGAGGGAAGGGCAGTTAGCTTTGACCCACAGTGTCTTCAACTTTGTGATTCTGTGAAGAACGAACAACTATACACAATGTTTTAAATGAAGTGTCTGAAAACGAGGTTTGTGAGGCTTGCGGGGCTTTCTTGATAAATTACTGTTCTACTTCATAGTCAAAAACTTCTCATTTGGTTTCTGAGCCTGCTTGCAAAAATGAGTTAGAGGAAAGGGTGGAAGAGAATGGGGAGTTTAGATCTGCAAAACAATTATACGCAAATTTGGTCTTTTTTGTATTCTCTTTTCATTCTATTCCACTTATAATGTGATCAAATTTCTATTCTCCACATGATGAACTCAATTTCATGAGAAACTCAGTTTTCTGAAATCTGTCCCTTTCTTCTCACCTTTGAAGCTTCCTCTTAATATAATTCATTTACATGTTTGACTGTTTATTTCCTTCCTTGTCCTTTTTTATCTGTCTACATTTCATTCTCTCGCTGAGTCCTAACAGGACCCATTTTTCCCCACAAGGTCTATATCAGTACAGTGCCACCGGTGCAAGACATTCCAGTGATGTATTGCACCTATACATCATCAAAGCAGCAGGGTTTTGATAAACAGCTTTCTAATACATCATTAGATCATCACTGATGGCACTTTGATGATGTATTATATTAGTACATCATCAGAGCACTGTCACTCCAGTGATGTATTTATAAACAGATGGTGCTGTCATGCAAGAAAGAAGGGAATGTAGAAGAGAACGTTTCACTCTGTTACAATATAAAATGTGTCCCACAATTCATTCAATGAGATTCAAGACAAAGACCCTGTGAAGGTGTAATTGTCTCATTAGGTCTGCTGGCTCTGAATCCATTGACTTTCTCCATCCCAGCACATGGTAAGCAGGCAGATAATCCTTTTTGACCAGAGCTCCTTGAAACACATTTTCAGTCGTTGAAACTCAGTCATAAATTTAGGGTTATATATCACTTTGCATAGTTGCATGTTTGCATGTGTAATTAATATCTATGTATATATACACATACTGAAATGGTATTTCTAGTGTAGGGTGTCATGCTCAAACAGTCAAGTTAGGAGACTCCAGCAGCAGCAGACACACTTGGCACACCACTGGATGTTAAGTGTTTACTCCAGAAGCTCACTTAGAATGCGTTTCCCTAACTCTGTAGGATTTTCTCCCCTCAAAACCAATGCTTTAAATGAGTTTGAAGTGGCAAGACAATATATTGATGAATCTCTGATGGTCCTAAGAATCATTCTGTTGTGAAATACCTATGCTTGTTAAGTAATCTTTCTCTGTAGTACACCTAAAATTTTTTAGGTACAAAAGAAAAGAGCAAATTACCATTTTAATTTTAAGAGATACAGATCTTGTTCTGTGTAGTATCATAACTGCCTAGATAATTATTGAATTTACAGTTGGTATCAGCTGTTTTGGAAACCTAGCTGTGTAGATCGCTAGATAAACTCTTCCTGTTATTATTTCCCATAAATGAATAGAACCATCAACACTTTGTTTTGCTGTTTTTTTTGCATCTCTTCCTCTTGTATTGTCTCCTGAACTGCACTAGTTCCACTAGTTTTGCTGAGGAAGTCTTTTCATGTTTCTTTTATAGGTGAGGAAACTGAGAAAGACGAAGATCAGATGAACTGCCCAAATCACATGAAAGATTACACTGGGGCTGACAAACTCCAAATACCCTCAACCTTGATCCAAAAGCAGACCTGATGGGACCTGCTAGGTAGGCCAGTTTTATGCCATGATGCATTAACAAGTCTATGATTTGGGATGACTGTGGTGGACCAAAGTTCTTATCTAATTTTGTTGTTGGATGTCTGTTTTGGACATTTGATTTTCATATGCTTTTGGTAGAGTTCTTCCTTTCTCCAATTATAAAGGCAAATATTTTTGAGAAGACATTTTTCAGGATTCTTTACAAGATTAGTCATCAAAATGAAAATTGTGTTCCTGCAAAAGATACACTTGCAAATATATATATATTTGTATGCTAATTCTTTGCATTGTTTGCCTTGAGTAATTATTGTTCTAATTCTTGTATTTCAGTATGCCTTGTAAAGTCAGAGAATGGAAATAATTTCAAGACAGTGAATTTCATAATTGAAATACACAAGATGAAAGTTAGGAAAGGAGGAGATATTGTTATATTAATTTTACAGATGGAGAACTGAGCACGGAGAAATAGAATATTTTTTCTGAGTTTCCTGTGTCTGTGGTAGAGATGAGACTTAGAGATGACAAGATACACAGGTCTTAGTGTTTGGTTCTAGTGTCTCCACTATAATTTCATCTTGCTGCTTGACAGAGGCAGTGAAAGCACCATGTGTATATAGAGGGAGGAAAAATCAGATCAAAGGTGTACTGCAGCTGTACTTCTTTTTAATGGAAGAGCCTCTGACCTGGGGAATACTAAAGTATTCTCACATCTGCAGGGCCCTCTTCAAAGCTTGCGTTGTTAAACTCCAGCTGGGGTAAGCTCCAGCCAAACTGAGCTTGTGCTATCCTCACTGTATTGAGGGAGGAGTTTGAAATATATTACCATATTGTGTTTTACCAAACTTGAAACCGAGTCACAGAAGACATCAGTAATGACAAGGACATGCTAGGTTGTGTCAGTAAGAGTGTAGCCAGCAGGTGAAGGGATGTGATCCTTCCCCTCTGCTGGACACTCAGGAGAGCACATCTGGAGGCTTGTGTGTGGTTTAGGGTATGAGATAGGCATTGTCCAGCTAAGGGCTACCAGGATAGTCAGGGGGCTGTAGCATACGATGGATGAGGAGAGGCTGAAAAAGCTTTCTCTTCTGAGGAGGACCTTGAACTAGTGCAGTTGCTCTTTGGGGACAGCTCATTATGCCTAAATATTGTGCAGCTTTCTTCCCTATTCTATGTTGCCTGGGTATTCAACCAATATGATATGAAAAAGGGAGAAGAGTGTTCCAGCTGTGCTTGGTAGAGGTTGTGAATCTTACACTGTGGAGATTTGCTGGCCGACCAGGAAACAGAAAACTGTGGGTATATGCATGTCTCATGAAATTCTCTGAAGCTTGGCATTTGGAGGAAGATAATTTAGTTTATTGGAGGTAATGAAAAATACTGCTTGGCAATCACTGTTTAACAGTGTTTTGTGCTTGGAGAAGGAAAAAAAAATGGTGCCAAAACTATCCATGCTAGATTTATGCAGTCATTAAGATTGAAAGTTGTGGGGTACTCTGTACTTAATGTACTTTCTAATGTGTGGAATGCAAACAGCTTCTTTTAACCCTGCTGAGCATTTTCCACTTGAAAGGTCTATCAGGTTGAACTCTAGTGTACAAGTTGCTGCATGACTATCCGGAGTGCAGCAGGCTCTGAATTGTTCTCAGCTCTTTCTGTGTAGCCGTGACATTTGTGAGAAGAGCAGGCAGGGTCATCTAAGTCATAGCAGCAACCTGATTAGGTGGTTTTAATCACAGAAATGTTTTTAGCTCAGTAAAGAGTGGGGGATGGTTGTTTGTAAATCTTTCAAAAAGCAGTTTTAGGAAAATATTGTGACAGTTATTTTAACAAAGAGGCATAGCATGATGTAGTAGAAATGGTTTCCTTTTAGGAGGAAACATTCTTAATGCTAACAAAAGGATCTCGTAGGTCATTCAAGCTTTATTTTTTTCTCCAATTATAGACAAAGTGGTTATCTGTTTTAGGATATATTCATATATTAAAACCAAAATTTGCTCAGTCAAAATAGGCATTGTCATCAAATATGAATATCTGACTGGATTTAATACAAATGGACACAGGAAAATGTGTTCTTAATTAATTGTCACATTCTCTATTTTGTACCAAAGGTGGATGAAAAGGAATCTGAAATTCTATTCATGTTTTAAAAATTCCATTTATTGGTCATCTGTCTGCCTCTTTAGATTACAGTCTATATGGTGTAGTCAGACAAACACACAACTAAATGGAAAAAATCAGCTTCAAGGAGTTGATGAGTATAAGAGCATAAAATAGTGCTAGTGCCTACATTCAGGAAGGCTCACCCCAAACTGAGGTGTATTTTATGCACAGAGGTGAAAGTGTATCTAAAGAAAGCATGAGATTTTCTAATTAATATTTTTTCCTTTGGTGAAACTGGGAGGGTTTAGGAGTGTTGGGCTACTTGAAATACATAGGTTGCTCTGAAGACCAAATTTTAAAACAATTTCTGGTAAGTGAAGGAGATAGTGTCCTCTGGTAGACAGAAGTAAACGAGATGTGGTTAGAAGGAAGCAGACCATGGGATGCAAATACTTCCCTTTATTTGGCACTTTTAAACTGAGATTTGTGATACTGTGTCCAGTTTGATACTGAGCCCCAGTACAAGAAAGACATGGATAAACTTGATCAAGCCTAGAGAGGGTCCCCAAGATAGTCAGGGAGCTGGAAGGGAGGGAAATCAAAGGAAAGAGGCTCCACTGAGACAAGTTAAGATGGCTTTAAATTTATAGCTGTAACCTTTCTCTGGAGTTTTCTTGTTGGATAAACCAGTCGTAACCTATTTTAAAGAATATTCTTTTCAAATGTTACATTGTTTGATATGACCTAACTTTTTCTACTGATTTGAAATGTGAAGCCTTCCTTTCTGAAACAGTAAGATTTAAATAGGAAAGGCCAAATTTTTTTGGCATGTGGGCAATAGGGAAATATCTTCAAAACTGATGTCTGAGGTCATACGTGAAAAGATTGAAAAGATACTTTCATTTTAGGTATGCAGAATAGAAATTGGAGATATTTGGAGTCCTGGGAGGATTTGTCAGCTGCAAGGGGCAAACAATACCAATTTATGAGTAAAATGAAATAATTTGTTATTATCAGATTATCTCATTTGTTTTTTATCAATATAAGATGATTATACAATCTTTCAGCAATTATTTTCTATATTGATCCAGGTTAAGGAAATAAACTCCTTTCTGGTCTTTTGTTTTAAAAGGAAGATGAAAGTGTCGGAAGCCCCAAGTACTTTTTCAGATACAAAAGAACATTTATATCAATGTAAGAATAAAGGAATAGATCTGAAATGTTGGTCAGCCAACTGTGTGTGTCGAAATTATTAGTGAAAATGGAAATCATTCAGTTTGTTACTGCAAATGAGACAGACAAAGGGAAATCATGCTTTCTGTCAGAAATGTGAAATGAGATTGATACTGGGTAGCGTTCCATTATTTCAAGATGCCAACAGTTTTGACACTCCAATTGCAATTACCAGAGATAGTGGCTCAGCAAATTGAGAAGGAAATTAGGTTTGATCGCATGAGAGAGAGAGCCATAAAGAGCTCTCCCTCCCCCTTTTTAAAGGTATGCAGATTTGCCAGTGAGCTTTTTCCTCGAGAAGGTTGGGGGGGGGATGTGGCGGAGGTTCTGGGAAGGAAATAAAATAAAATCATAAATCAGAGAAATTTCAGACACTATGGAAATTCAGGCAAGTTCATCACCTCTCTACAAATAATACACTTTCATTAATCTGGCCTGCTGTTCCATGTTGTCTAATTTTAATCTAGGGCCAGGATCAGGTGAGCTCCTTGTGTCCTTCCAACATACTCAGTTGATTCAAACAACAACATGGATTTTTTTTTTCTACTTTAGAAACAATCATCTTGATGAATTGCTTTCCCTTACTGACATACGGAAGTTTTATACGGTTCCTATAGAGATTGCTACAGTTATCTGTAAAATCTGTTTTTCAGAGATTTCTGTGGGGGGAAATTGGAGGTTTATTCCATGGTTGAATCAAGAACAAATAAAGATGACATATATGGCAAGATACATTAGGCAATTTCAAGTATTCGGGGATCCAAGTAAGCCTAGTAGTTTGCACTGGGTCTGCAGAACAGATGTAAAGAAAAAAGGGATCCTCTGGACATTTCCCTCTGTAACATTTTAAAAGGTATTTTAGTTATTTTGATGCTGGCATTGGTAAAAATTAAAAGTAAATCTAGAATGCAATGTTTGATGTGGAGAGTGGGAGAAACCCTGCAAGCCAAGAATGAAAGCTGAAGCAGATGCCATCCTTTCCAGGCCAGCTGAATTGAACACTCATTGCTATGTATTTAGGGAGGTTGTTTTGTTAAAGACTTGCAAAAGTCTACCATGCTGCCAAACAAAATAATAATCATTCAGTTGTCCAAAAGATAAACATACCATATTAGAGGCATAAAAACACATTGTTGCATAGCTGCATTTGAGCTGCTGCTGTTGAGGTTCTGTGACTCGTATCGTTTGCTGGTTGTTGCTACAAACACATATTTGCGTGGTATTTTAAAGTCCAAATTTGATGTTGTCTTTTGTGTTGGTGATCAACATTTAATGTGTCTTAACTATGTGCTTAGATGTATATGGTTAGCAAACAATTTCATGACTGTTTATTTCAAGGACTTATATGTGGGGTTTGATTTCTTGTTGTAAGTGAGCAGAGGATATAAAACATGTAGAACTGTGCAAATTCCCCTGCCTCAGACCACTGGTACCCTATGCAGTCCCCAAAAGATCTTTTGGGAATGTGGTGAACCTCTGCTGGGAGTCAAGGTTGTAATGGCCAAATTTCATCTCATTTTACTTAGTCTGTCATACGCTATTAATTGTGGCTTTAAAAGCACAGCCTTTCCTTAATGTGATATAGGATTTAAAAGCTTGTGCAATTAAATAGTCATACAATGATCAGCAGATACTACAATTTAGAAAAAAAATATTTATTAACTTGTAAAAATTACAGTGTTACAATGCAAGTAAATGTTACAGAAAACATGGAAAGCTCTGGCTCTGCCTCAGCCTCAGTTTCTCCTATGTCCCTGCCCTCAAAGAACTGGACCTCACTAACTACTTAGAGCAAATTTATTTTCCCAAGTAATCTTGCTGAGATGTAAAAAAATCCCTCAAAAAACCAAAACAAAACAGAATGCAAAGTGCAGCACATGATAATGCTGAACTCAGAACAGTTGATCTGTTCTCTAACATCCTACATATTCTTAGAAATGTGGACCTCTGATCTCCTCCCAGTGCTACAGAAATAACTGTCTCCTGAAAGAAGTAGGCACTAAATGTCATTAGGTATAATAGAAAGGTGGTAATTACAACAGAATGCTGTGTGGTCATGCAAGACGTCCAAGTTTGAGGTGGTTTTGCTGTAGCATTTATGTAGCCTCCAGGGACCATTGTTCTTTAGGAATATTCTAATTCATTGCACCATTAGCATCAACTAAGCTCTTCTGCCACTTTGGCAGTGGGGTGCCTTGTGGGTAGTTGAATATTTAGAAGTGTGTGCAACTTGTGTATGAGAGTTTGGGGGGTGAATCTGCAGTCAGTGCCCTTCTTTGTTCTTCTGACCTCGTATTTTTCTCTGTGAGGGGTTTCATTTCTGAGGTAGCAGGCTGGTGTGAGGTGGAAACAGAAATTTCATCTTCACCAGCAGTGAAAACAGGCAGCACAATTCACTGAAGAGAAGCAGCAATAGTAGGTTTTTATCATACCAAGGCTGTGAGAGGGCTTAATTTGTCTTGGGAAGGAATGATGTTCAGAAGAGTTGGTTTTGCAGTGTACTCTGCTGCTTTCAGAGTCCGTATCGCTACAGAAGGGGCAACTGCAGGTAATATTGACAAAAATAAGTGTGGTTTTAGTCACCAGAATTAAGTTAATTCCTTATAGATAACAAAAGGTATTTACCATCACAATAATAACATGGGGAATTGGTTCCGAGACACAAGAGGTAAAGTACTGTTAAAGTTATAATCAAATAAGCACTCAGGAAGAACATTTATTCCAATACCTCAGGTACTCCATGTACTTACAATGTGACTTAACTTGCCCTCCCAGGATACAATTTTTTGTCCAAATGGTTGTGTGGTAAAGTATCAATGAAAAACTGATGTAATTTTGATTCCAGCACAATCTAAAAATTACAGAGGTTGATCTGTTACGTGTATGTATATAAAGACAAAGCTTTTGCAACTGTCAGGCTAACTCCTGCTTGTTGACTTTTATTGACCTTTCTGTGTTAAGGAGTTCCCTTTATAACCTTTTCCTATATATCTGTCTGCCCACTGCAGTCCTTTTCTGAAGGACTGAGGAAGGTAGTATTAAATACCTCTTAAAATCTATGGATAGTCAGAATAGAGGTAATAGAGGTAGATTTTCACTATCTTTAGATAGTGGAGGAGAGACTTGGGAATGTGTATTTTGGGGTTTTGAATTTGATAATATAGATCTACTCTGTTTAAAGAAAATGATCAGAACCTTACTAGGTAAGATTCGTACCCCTTGTCAGTGGGAGGTTTGATTTAATTACCTCAAAATGTCCTTTTTGTAGAAGTTTCCATGATATCTGATAGTCTGCTCTAAAAATGACCCAAATGAGTGCCTTTACTATCAGTAGTATGCCTGTAGGTTTCTAAATATGCAGAAGATATCAATATACTCTAGACTAGGCCAACTTATCAATAATTCTTAATAAAAAGATTACTGACGGATAGCATTAGATATTATTAGGCAAAAGTCCTACCAAATATTGGGTACACTGTAGAAGTTTAAACATACAGTTTCCTATTGCATAAATAAATAGTTTTAAATGTCACATTTAATTTTTGTCGTTATTGTTTCTTAACCTTATATTGCTAGTAAAAAATAGGAATGCAAATGACCAAATTGGCAATTCATAAAAAAAAATCAGAGATTTCATTACTTAATTCTACTACTTTTGTGAAACAATTTCTTATTGAAAAAAAGAAGTCATTGGTACACACCTCAATACAAACTTTTCATTTAAAATCTGCTTTCTTTCATTTATTTCCAGGTTTTAAAATCTAGTGTTACCTGGTTTTCTTAGATCGTCTTTTGTTTGTTTAGGGAGAAATTACATGAGCACTTTCTTTCCATAGCCTGGGTGTTTAGGAATATTTATTGATTTATTCTGAGATTGAATGAACTACAATATGCAGATGATATACGGGGACAAGGAAATGATGATTCCTCAGTGTCCTGATTGGCTCCTGGTGATGTAATGGTGCGTTGTTAAGTGATAATTGTTTTACTGTGGTGTTTACAAGGAGACAAATAGTTCATGAATCAATGCACACAGAGACCACAAAACAAGTTGCTTATTGATCCGCAAGCTGTTTGTGTCAAAAGTTTGCTATTCAGAAGAGAAAACAAAAACAATGTACTCCAGGGTGTATTCGTAAGGAAAATAATTTTCAAAGCACCGAGACTGAATTTACATTCTAAATTGGCTCAACTCTGAAATATGCTTTGCTCTTTAAAATATAGAATTGAAACATGCATACTAGGCCATGGAAAACAATTCTTAGTGTACCTTTCTCTGCCGTTGACTTTCATCAGCCGTTGGGTTGTGGGTCTTCAGTAAACTCTCATTTCTTTTTCCTCATTTCCTTAGGTTATGTCAGAAGTATACTTTGTCATTATTTTTATAATATGTTAGTAAAAAATGCTTTGCTAAAAAAGATCTGTCTTTTTTGGAGATTGCTGAACTTTAAAAGTTGGCCAAATCAGAACAGTAGAGGGACACATTTCCACATTTCCAATGGCGCAATGTTAAAGAGCACACAATTGTTGGCTTACATAAACATGGGATGACAGACCAGCCCTTCAGTTTCATACACACAACTACCTCTAATTCCAAGACTACTGCACTGGAATATTCTACCAATGTAATCTGTCACTGGGTTCCTGATTTTGCAGATCAGTGTCTTTAAGAATTCATATCCACAGGCAAGTCACTGAAGCTTAATCAATCGCTATCCATCTGCTGAACAGACAAAGCCCCATTTGCAAGGTACTGCAATTTAGCTTATATGTTGGAAGCGCTTAGAAAAAAGCTTCAGCAGTGTCAGTTTAATTTGCAACTAAGATTAAAATAGGCAACACAGAAATAGATATTGAGCTTAAGCAGGGTAATGTAGTGAATCACCTTAACTCAGTAAAATGTTTGAGTCTTCATGGCTTAATAACACACTAAAAAAAATCCAAAATCCCTCTTCTCTCCAAAGTCATATTACTTTCTATATTGAAGAGAAAGTTTATGTAAAACTAAGGCACCTGAAAGGGGGAAGGAGTTGTTCCCGAGTACTTTTGGTAGAAGAGAAATATTTTTATTCAAGGATATGGAGTAGCTGTCCTTTGTCTATGTTTTTTTCTTTCAGAAAAATCACTCACACATTTGAGGGCCTTCACAAACTGATCCTTGCTGGTGTTCAACAGCTCGATCTTTTTTGCATGCATAGTGTAAGGGCTAGTACAAAAAAATATGGATCTATCGAAATGTCTTATTTTTTATCCTTTAGAGGTGTTTTCAGTCTAAACACAATTTCAAGGAATGTATTAGCAGATAAGAAAATTCTAAGTAACAGTTAAGAAAAAAATACCATCTTTTAGCAGGTCAATGATAAATATCTTGGTTTTGATTGTATATAAATACAAGGTGGGGCTTTATAAGATGCAGATAATCTAACAAGTGTGTATTCTGTACCCAAAGCAGGCAGGATTTGAATGGCAGGATCATGTACTGTTCATCATCCCCTGCAAACTCCTCATTCAATCAACGGGAATTTTAGGAAGCTTAGATAGAGAACATAAAGCTGTAAATTCCACTATGAGATGATAACTTGATTTTTGCATCCTGACACTTGTTCGTGAAGTCCAAAGCATAAATAATTTTACTCTAGAGTCTTTTAACAACTTGTGCATAAGCATTTTCAGGATTGAACCTTTGCTTTCGTTTTTATAGTTTTTGTTTTTAACATATCAGTTAAACATAGTAGAATAAGTCCAACTTTTTGCTAACTAGTGAAAAATCAAATGTTAAGTATTACTTTATTTCAGTTTATTTTATTATATATTAATTTTATGTATTTTTGTTTAAAGCTGCATGAGCAATGCTGCAAGAATACTGAAGACTCTTTGGTATGTTTAGACCAATTTGCAGGAAAAATAACCCAATTAGGGAAACTTTTTGAGCAGTCTAACAATTTTAGGTCATAAATACTGTTTTCCACTATGTGGTCTTAGGAAAATTACTGTTCTCATATAACAAACAAAGTAGTAGTGAATTGTATTGGGCTAAGAGCTGTGGGATTAAAAATATTTTTTTAGAAAAGGAAAAAAAAAGAGGAAAAAAAGAATCTGCAAGGCTATATCATTTGCAAGAATAATCACTGTTGGATTTTCTCTGGTCTGTTGTACAACTACTTCAAACCTAACACTCCCTTGATAACATAACACTTCCTCTTTCCCTTTGAATTTCAGAAGTGTTGGAGGCTCTGACTGTCTCTGTTAGTAGAACTTTGTCTTGTCTTCACTGGTGCTTTTTTTTGTCTTCACCTGCAAAGCTGATTTAGAGCCTTTTCCTGAGAAAACAATTAACAATATTTTAAACAAGGCCTGAGTATTTACCTTAAGTTAAACACCTTGTACATTTTTGGAAAGAGAACCGACCTGGGCATATTCAGTTGTTTTCCTAAATCAAAACTTACGTTCTTCCAGTCTTAAATCAGGTCTAGCAGATACTTGCACCATATCTGCACATTAGCTTAATTTTCTTAACGTCACTGTTTCTGAAAGTCCCTAATTTATCCATTCTATAACCAAGGGAGACTGTGGATGCTGTTGTGAAGAAAAAGTTCAGTGATATTCCATGAATCTCTTCCTCACTGGAAATCTGATTAACCTCTTAAAAAACCATGTATTGTAAACAGGTCACTACTGTGTCCTGGCTCTGCCCTCTTGCCCACTATCCCACACATAGAGTTCCTGTGGAGAACAGCAATCATACCTGTGTCAGCCTTCAGCACCTTGTACAACAAGGACCACAGATGTATCTCTTTGAAACTATGCTTGCTGACTGCCACTTGCTGAGGAACATTTATTTGTACAGTTTGTTTGTAATTGCAGGTATCTCTTGGATTTACAGTCAAAGACTGGGGCAGTCGCAAGCTGTCAGCTATGTACATATAATCTTTTTATAGGATCACAAAATGACAGAATGGTTGAGGTTGGTAGACACATCTGGAGATCACTTAGTCCACCACACCACCAGTCCTCAAAGCAGAGTGAAATAGAGCAGGTTCTTTAGGACAACGTCCAAATGTGTGTTGAAAATCTCTAAGAATGGAAAATTCACAGCCTCCCTAGGCACCATGTTCCACTGTTCAATAACATCTGAGGAAAAAAGCTTTTTATGATGTTTAAATAGAATGTCTTGTATTTTGGTTTGTACCTGCCATCTCTTGTTCTTTCAGTGAATACCATTGAGCTCCATCTGGGCTATAGTCTTCAGTGCTTGTGGATAAGGAATTAATAGCAAGACTAGGAAAGGTCTATTGATTATTTATTATTTCAGTCAGCAAAAGGACAGTTTTTCAGGCTGATGAATAGGCAGAGGTCAACTACAGTAGTGATAAATAGACATCGAAATGAATGGTACAGGACTTTTTGACACTCAAGCTCCTTGTATTCTGTATGGTAAGGACTAACTCAGGAGTGGAAAATAGATTCTACTGTGTGGTTATATCCTTACTGAATTACTTAGAAAGATGTAAAGGTCTGGTTTACAAACCTCTGTGACCCCAGGTGCATGGTTAGAAAGTCAATTCTTTTCATTAAATGAAATCTTTTGCTACCAAAGTAAGCCATAAACTTGTAAAAACTGTTTGTTACGTTGCTTTGTTCATCCACCTGTGGACTGTGCTCTTTGAAGCATAATCCTGCAGAAACATTTTTATCAGTTTGTCACCTGCCTTCCTTGAGACATGACCAAAATACTTCTGCTGCTCTACTGTTCCCTCAGTAGCACGTTAATTGTACCCAGCTTTTGAAGCATTCTCTCATTGATCTTCCCTCCTTCAAGAACATGTGAAGACGCTGCTAATAGCATCATATCTCTAAAGGCTTCAGTTGACACCAGTTCTGACATTTTAAAAGCAAATGACATGCATTCATGGGTATAATATTTTAAAATCCCAGTGATTGTGTGACTTGCAGTATTCTCTATTCTCCCCCCACAACAGACTTCTCTAATACTAAGAAGAATCACAGGATCCCAAGATATGTCAATAGCCATATTTTTACTGAAACTTGATGTATAATACTATGCTTTTTAATTCTTTTATCAAAAATAAAGATCCAATAAGGAAGGACTAAATTTTTGTGAAAAATTGTCAGCGTTAATCAAGAAAAATCATTCAGCAGAATTATTCAATTCTATGTGATTTGAGGTGGAAATAACTGTTTATAGGTTGATTATGATCAGAGTATTAAGACAGTCAACATTCAAATCACATTTTTTTTTGTTTACTATGTATTTTGGAGACATCACAACACATTTCTGAGTCCAACATTGTCCCTGTTTCTAATTACCATTGCTTCATGAAGTAATGGTAATAGCACTGAGCTTGAACCATTTGGCACTCCAGCATATCATGTAGTATTTGGAAATGCATCAAATCAGAAATACATCAATTAAGTTTCTGTAACCTTACTCCTTTTTTTAGTTCCAGACCTGTTTGTCCTGTGTATTTATCAAGTTGTGAGCAACACTGATTGCAGCAGACTCTTTCCAGAGAATTGCACCGAGTTTCAGCAGCAGCAGGACACTCGGTGTTTTAGTACCATGCCCTGTGACTGAGAAGGAGAGAGGGGAGAAGCTATGGCTGAAGTGCACTTGCAAGGGCTCTTTTATCATCTCTATGGCACAAATGTCAATTCAAGCCATTTTTTACCAGCTGGAAATCTGGCCTCTTTTTATACTGCTTGCCCAAAAGCTTTTGCAAAATGGGTAATCTTTCTGATTTTCTGATTTAAATTAAAATTTTCTTCCCTTGCAGTTTTTATTGTAAGCAGAATGCAGAATATAGTGTACTTGGAAGAGTGCTATACAGAAGAGCCCCCCCCGCCCCAAATGTTTTATGCATGCTGATACCTTCCACAAGGCAGAAACAAGTAACTTTAAAAATACAATAAATTTTGCTGAGACATAGATACAGGTCTTTTCTGGCTTGTCTATAAAGTGAAAAATATGGAATGATTTGCTTCCCCTTTAAGGAGGTTATTAGCTTGCTTGTATCTACCAGAGGAATAGAGGTGCACACAGTCTCCCATTATTCACTGGGTTTTTAATCTTGATCCCTGGCTTCTGTGATAAGTTATTGCTGGGGACTGGAATTGCTTGGGGAGTGATGCAGGTGCCTGAGGGCCAGCAAGTGGCTCTGTTATGAGAACTGGCTCTAATGATTAATGGTAGGATGCAGTGCACTACTGCAGACTTCATTGGGAAATACAACATTGTTAATTTTATCATTATAAACTCCCAGCACTGCAAGAGAATGTGTCTGCCTCCAGGATGGTGAATTTGATAAGAAGGCTTTTCTGATAAGATATCTCGTACTCCCAGGGAAAAGCATTCATGTTTAATCAGGGAGTATTTAACTTGCAATCCAAATGTTACCAAGTAATATTTACAGGTCATTTTAGATTTGTGCTTTACCGTTCGGGTCATAACATTATAAACGAGTCTGTATACGCACTGAAGAAAGAATCAATATAGCACTGCTCTTTATGAACACTGTCATAAGCCAGAGAAACAAAATGCTTTTTCACTCGAAAGGGGGACAGACTTTTTAATGAATAGGAATCCTACAGACAGATAAATATGCACACAAGCTGGGAACGATCCTGTAAAGTACTCGGCAACTTGTGCTCTTGCTGATGTCAGTGTCTGTGATTTCAAAGCAAATACTGAGGACAAGAGAGACTGTATCCTCTCTCTATTGATTACATAAAACACATCCTAGGACTAGTATGCGTTATTGGGATAATGATACTTAGCATGCTGATTCCTTATTTAGGTGTTTGTGGGATCAACATGTACACTGCCGTCTTGCAGAGACAGTTGTACTGGTTTTGGCTGGGGTAGTGTTAATTTTCTTCATAGTAGTTTGTTCAGTGCTGTGCTTCAGGTTTGTGAGGAAAACAGTATTGATAAAACACCCGTGTTTTAGTTACAGCTGAACCATGCTTATACAGTGTCAAGGCCTTTTCTCTTTCTCATGCTGTCCCACCAGCGAGTAGGCTGGAGGTGCACAAGAATTTGGGAAGTGACACAGCTCAGACTGCTGGTCCCGATGACCAAAGGGATATTCCATAGTATATGACATTGTGCTTGGCAATAAAAGCCACTGGGTAGAAGGGGTACATTCCCCTAAGATTGAATTCTCCTTCTATCTCAGTAAATACCTAATTTATATCAAGGATTTTTTACAGTCTTGGCTTAGCCTCACTGTAAGAGTTCTCACATCTTCACTGCTCTTTACGGTATCCTCACACCAGTTTAGATCTGTACCTTTCCTTCCATGCCCTCATCTCCTACACCTCCCCCAGTACCTCGTACCCTCCTAGCTAATATTTTGTGCCTAAAAGCTGTTCAATTATTAGTATTTTGTTTACTCTGCTTGTCTTTCTCCTATGTCTCAGTGGGGTTTTTTTCACTCTTTAGATTAAAATTCTTCAGCTTATGGTTTTTCTGCCTTTTTAAGCTGTGCCTGGAACAGTTTGGCTGCTATTTAGTAGCTCTTTAGGCTGTGCTAATATATATGATGAAGACTCATATGTATGGTGAAGATCAAATTTGTCAAATTTTCCATGAAGGTAATAGCAATAGATACAAAGAAAATTTTGAAATGGTGAATAACCTTGTCCTTTTGTGAAAGATATCGGGTCTAGGAGTTTATGACATAAAGCAAAGAACAGCATTTGAAGGTAATAAGGTGATTTTTATGGAAAACCTAATGGGGTAGTGTCACTCAGGTCATTCTAAAACTAGGCTTACTTGTCTTGAAACTGGAATAACTTTACAAAACTGAATGCAAAATGTCTTGCACTGTGACTTACGTTCTTTAACTCTGTGTAGTGTGTTAATCATGTCATCTGACTGGCTCTAATGAAATACATTTTGACAATAATGCAGATATTTCACTTTTGTTTGAATGCAAACCACTGTTGTTATGACTTGTTTTGTAACCTTATCACACCATTTACATGTGAAGGCAAAAGCTGTGGAAACAGAGTCCTGTCATTCAGAGGTTCAAGTGGACAAAACGCTAGAGTTAGAAGAACGTGTCTGATTCTCCTGTTCTGGTTTGGATCTGCAAGGTTTCTTTTGTGAGGGAAAATTTTGACATATCAATACTGAAACAAGTAGTGGTTATGTACTGATAAAGAAGAAATCAAAATTACAGCTAACCAATGTCAAAGCTCAGGTTTTGTCATGTCAAGTTGTTTTATAAGCTCTAAGCTAAATTGCCGCAACACTTCTTGACTTCACAACCTCTGGAAGAGGGAGGAATGGCAGGTTGATGTCTATTAACTCCAGTATTCATAACAGAAGTAATGGCAGCTAGTGGTATTGGCTCAGGTTAAGTAGATGATATAGTAAAAGCACGTAGCTAAGTGGATAATGGGAATGCCATCCTGAATCTCCAGAGAGACTGTAATCCATAGCAATCGAGATGACTCAGAGGCACAGAAGTGCTTAGATGACTTGGATGTTAATGTGTGCAGACAGAAGCTGCTGTGCACTTTTCCTGATAATCCTGAAACTGTTGTATTATCTGTGTTGTCTATGTATGTGTTTGTCAGTCTTGAAGTATTCTTTGGCACGTTGTTGGAAATGCAATTTGTGCATTTGCACAAAAGAACTTCATGGTTTAGTAAATGAGCAGCAGAGAGAAACAGCTGACTACTTCAGAGGCGAATCTCAACAAGCTGAAACCTTAAAAGTTATCACAGGAAGAAAGAGTTCCTTCAAGTTTGAAAAGGGAACTTGTATTGAACTAGACCAGATTTTGAGTTGCCTAATACCTGGTGCAAAAATAAACACTAGTGCCTTGTGACTGTAAATAATTGTATCGGATCAAAATAGTTGGGAATGTTTCAAACATGTTTTTCACTGAAATAATATTATACAATATACAGGGCCGTTAAAAAGCAGACTGAGATTCTGTGCCCAGTTACTTGCACCTTAGTCTCCTACAGGAATTAGAAGGATTTTTTTTTTTTTCCTCCATTGTGTACTTGGCTATATGTATTCTGTTTGGTTTTTCTCCCTTCCTCTGAAGCAACAAAAGTCAGCCATGGTTGGGAACTTCTGTTCCCAACATTAGGTAGAATAGGAAGCTGCTTTGAAGCAATACAGAGAATTTTATATCCTCAGTGTCTCAGGTCAGGCATGAAGGCTTGTTTGGTTTTGGAGAGTGATTTTGTTTTGTTCTTCCCTTCTTACCCTCCCTCCTGCCCCCGTTTCCAACACCAGTTATTGTCAGAGCCCTTTGAGGGAGATTTATTCTTACGGAAGATGGAGACTTGTTCAAGAGCTGACTTAATTTAGATCTGTATCTCTCTTTCAGAGTGTGCCTAGTGTCCTTAAGAAAGTAGTAAAGTGATGTTTACTTCTGACAACTTTATTAAGAGATTAAACATCACTTTTTATGTAATTCTTATGAAACTGATGACCTGGGGAGCAACTAAACCCTCAAAAAGGCTGTTCCTTGACTTGGTTAGAGCTGTTGTGGTTGTACATTGCAGTCCAGTGTAGTGCTCAGGGCAGGCCTGTGCTGGGCAGGCAGCCTTCCAGAAAGCCTTGACACCAGGAATGTAATCAGAGACAAGTGTGCTAGCATAAAAAAGGTTTGGATGTAGTAAAGAAAGACTGGTGTAAATCTGAACCATGTCAATGTGCTTAGTGTCCTTGCTGAAATGTTTGTCTGTTTTAGATTTAGCTTGAAACTTCACCAAAAAAAAGCTGGAGAGGGACTCTTTACAAGGACATGTAGTGATAAGATGAGAGGTAATGGTTTCAGACTGAAAGAGGGAAGATTTAGATTGGATATTAGGAAGAAATTCTTTTCTGTGGGGGTTGTGAGACACTGGAACAGGTTGCCTGGAGTAGTTGTGGCTGTCCCTCCCTGGCAGTGTTCAAGGCTGGGTTAGATGGGGCTTGGAGCACCCTGGTCTGGTGGGAAGTATCCCTGCCCATGGCAGAGGGTTGGAACTAGGTGATATTTAATGTCCCTTCCAACACAAACCATTCTATGATTCTATGAAATGAGAATCTGAGCAAGTTGACTGAAGTTTGACTTCAGTCTTGAACTTGACTGTGATCCTGTTTTGGAAACAAAGGCAGGCTGCAACCACCACATCACTTCAGGTACTACAGAGTATCTGTCCTTATCACTTATCTACTCACTATGTGCACAGATACCGAAATCCTTGTTGGTTATTTCACATGAGCTGAGTTGCAATAATTTTCCTGTTTCACAAATATGAGGAAGAACAACGTAGGTTCTACCCATTCATTTAGGCTAATGCATTTAGAGGTGTCTTCTGCTGTAGGTCAGGAGTATGAAAACAGCAGAATTCAAGCAGTGAGTCGTAACTAAATAATTCACCCTGATCCTTTAGTCTTTCTGCCTGTGCCATGCTACTTAGTCTTCTGAGGACTAAAGTTTTTAGGAATAAGAGGATATCTGGATGAAATGTGACAGATGATTGGATTAGATGGTCAATTTTCCCTCTCTAAAACAAAGCTTTATAAAAATCTACATATCACTACGTGTCGTGTAACCCAGTACCAGTACTGCTGTCCTTGTAGTATGACATGCATATCTACATAATACTTCTGATACATAGTTGACAGGTGTAAAAGAGAGGTCTTATATTAGCGCCACAGTCTTCTTGGGTACCAGTGTATAATGGCAACATTTAAACTTGAAGTGCCCAGACTACAAAACTCCTTGTTTAAACAAAACCACCATTTTTCTTGTAGCCCACTTTTCCCATATATACTTGCAAAATGCATATTTGACAAAACACTGCTATTATACGTAACCTTTTTCAAAAGACAGAAAAATCCACCAAAATAGTAATAATCCTTCCCCACCACCACAAAAATGTGCACTCTGATTTTTAGTAGAGGGAAGAGCAGAACTTTTTGAGGATTTCCTAGACAGCACCTGAATTAATCCTGCGTGTATAGTTTTCCACTGTGGTTCTGGGGTCTGCTGTGCTATTAGAAATAAAGTTCTTCCACTTATTTTCTTATTTAACTCATAAGATCAAAGAACAACACATCTCCTACCTACTGAGGAATGCTCTTGATGGTACAAGGCACGGCTTAGAATCTTCACCTTAGCAGACTTTATTGACTAGTCTATTCAGGTGTCAGAATAGTTAGGAAGTGATGCACTTTTCAGCAGAAAAAAATTTGATCCAATTTAGAAGAGACAATATATATTGAAATACAATTTCAAAGCCCCCTTGGATCCTGAAGATTACCTTCTTTGCCAGCTCAGGTATTCACGTACAGTTGAAAAGCTGACGTTGTGATTAGCACAGGTCAGAACAACTGCACAAACGGCACAGCAGTGGAGATTCAAACTGTGAATTTCTGCTAAAAAGAGAAGTTGTATTTTTGTGAAACACTTTTAGGTTTGATATAGATGCTGAGATACATGCAGAAGCATGCATCCACCTGAAAGTAGTCACAGACTTGCCCTATTCTTGGCAGTCAGGCTTTGTGATTTGTAAGAGCAGTTTTTTCATCCTGTTTTACGCATGGGTAGTTTCTGTAGGCACTCATACTGAGTATGAAAAAGGAGCAAGACATGAAATGGAGGTTTTTCTCTTTTTCTATCAGAGTTGACAAGTGGAAAGCCAGGAGTGATCTTTGCTCCATGCCAAGCACGTTCTGGGCTGGTATGTTTGTATGTCATATAGAAGTTGCAGAATGACAAACTGACGTAACTTTAGGATTTTGCTGCACCATACCTTGTGGCTTATAGAAAAATAATCTAGTTTAGTTATTGATATATATAGGCTTGACACCTTGAGTTTCCATTTTCTAATTCATTGTTTGAAAAACCTTTGCACCTCTCAAGGCATCTTCTCATCCAGAGTTCTTCATAGAAAATGGAGAACAATCAACCTGTTTTAGATGTCTCTTTTTGGACAAGATGATCCATGCTCTAGTAGAAGTGTCAGTTGTTTTCCACTGGTTATACAAGGAGAACTAACTGAGATGTCGACATCTACTTTGTGAGCACTTAAGTTCAGGTGAGCTGAATCCCCTTGTGACTGATTAACATGCTATGAGTCAACATAGTACTGCTTCTAGCAGTGAGAGGAACATGGGTGTTGGGCTTTTCCAGCGCTGGTTAACTCCATACATCACTGAATCCCTGGAGGCATTTGTTGTCTCTCTTTCTTACATACTTCAGATTACTGCCAAGAGTTGCACTGCTTTGTCTTTCTACTCCCATAGTGAGAGTAGCTATATAATGTGGCATCTAGCCTAGAGTCTTATTTGTAGAGGCTTGTGCGTGAACTTCAGACAAAACTTACTTGCCCTGTCAGCATCCTCTGCACTGCTGAGCATTTAGAAGCAAATGTGACAAAGAAAGTAGAAATGCAATTAACAAAGACCAATAGATACAAAAGCCCAGAGCCAGTTTTAGCTACTGTTTGTCGATCCAGGCTGCCATTGTACCAAGGCTGAGACATGGACTTATTTCAAAGTCAATAGTAGTGGCATGGCTTTCAGTAATGATTTCAAGTCAGTCATGATATGCTGTGGAAAATACTGCGGTCAGCTTGCAGTGTTCATCCTTGCTGTAAGAAGTTCTGAAGCAGAGTCTTTTCTCCTTGTTCCAGTGACATATGCTGCCTGAAAGCTTTGTAGCCTGCCAATGCATGCCACATCTCTTCCTTTGATTTATCCACAGAGAAGAGGTTTAAAAAAAATAAATCTTGACCACAGTGCATGTGCCTCTTTGGACAGAACTTATCGATTTACTTTTCAGTAGTAACCATAGAGATTTGTCAACCCCTAGCCTAAGGGAAATTGCTGCCCTTTAGGGAGACCCCATTGTATTTTCCTACAATATTTTTGAGATTTTTAAACAGACCAACTTTCCGCTTTTGGTTTCAAGTACTGAAATGTTAGGGTAATCCTTGTCATACAGTGTTGACTACACTATGAAGATGAAACAGTCTTTAAACAAAGATCAGAGGAGAACATCTGGGTGTATGTAAATGTTAACACTCTACAGCTGAGCTGATGCTCTCTAAAGAACAACACGGTTTGAAAGCATCTGTAAGGAGCACAAAGGACCCTGTAGCCTGAGGGCTTAAAGTTTACATTTGGTATATCCCCAACACCATTTAGTGTTTTATAATATTTACAGTGCTTCTGTTATGCAGAAGATATTCAGTCTCCTAAGATTCTGTTCAAGATGCTTTAAAAATATCTTAAGAACTGTTATCATCTACTTCTCAGGGTTTTGCAAACGATATTTCAGTAGTTTAGGTTGCTGAAATACTTTTTGAAAAGTCCAGCACTGTGACAGAAAAGAACTGTGTGCAGGTCTTCAGTAATGATTAATCAAAGGTACACAAGAGAAAGCGAATGTTGTAAGTATATGTAATTCTTTTTTCAATGTTTTGTTGCTCCATAAAAATACAAAAGGGCTGAGATAATCCTTGATATGAAAAATATAAAGGCTGAGGAAAGAAGAGCTACATAAAGGAAAAGAAAGCATTTTTTTTAGTACAAAAAATTCCATGTAGTATGAGAGCTAGTGGTATGCTTTATACTTTACCACTCTTTTAATACTGTAATATACTTTCCACAATGGTAGGAGTTCTCATGACAGGTTGGGTCAAGGGAATATCTTTAAGAGTGGGAAAGCAAATTGCTTATTTGCACTGGTGATGGAGACCAAGTTGGACAACATGGCTTTCTTTTAGGCTAAGATTTTTGTAGGTACCAGGCTTTTTTCAGTATTTCACTTGTTACAATTTTTGGAGATTTCTTAATTATCCTCAGTTGAGGAAAGTGAATCTGGTCTGCATGGAAAAAAAAATAAATATAAAAAATCAAGCTCTCTTGAGAGAGTGGGTTGACTCATGACCAAAACAGTAGCTCTGATTTCCTAGTGCTTGTGGCATTCCTGCTTAATTATTTTCATTTTGGAGAGTCTTGTTTCTTAAGGAAATGTCTTATCTAATAATGACTTTTATCTGTTATGATGGATAAGATTCATTCCGAGTGCATCAGCCTATTTCAGCCAAGTGTGATGGAGAATAAATAGTTAAAAAATATTCACTTCTTGAAAATAGCTGCTAGAATTGAGAATTAGCTCCCCTCTCCTTCCCTTCCTCCATAGCAAGATTTCCAACAAAGTTTCAGAGTTTACACAGAGTTAATTTCAATAAAATCCCATCACAAAATCAAAATCTATAGGAAACCAGCTTTTTTAACTCTCCTGTGCACTCAACTGCTTCCTTTAAAGAGAAACAAAGACAACCTCTAAAAAGACCTTGAAACATTAGCAGTAACTCACCCTCCCTTCCCCGGGACTGTACCTGAACTCCCAATAAATTTACTTTCTTGCTTTACCTGATCACTTTTCTTTATACTAAAGAGGATGCACATGTGCAAGAGAAGTTGCCACAGGAAAATTCCCAAGCTGACCTTTTCCTTTTTTTTCTTTTTTTTAAATTCTTTTCTAGCTTATATAATCACCCTGCTTCTCGGTTCCAAAAGCCAAATGCTTCTCCCTGTCATTGGCCCAGAATTTAGCATTTATATTTTCTCTGGAAACCTTTTCCCCCTTTGCTGAATTTGAAGCCAGCATAGCTTAATCTCTTTTAAACTCAAATCTATATGAAGTGCAAGTGAGAACACAGGTGTGAGTGGAGCTTTGTCTTAAAATAGCAAACAGTAGTAAAAGTAGCTGCTTTCATCTGGGAGAAGACAACAAATGAGACCTCCCAGGAGTCAGCAGTGCGACTTCACACTGTTTCTCATCTATATAAATGATCTAAATAGAGATAGAAAGGGTAAACAAGCAAATTCTACTGATAGCAAAAGTGTCAGCGAGTAATAAGCCCAGAGCAAACACCAGTGTGTTGAGGGGATTTTGATCTACTATATCTGCAAATGCATAATTGTCAGTCTTTCTGGCAAAAATAATAGCATAAGATAATAAGCACAAATAAATATGACTGAGCAGCAGTATGTTGTACAGACATTCTACCAGAGACCTTGAAATAAAAAACAGAACCTTGATCTGAACTTTAAAATGCAACTGAAGTGCTAACAGTGTGCCAGGATGCCACAGCAGATTGCTACCAAATACCCAGGTTTTAAGGGCTATTGTTTGTAAAGCTGTACCATTATAAATGGGGCCTTTCTAAATATGAGCACCATTGTGATTAAACAGCCTGTCAAAATTAAACAAAAGTTTCCTTTTCTTAGGTTTCTTTCTTTTTTGCCTGGGGTTTAATTTATTTAAATTATTTTGATCAGAACCTTAGAACCAATTTAGGCAACTGTGAACTAAAGATTGTTCACTAAGCAACAATATTTCACTCCTGTGCGTTTTCTTTTCTCTCTTTTATCAAGCTACAACATAAGTAGGTATATTCTGATGACCTCCCTCTTGCTGCTGCTTATTATAGATGTCTTCTAAGTTCTGTCTCTTAAAAAGACATTTTCCCGAGTCTCTGATCATCATCTTTTTACTCTGCTCACCTTCCTTTATTTCTATTGTATGCTTTTTGTGAAGGGCAAGCAAAATGAAACTCGGTGGCTAAAGCATCCAAGAATACTAGCATCTAGAAGACTCTAGTTAGAATTATTGCATTGACAGCAAGTGATATGCAGATACATTGCTTGATCTCAGGTAATGCTGTCTATATCGTGGATCGTGGAGTATGTCAACAGATAAGTAAAAGAAAACTATCCGCACACTTTTTGTGAGGGAGAGATGCAAGGTGCTCAGAAAGCCCATCCAGCACCCTCATTTCATGTGTTGCCATGGAAATCTACAGCATAGTGTAAGTAACTAATAATGACATGGTACTGGGGAGATAAATTTAATACAAACTTAATGAAAACAATACTGGTCATGATAGTTACCCAAAAATTGCTGTATGAAAACCAGTAATGTGTTACAGTTTGTTAGAAGCAGGTTCTTGAGTTTGCCTGTATGTAATCAACTATGAAGGGTTTGTTCTCAGTGGTGGCATTAGTGGTTTCGGCTAGCCTTGACACTTCCCTTTATTGAAAGTATGAGGAACAGCTAATGGCTATCTTGGCAGTAAATTATTGGCAGCTCAGACAGACCTGAGGATTGAGAAAACAGTCAGTTGTCAGGGGGAAAGGAAAAAAAAATAGAGTATATATGCTTAAAACTTTTAAACTATTGTTATTTTGGAACCTTTCAGGCTATTCACATTTCCTTGAATAGAAGGAATTCTTAAGCATTTCTTATGTATATGTATTACAGTTGTGTCTCAGAGTTACTGTCATGGGCCAATGCCCTGTTGTGCTAGGAACTCCAGAAACGTCAAAGAGAAATATAAAATCAAACAAATAAGGAGCAGAAAGGAGTCACAAGTCGATCTTGGTAAGTCTCATCTTGCCATTGTTGAGATTCTGTAGGCAGTGTAAGACAGCAGCTGAGAAGAGGAGATGATTTTGTTGTTGTTAATGGGGGCTAAGGGTGGGGAGTCCTTTCACTTTCAGAAAGAAAACTATGGAAAAAAAACAGTTTGAAAACTCAAGGTTTAGAGCTTTTCACCCTTTTCACTGATGTATCACCTCATTAGAGTAGAAGGGAAGAGAGAGGCAGGATATATACTTGAGCAAAATTATATAGTGGTACTAAGCTGAAATATTGAATGAGCATGGTCCATCCTTCAGTTTTCTTTAATTAAAACGAATGTATTGAGGACAAAGTGGTATAATCCATCACTGGATTAATGGGAAGGAGAAAAGCTTCAGTCTTAAATTCTAAGTACACTAATTTTCCATTTTACCACCTTCTGATTTTTACCTAATTGTTTTGTGGAGATGTGCTTTCTTTTCTGCTGGTACGCCAAGGTGTTACAGAAGCCACCCAAATTGAGCTGCTTGGCCTGATTCCAGCATGTGCTCTGCTCTGTTGTTATGGTAATTCAACTAGCACAGGAACAAAATACATCGGCTGAGCAAGTGTGGATTTTTACTTTACAAAACTTCCTGAGAAACAAAAGCTGTGAAAAACACTTGAAGTCTGATGCAACAAGATCTGGGGCACAGGGAGGAACCAACACCCTTCTGTTTGACTCCTTGCTGTGCATATAACTCATATAACTCAGTGAAGTGCATTTTGCTCCTAATCACATCTATGAGCCAATCCATCTGTGTGTTTTTATATGTAAACGATAGAGGAAATAGGTTCAGATTCTTCTCTGGTTTACCTCTGGTGTTAATTACCAGAAGTATCAAGTGGGGCATTGCTTGGCTATTCCCATCTCTGAAATCTCTTTCCCTTAACTCTTCAGAAACAATGATGTGTTTTCTCATTGCATTGATAATGCATTGAAAGTTCATTGAAATGCACAATACAGTGCCACTGATGCTGTGCAGTCTTGAATGGCTCCTGTAACTGACCTGATTAGGGCCATTTTCTGCTGGCGGTTGGTACCTCTGCAAAGTCTTAGGAAAAGAAACAAAAGCCTTCTAAGTAAATTGTAGCATTTCTGGAAAGGTTTGACTTCTAATTTTTAGTCACTTTTTTTGAGGAGAATGAGCTATACCAAACTATAAAATTATATTAAATAATTTTCACAATTTTTGTCAATCTTTCTAAGCTTATTGACATTTTATAAAAATGATTCTTAAAGGCTTTTTACTGCCAATTTCTATGTGTCTCATTGCTTAACTAGAGCAAAAATAGTATGATATATAGCATAAATTAGTGGCTGTGAGATAAAAAGGTACATTAGCGCTCTACAATTGTAACACACAAAGTTAGGGCTTGTAAATTTGATGAAACACCATTAATAATCAAACAAATGAAATCAGATCCATTGTTCCTTTCATTCTTCCCGCTTCTGTTATGATAATTTTACACTTCTTGTGCTCCACAATTGAACAATGATTAGTTTCCTAAATACTACATGAGTTTGGACAAAACAAACCCCTGCAGAATCAAAATAAATAATTTCTATTCAGCAGAAATTATTTTGCCATTAGCCTGCATGGGATATTATACAAACCAATTATCACAATATGTGGACATGTATAATAAATAAGGTGCAACATATCTAATACACTATGATGCTATGTCAACAGTGTTTTGCAACAGGAATGTGTGATAGTCCTGTCTGTATCCAGTGAAATGTGGGGTGTGAAGTAACAAGTTTCTTCCCCCAGTTGAGTTTTGATACCAGGCAGTGCAGCACTAATGGTGGGAACATACACAACCAATTCTGCCTAAAGCTTCTGGTCTTTTCTGTATGACAGTGCTCTTGGTCAAAAGGCATATGCTGATGTTTCCTCTAACAGAATGTTTATCACCAAAAATCCTAGGAAGCTGGTTCATTGCATCATATACTGTAATGTAAAGAACAGTTGTAACTCATTCCAAGCCTGGGCTCTAGTTTATATGAGCATGATCATCTGCCTACTGAGTAGAAGTTGTATAAAATTACACTTTTGGAAAACTGAAGTTAGAGCTACTGCATGGAACTAATGTGTTAGATCTTATTTTATTTTTTTATTACTTGTGATGGTTGATTTGATTTGCACGGTGGTTTGGGTCCCTGAATGAGCCATTGTTTTCAATGGCTCTTCCAAACAGGATGATGTCACATTCTGCTTTTTCCAAAGCATAAGGCAAAAGGCATTTCCTCATCACCAGCTGAATCCTTTTGAAATTGAGGAAATGTTACAGTATTTTTCCTTCATGGTTATATTTCCATGGGTAGCTTGATTTTCATCTGATGAGGAATGAGTTGGGAAACTTCAGCTTACAAAGATATGGAATAAACAGCTGATTTTTTTTTATGAGGGATTTCCCCCAAATTATAAGATGGTCAAGGACTGTAGTACTGATTTATTCCATATATCGAGGTATCTAGATTCTTAACCCCATGAGAAATCTGTGAATGAGCAAAGCAGAACTGTGCAGAACTTCTTACCTGGCCCTTATTACCATAGAGACCCAATTCTGAAAGACATGAGCCCTTATTCACAACCAGTGACAGAAGGCATTATTTCCTTATATGCATAGGTATATAATTTGATCTCCATAAATAGACATGTATTAGGAAGCTGTAGATTTTTTTTTTTTTATCCCTGCCATCCCTTTGCTTTTCTAACTAAGCCTAGCTCACTCTCACCTCCATCTTCCAGTCCTATTCATCACTGTTTTATTTTCTGGCTCTAAAATGTTCTAGTAGTCCATCCTCCCTTTCTGGCTAATTATATTTGCTCTGTATGTTTCTACTTTTGCCAGTTCAGCACCTCTGGGAGTGAAATCAGCTGTTGAACACTTGAGACTCTTGTCCTTGAAGTCTTATATTTAACATAGTTGAACAGCCAGAGAACAACAGGAGAGCCAAGATGAAACAAGAAAGAATTTAATGGCCTAACATTTTTAGGCTAACTGTTCCAGGGTGATGCTTCACTTTTATTGCATGTGATGTAAAACAGTACTAAAGTTAATCTGCTTTCCTTCCTCTTTTGCCCAAACTCATGTTGTTATTCTCCATTTTTTTCTCTTAGGAATACACTTTTATTGAAAGTTTTACGCCAAGCCTGTTTTGTTTTATACTTGTCCTCAAATCACAAGTCTTAGCAGCAATGATCAATATTTCTTAAAATTTTCACTGCATGTTCAAAACAAGACAGGAAAAGCAAATTACCCAAGAGACTGAATTATAAAACAACTGTGACACAGTACAGTATTATTTAAAGATATACATTTTAAAAAGGGACTTTTTGACTTCTAGAGCTACATGGAAAAGCAAAAAAGATCTAGATCTTAATTTGCTGTTTTTTCTGCTGATAAAGCTGTTCTTTGTTTATAGTACTTTGAAAGTCCTAGAAAAGTGTATATGCAGTTACTCCTAAAGGGAAATAGGTTTAGGGAAGAATCAATTTTAGTGAGTTTCAGCAGAAGATTTCTGGGACACTGCAATTAGGCTGAGATGAAAAGCACTGCCAGGAAGTAATTTACCTTTGTTATGGATGTGTTGTGTGTATTATTGAGTAGTTTCATACTTTAGTCTACAGAAAGTGAGCATTCCAAAGAGAAAGGAATCTAATTTCCACACACAAGCATTATGTTTTGAAGCTCTCAGATACCTTGAACAAGTGTGACCCTTAACCCTATGCGAAATGTTAAAGTCTTGATTCATTTAATTTAAATTTTATTTTCTTTCATATGTCAATAGTGACAATTGACTAAAAAAATTAATATAAAAATCAGAATTCTCTGATGAAAAATTATCTTCAATAAACATTGCCAAAATTGTAATTTATTAGTGAAGAGCAGAATATGTGTCTAAGAGATTGGAATGGGGAGGGCGGAGATGGGTGTGTGCTTCAGTCCTCTAGTAACTGTAACTACCTGGCATAACAAGGTTACATAGATAGCACCATACAGTCAAATCACTACTACACCCTAGCAATTTTGTGGGAATTTCTATATACAAGCAAGTCTAGCTGAAACAAGTAAGAGTTTCTATGAGTAAATCTTTTCTGAATTTGTGCATTTTGTGATTGACAATACTGTCAATAGGAAGTGAGCTTCAGTGGATTCTGTCTGATCTACTGATGAGTGACTTTTGTACTGCAGCTTCTCTCTGTGTTTTGGTGTGTACCTTCTTTACCTAACAACCTATATGCATAGAACACACAGGAAAATAATTCTCTTTGCACTTTTTGTCTAACTTAGTTGAAATTAGCCAATAGGTTCCAAAGTTGCTAGGTTAGGCATAGTCTTCTGCAAATGCAGTATGAACGTGTACCCTTTGCTTTAACAAGGCTTATTTCTATATGAAACCTGACTAAAAGTGGGTTTTACATTGTGCTAGAGACCTTGCCAGCCAAGTTAAGTCCACAGAAACCTTTTCATGTCTGAGTTACAAGCCCTCAGACTGATTTTTTTCTTATATTGAAAATGCTGAGACAACCTTAATGTAAAAGCCTGAACAATGTCAATCTAATTAGAGTTTACCTTTTAATTTTATCAGAATTCAGCTCCTGAGTACTCTCTGTAAAGATTCCAAAAGAAACAAAGGATTAAATACTCATATCACAGCTTAAAACTTCAGAGGTTTATTGACTTTTGTAAGTTCACATACTATGGACTTGTAGAGGGTTCAGAATCCCTAATGACAGCTATGGTAACGAATAATTCCCTTATGGACTAGCTGCCCCAGCTGAGAAGCAGTCCAAGAGATACAAGGTTGATTTTGTCAAACACTGTATTCCACAGGACAATTTTATCCATGGTGAACATGGTGACAAAATGACACAAGGGTCAGAATGAGGAGAGAAGAGAGGAGCAATAAGGGGAGACCACTCTAAAATTACATTAATTAATATAGCTGGATATTACACTATGTGTGACACTAACAGTAGAACTCCCATGAATAATAAGATTAAACGATCAATAGAAGCTTAAGACATCTCCCTGAGAAATACTGTCTTCTCAATTAGAGACACAAACATTTAGGAGAAATTAAGTGGCCTCATGTAGATCATACCACAGATAGCAAAAATTAAATGTATTGGGGTTGATTCATCTAACCATATAACACTCCTATTTTAATTAAACAATTTTTGCTTGATTGTAAATAATTGGTCTTTTTATATAGGAACTTAATTTTCAGCAGTCGTCGTCCTGGTTTTGTTGTTAGTTCCCAGGCTTTACTTGGATTAAAGCATAAATTGGAGCCATAGTTTGAAATAAATTTTAACTTACCTTCAACTATTCTCTTTTTGTTGAAAACTCTTGCAAACAAATATAAAATGAAACATGTAAGAATTTACTGTGCTATACACAATAAATTATTTCCCTTACAGTAGCTGTGGTTTCCATCCTTCCAGGTGAGAAGGCATCCCTAGAGACTATCATCAATTTTTCACAGGGGTAGCATTCAGTTAAACCGAGTTATACTGCAGATTTTATGTTCTAATGCTCTTAACACGTCTATCCTTCCCTCTAGTTTCACTTTATCCTCATAATCAGACTGATTCTTGGATAATTTACTCAGCGGAACTAAAATCAGCCTTGAAAAGTGATTAAGGTTGGGAAAACTTGCATAGGGAGTTTTGTGTCCTAAGTCTCATTAGAATATGGGATTTTTCTCCTTAAACTCAGCCACTGGAGTTCTTTGTAAAGTAGGATTATGCTTACTCCTTAGCAGTAAGCCAAGGTCTGTATTTCCTTTTCTTCCAAGACATACCATACAGTAATTCCCAAATAAAAAGAGGTGCCTAAGCACGTTGGACGAATTGAACTCTTTTCTTCCATTTGTAGTAGCACATTGTGTGAATACAAGGCTTCCACATACCTTCATAATAGTATCTTTTGAGGAGTACCTGAAGGTGTTTTACGACTGACTTCCTCAATCTATATGCAGATTTATACTAGGCTAGTAAATAACTTGTAACAATTTGCATGGTTTCTACTCTTTGCATTCCAATTCTGTTCATTTGTAAACTGCTTCTATTCTTGTGTACATCAGCAGTAATAAGATTGCTAATAAAAAGCAGTTAATATAATATATAATGGGAATACCAAGTGTAACACAGAGGGGCGATTTTTGACACAAGAGGTTTTTCAAGCTTTGGGCAAAATAGATTAATACAATTTTATTTTTCTTTTGTTTTGGTTTTGCAGTCTAAACACAGCCTTGTGTCAAAACTTGTTTCTAATCCCATTTCTCTTTCTCTTATGTATGTTATAACCCTTTTGTTCATTTAAATATTTCTGTGCTTTGACAGTGTCTTGAGGTCAGGTGCCAAAATGAGTCAATTGTACACTTCTGAACATGTTCACACAATGTTTTCAGTCAACTTTTTTGTTCCAAAAGTCAGAAGCTACTGAAAATGGACCCCCTTTATACTGTTGACTCTGAGTATAAACACAGCTTGTGGTTGCAAAGTAAATGTACAGTGAATTCCTTGGTAATAGCATCATTTAATGCTGCCCATGCAATCTCTTCAGGTGACTCTCAAAATTATTTTGCCATCTGTATTACTTCAGTTTACAGGAACATCAACATATGTTCATGGGAAGGGAATAATTTCATCTAGTCTAAAAAAACCACCTCCAATCTTCCTGCTCTGAGACAGTCCAAAAACTAGTTTACTTTCAGCCTTCTGTTAGTCTGATTTGTAATGTCTAAGGACTAAATTGTCTCACTGTAGTGATAAGAGTGCAGCACTAAGGCTTGGATAACTATTTTTTTTCTAGCTATGTGTGCAGGTTGTCTTATGTCATGCCGTTTGTGGCTGTGTCCTAGCTATGGGAATTGCTTCTCTTCTCACAACCACTGCAGACATACTCCTGCATTTTGATTGCTATTGCTGTGACCTGAGTGGCTTCGATGTTACAACCTGATTTCTCAGAATCCTCCTCAGATCTCTACACATGGTGAAGTCACTGAGCTTCTTTCTATCTAAACCTTGGAAGAATATTAGAAAACTCATCAGGAACTGATGTTGCATGGATCTGAGATAAGGCTTTGTCAAGGGACAAACTGGAAGAGCACGTATTTTTTTCAGTTTCTCCTGGCATAAGGAGAAACCTCTGAAGTACAGCTTAATGATTTTGGCTGTTGGCTTCTATTGAATTTAATGCAAAAACTTTCACAGCTGTTGACATTTACTTAGAAAAGACCATGTAGCCCTGATCCTGTGATGGCATCTATATGCTTGTATTTGAAGATCCTCACAGGAACTCGGGGACTTTAAATGGAACCCGCTTTCACAAACATAATTATAGGTGTGCGCTTCAGAACATATTTTGTTTGGTAGCAAGATATCAAGAGACACCTACACTCTCACTTTTTCTGCAGTTGGATCTGTGATTTAATATTTTCATAGAATAGGGAATGACTGAGAGTGGGAATTGCAGATCAGAAGAGAGGTAGTGAAATGTCATTTGTGTTGCATAATTTGTACTATCACTTGTCAACAGTGATCCCCTTAATGCCATCCCTTTGACAGATGAGCAAAGCAAGCTTTTAGAATTCTAAAGAGTAAAAGCTGGGATAAAAAGACAACCAGGTTTGATTCCCTTCTGCAGTTCAAAGGATTTGAAAGTCATGACACTGGTTATTACTGTGGTCTTTGGGGAGATGCACAGAAACTTAATCTATCTAGTCAAACTGTCTCAAAAGATAAACCTAATCAAAACTTTTACCTACACAACTTCTACTATGCTTTTTTTCCTTCCTCATTATTTATTATTAGCCAAGGGGATAGCATATTCAGTATATTAGCAATATTAATTAACTGCTTTGCTGCTACTAAATGCATTAGAAACGTTCATCTGATACTGACAGTTTGTGCTTTTGAGGACTTCAGTGGCATCGTGGCAGATTTTAACTGCAGGAAAAGACATCACCATGAAAGCCCTGGAGAAAAGGTGGAAAGTTGGTTACATTGTCAGATAAAAGGTGCTGTTTCATAATGTGATTTATTCCAGTAATCGTATTTGTCCAAACCAAATGGGAGTCCAGTGAAGAGAATCTACACTATGAAATCTTTATTCGGGATTAGGGCTGTATTACATGTAGGTGCTTATATATGCACAAAAATAAAGACTTCCAGTAGCATCAATGGGCCTTGGACTGAGCTAAAGACAGCTAGGTAAGCTAATACAAAGACAATGGCAGAGTTATTGCCAGTCACTCTTGCAGGCTAAAAATTTCCTTGATATTTGGCTTAGTAAAGCTGGAGTGGGAGTAGTGTTCGGAGCATCAGAAATTGTTTGCTGTTAGTGAGTCAGACAGTGAGCTTTTAAGCAATACTGAGAAGCTTCTGAGGTATAGACCTACTGTTCCCTGCTCATATGGAAGAATTAACCCAATTACCACATTCAGTGGAGGCAAGGATTGTAAGTCCAGTCTGCTTTGCTGGGACCACTGGTGGTGTTTTGCCACTGTGTGGTAAGTCATTGATTACACCCTTAGGCTTCTTTACATGTGTGGAACGTTTTAGATAAAACATGCCCAAAGTTTTGGGTTTGTCTTTTCTTTGTGGTACGTCGTAGTTCTGAAGTTCTTGACTGTTTGCAATACAGGTCTTACATTTATTGCAAAGTGTTGGGAAATATTTTACGCCTACTGTTGTATAGAAGAGTTGGAGTAGAAGTCTTCTGTGTCCTGGAATTAATGTCTATGCCTTGGTCACTTATCCATTACATGAGTCAGTCTTTCCAATCCCGGGGCCGTAGAGAATCATCACCATTTCCCACGTGCGCACAGAGTACCAGTTGTTGAAATTCACTTTGATTCACTCTTTTAACCTCAGAGAAGTACAAAGGTGTTAGTCTGTTACCACTGCCAAAACCCGTGCACTTATTCATATGATATCTATCTGTTACATCACATTCTGGCCACAGTTTAGAAGAGATGGATTTCATTCCCTCAAGCCACTTAATTTTATGTCTCTAAGCAGAATCAGAATACTTTGTGCTTCAGGAGGGTAAAGTGAATTTCATGGTAAGAGCATAGAAATTAGTTAGCAAAATAGTTGCTCTTTTCTGCATGCTGAAAAACATTTTAAATTACTGTTTTGTGAGTTGATTCTAAATTTGAACTCTCATGTACTGTGTAATAAATTAAAAGTCAGGTAGATAGAAGTTGCCTGAATGGCAGCTTAGTTCTTTACATATCTGCTAAGAGTGAGTAAATAAATTGAGGAGAGGATATCCACTTTATTTCTTCTTTCTGTCTTTTTTAGTTGATTATTTCATCAAATAATAAATGTTTCTACTAAGCTGTAATATAATATGGGAAAGTACACCAAGAGTTTCTTCTGTCTAACATAAACTTATTTGACACTAGGTAGAATGGTATGCCCAAAACGTTCCTCATTTTTAGCCATTATATAATAACTCTGGACTGCTTCATGTATTCAATTATCTTGCTAAATGGATAGTAATATGTTAAAGATTAGTTGAAAGTTTGAGGAAATTGAAGGGCTTGGGGGTTTTGAGTTTTTACTATTAACAAGTCAGGTTTTGAGAACAAACTTGAAATGCTGGATAATTTGGGTAGCGGAAGGATAAATACTGCAAAAGGATTCAAAATAATTTCTAATTGATAACATTTTTGATTGGTAGTCACGAGGGATATTTTCAAAGGTCAATAGAGAGGTGGAATGCATAATTAAATACCGATTATTTAGGGGAAGATTGGAGGCTGAAATATGAGCAGGTTAAATTTGTATCAATAAATACTAAACATAGGATGACTATTTAATTTCAATCCTGATTATATATCACTCCTCAACAAATTAAAATGATGTATAACTGCAGTTTCAGAGCTGCATATTAAATGTAAGAGAAGTGAAGACTTGATGCATGTGTTTTAGAATACAGAAAGACAACAAAGTTGAGTATGAAGAGGACCTGCACAATGTGTGTATGATTTAATCCAAATATTCATACCTGTGTGCTAAGAAATGTGTTAAATAATTGAAATTTATGGAAGATGCAGGAGCAGGGGCAAGATAATTTATATCCCATTTTGGATATCTTCAATGTGTATTGACTGTTGAACAGCAGCTCTGGTCCAAGCCTTTACAGCACTTTGCACCTTCTCAAAAGAAAAAAAAAAGGTAGCTTAATAATCAAAAATATCTACTAATAAGTTCTTGTAGATTTTTCTAAATTACATTCATATTTTTTATGACTCCTGGTTTAAGTGCCACCTCATCGTCTTTCATCATAGAAGTATTCTTATTTTGCATAGACTTGCTTAGGAGACATTTCTTTGTATGTATTTGTATATTTTTAATAGGAATAATGTCTTATTTTTTCTCAAAATAAAAAAATTTGAGATATCTAGTATAGTTAATTTTAGTCTAACATACATCTACTTTCTGAAATGAATATAGGTCTTTCATATCCCTTTGTTCATTCCGCCCAGACTATCAGTTTGTTTGTCTAAGGTTTATTCCTGTGTTCTTTTTATAAAATTAACATAGCTAAATGTCCTATGTGAGTTATAGAAAATTATGCATGTAATTTGCAGCATTTTAATAAGAGCTTGCATATGACTAGGACTGTCTTAATCCAATAATATAGCACTTAATTCTGTGTTTCCTTAGTGATTTTTTTCTTAAAAATAGTTTTAGAAGAACTCTGTAAATATAAAATAGAAGGTATGGTAGTACAAGTTGTGCAGATATTTTTTTAAACAATTATGTTAACAATAAAAAGACCAACAATATGTGAGAAAAGTAAAAGAAAGAGTCAAAGGAAAGCCTGTTTCCTGAGGCAACGTGCTATGGCACAGGGTGTCCATGCTCAGGGGCTGGCAGGGGCTGTGGGGGCTCTGTGAGGAGAGGCCAGGGCTGCCCTGGGCCGGGCACAGCCGGTTCCCATCAGAGGAGGAAGGAGCGGCAGAGAGGAGCTGGTATGTGCTGCCCACAGCCCGTAACATGGCCCTGTCCCCCTGTGCTGCTCAAGGCAGACGGACAGGAGGTAAAGGATTCAGGGATGAAAAAGTGAAGTCGAGCTTCAGAAAAAGACCAGGACAGGCGGTTAGGGAACTCTTTTTTATTTTTTTGTCCTTGTTTCTCACCATTGAAAGTAATTTTAATTGGCATTAAATGAAATTAATTTCCCATACTACCTGAGTCTGATTTGCTCATGATGGTAACTGGTAACCAACCTCCCTATCTTTTTCTTGACCTATGAGTTTTTCCGTGTAATTTTCTACACTGCTGCTGTTGAGGGTGGGAGTCAGAGAGCAGCTGGGTGGGCACCTGGCAGCCAGACAAGGTCAACTCATCACCTCTGAGCGTCGTGTTAATTTAGTGTTGCCACAGAGATTCTTCAAGGAAACTGAATCTTGATAACTGTCTTTTTGTGTCCTAGTGATCTATAGCCCATTCCAAAAGCCATCCTGCTTTCTTTAGATATGCATGTCTCCTGTTGGCTGTTACAGTGATATAAAACACATGCCATTAGCTTTTCCTTTTGGTCTTCTCTCTAATAAGGATGAGGTCAAAATGAAGTCACAAGTTGATGGACTGTGCTAAACAAATTTTTTCTTGTCCTGCTCTTTTCTCTTGCTCCTGCATTAGGAATGCATGCCTCTGAACTGACTGTGAGTGAGCTTTGTTAATGCCTATTGCACGCAGTGTCATTACTTGTAATGTCTTATTACCATTGACTCATAACAGGGGTTTCCAGTTTGGAAGGGAAAGGAGCAGGAGCTGGGTTGATGGTTCGTACTAAATACAGGATCAAGCATGAGGAAGTCAACCATTAATCCCATCTTCCACGAATTATCTAACTGTACATTACATTTTCCATCAATTACCCACGCAGTTAAACATGGCTAGGAGGTAGGTGTGTCCAGGAGGCAAAATCAATTAGTAGTTCCCCCAGTTAATAAATGTTAATAAATTTATTAGGTGGAATAAAATAGTTTAATGACATACCTCACTGACCATACAGTAAGTTATGAAATTAGAAATAGTCCCAGTTGTCTGTGTGTATATATAGTTCCTCCATATACTCTCTCTATATTTGTATTTAATATTGAAATTGCATAAGACATGCAAGAACCCCAAAATGTTTTACCAGATTTATCCTTCATGTGGATGAAATTAATCCCTGATGGACCACCAATGCCATTCAAGTTAGTAGGGGGAATAATGCTATTAAGTGACTTGCTTAACTAATCACAGTGGAGTAAAATTTCAAAATGGTGAATAGTGACAGTCAACCCATAGGATAAAGTATTTTAGACTGGTTTGAAAATGAGCCCTCTCAAGCTCTGCAAGGCCAGAGCCATCTTTCTGTTACAGACTTTCAGGGATTTATAAAATCAGTCTCTGTTTTAAATTAATAGTTGTAATAGGAAGAAATTTTTCCCCGTAAGGATTGTTGTAAATAGCAAAACAAGTATGAGTTGATTGTGAATAATTAATTCTGTCTGCATTCTACTGGATTGCTCGCCATCTTTTTTTGTTCTTGAACATTTCAGCTGTTCTATCATCTTATCCTGAATTTACCCCAGATCTACCTCCTGATCTGTAAAAGTGCATTTTCTTCCTTTTATTCTTGAATATCTGATTATGTTTCAGCTCTTAGTCTCATTACCTTGCATTCCCGTACACTGCATAATTCAGTTATCAGACCATCAGCTTAATTCATCCAAATAATTTCTAATTAATTTGCATTATTCCTCTTTATTTTCTGCATGTCTGACCGTATTTGTGCTGTTCAAAGTAAAAGCACAAAAACTAGGTATCTTGTATTCTCCTTCTTTTATGCCTTATAATCCCTTTCTTGAAGACTGTTCTGCATTAGAACCCTGATACTCAAATGTAGCATACACAGGAATCAAACCTAACTCTTTGGTTAAGGTTGTATAATGGCTGAAAAAAACTCCCCTGCTTTTATTATGTTTGAATTGAAAATAAAGAAATTGCTTGAGGTATTATTCTCTTTTTACACCACCTAAGGCACTAATGTACACTCCTTAAAATATAATTTAAAAGGACTATAGAATAATAACAATTTACTTCTAACTGAATGTTTTTAAACATTCTGTCTTTATTATTTTGTACCATTCACAGAGTTCTGTGAACAAACGGGGAAAAAACACAAATGAAACAAATCAAATAAATAGAAAAAAGATGGAGGACATAAAGCATGTCATTAAAATCCTGTTATTGCCATAAAACAGGGAACAAATCCCTTAAACTGTTCTTTGCTCTGTATTGCTTTTGTGTGTTCTCATGCTGCTTTTCATCAATTTCTGATGAAAACTCACTGATTACTGAGTGGCTGAAATAAGCACGGATTTTGTGAGCTTCTGCCATAAGATGTTAAATAATGTGATTCTTCAGAAAATAATGCACCAACAGGCTATTCAAAGAGCTTGCAAAACAGAGCGTGTAAGACTTGACCATCAGAAAGGATTTCTACAACGTTGATTCTTTTGTCAGTGGTAACAAAACCCTGGAAGATGAGGCCATGTGAGACATGCAGTTGTTTCCTCTGGTACCTGTGATGGTGTGTTGGCTCCATTCGACCATGGGAAGCCAGTGTGGCAAAGTGCAGCTTGGTTTTGTACCTTGATCCAGTGGTGGTGAGACAGATGCTCGCTAGAAAGGATAGTGTTCACACAATGCACAGATCAAAGTGGAGTGTGCTCCCAGTTACACTTGGGTAGGGCTTGCTTGGTCTGACAGATGCTGCACAACGCCACATTGTCTGTTGCAAAAGATGAAAGAACTTTTAACATTACAGTACCTCAGCAGTTGTAAGTTGTTGGGATCAAGTATAGCCCAAAAGAGCTCAACCAACGAGTCCTCTTAGTTGCCAGAACAACTTTTGGAAAGTTTGGTTGGGTCCAGCAGTATCTTGTGTTTTACTCTAAGACTTAGTCATGGCAAGTACCTGATACCCCACTGGAGTCAGTCCTTCAGAAGTGTCCTGCTTAGACCAGCAGAAAAGTTGGCCATAGACTTGCTTTTTCATGGTATTATTGGAGCTTGTTTAAACTCTTGCTTAAACTCTGTTGTGAAAAAGATGTTTTCCAGAAGCATCTGAAGACATAGGCCTCCAGAGGTACTCTGACTCCTGTGGAAGTCAATGGGGTTTGACATCTAAATGGTACTGACCCCTCTAACTGCTTTTGACAGTCTGGTTTTAAGATACTTTTCATGCTGAAGTCTACAAACACCCTCTTCTTTTTAGTGTTCCAGAACACAGTGTTACACATTATTGTGTCGTATTTCTGTTGAAAGGTGAAGAACTTGCAAGTTCAGGGTGGGATGGCTGGTTTTTCTTTTTGTGGTTGCAGTTGAATCATATTCATTCTGATTTTATGAACAGAGAAATGTTTTTATTGGGTAATCAGTTTCAGGGAAGAGGAGCAATTTTGAGTAGCGTGTTCCTGGAACTCTAAGTATTATGTGGAGGAGAACAGAGTTAAGGAATTCCCTCAAGCAGCTTAGTTTCTGTAAGTCAGTAGGTGATTTCACTAGCTGGGGAGCAGTGGGAAGAGAAAGCTACAGGAAATAATTCTCTTAGAAATTTTTCTTTGTAGCTTGATTTTCTATTGGAAAACAATGCTAATGTGACTTAGTAAAGAGTTTTACAGTTCTTGATGAATAAACACACAGTTACTGCTGTTCTTTGTTTCTCCTTCAATTTTACCTGTGGGCAAGAAGATCCCTCATATACCTTTGGAGACTAGGCCAACCTGATCCAAGCCCTGCACAAAAAGCAGCCCAAAGCCAGCCCTGGCCCAGGCACTGGCTGCTTCTTCCTCACCTGGCATTCCTTACCATCCAATTTTTCTTATAACATAAAATTATCTTATTCCGCTAAGAGTACCACGGTGCATCTCACCATTAGCTGTTGGAGCTAAGCCAACCAAAACTACACAGCCTGTCATGTGTAGTTTGCCTTTTCTATGATATGTTAGAAGCTTTTTAAACCAGCTTACATCAGAGAGTTGAACTGTGGAGGTCTTCCTGAAGCCTGTATTTCACTGGGGAAGAGGAGCTCTCTGATGGTGATGGCTGTTTGTCAAAGGAAATGTATGCAGAAAGTGGTGCCAAAGATCTACTTTGTAGTTAGGGTGGGAAAGCAAAGCCAATGTAAGAGAAATCTGTTGGGATGTTACTGTTATTAGACAGGAGGACAAATGAGTGGATAGTTCCTGCTTGTTTTCTTACAAAAAAAAAAATAAATAAAATAGTTCTCATCAGTGTTATCAGCTTAGCCTCAAAATGACTTTCCTCCCCATTATTGCTTATAAACAAACCTTTATCACAGATAGCTAGCCTGCTGAATTAAGACGCTGTATTAAACAGTATATTGCTTCTGTCAGGGCCGATCGGCTGTTTGTGCAGATAATAATGCCAACTGCAACCACAACAATCAGCTAGTGTAAATTAACTTAACTGTGTGAAATAATGCCTCCTATATCAGATTAGCTTGCTGAATGACTTTATCCTTAAATTAAAGCTTGCTGGGGCGTAATAGTAAATCATTTAAATGGTGCTGGGCTTTTCAGGTAATGTCTTCATATATTACTGTAATTTCAATTCGCCAAGGCATGCAGATGGCTGTAGTCTCTAGTTCCTTTTCTCCAAAGCCTCTCCCGTGCTGCCATTTTGTAATTACAGCGCAGGCATGCTGCCTGCTGCTGTTAGATTTCCCATGGTGCACCAGCAGCCAAGGCAATGTATTTTAAAATTATTATTCTTGTGTGGCCCTCATAACATAAATGTAAATCTTTTATGCTAACGCTGTCAGGGGTTTAGCACTAGGGCTCCAAGGTGCTCTGATGTAGAAATCACCAGCAATCCATCAACCAAATATCATTTGGGATCTGGCAAATTACTTGCATTTTGGGAGGATGGTAAGCAGAGCATTATTGTAGGGTTAGAGAGTGATTCTGTTACTAGGTGCTTGGAAGCCTTGAAGGTGTTCTTTATTTATTTATTCTGCCATTGTACATGGGTGTTTAAGTATGAAATTCTGCCCCAGCTCAAATGCCCAGTGTATGACTTGATGAAAGCTTACTGTACTTAATATGCTGAAGATAACATCTGAGCAAATAACAGCCTCCAAATTAAAAGCTTTAAAATATATCAACAAGACCAGACTAAGATAGATAGCTGTTATAAAAGCAATATAGAGAAAGAAATTCTCCTGGGTCTGTGCTGTGAGAAAGAATGGGATTATTTAGTCCTTCATACTCACGTGCAAAGGTTCAGTGATTGCTTGGTATTAAAAATTCAGGTTTTATTGCCTACTGTTTCATAATTTTTTTAATTTGCATTTTAAAAAAGGGCAACAAAATCAAATGGTTTGAGAGCCTCGTGATCACTGTTAACTCTGTGTGCAAGGTATCCTTGCCAATGAGTGCTCTGTGTGTTAGAGCTCTTCCTCAGCCAAAGGTGGCTTTGCCAAGTGCAGCTTCCTGACCGAGTGATTCCGGAGCACAGTAATGGGACAGACGGCAGTGAAGGTGCTCCCATGTATTTATGCAGTTGAGGATAGACTGAAATCAATGTAAGACCTACAAGGTAAATAGCTGGGCAGCAGCATTGTGTCTGTTCAGCTACAGGATGCTTATGCTGGGTTGGTATTAACTCAGGTGAACACTGCACTGCTCTGCACCTTTTGTGTTCTCTGACAGTGTGAGTTACCCATACACCACTGCTGGGGGATGTACCCTACCCAAATCCTGTTTTCCATGTCCATTTGTGGCAGGGCTCAAGAAAATAACCCGATCACAGAAAACCTGCAGGCTCTCAGGTGTCAGGCAAACACAGTCACTTCTGGAAGCAGAGGCCAGGCTGCCCAGCTCAGGTTTTTGTGCAGCATTGTGCATAAATCAGTCCAAGATTTTTCTGATACCGTTAGCCTTGGTTGGGTCTGTGTACAAGTAAAGATTTAAGAGCATCACTTCTCTTGCAGGGAGCAATAAAATTCAGCTGTTTCCATTTCTTCCACCTGAGCACTTCTGAACCTATGCACTGAGTTTTGCTTCTCCCATGGTAGTTTTAACCCCCTTGCAAATTGCAGGTCAAAGCACATTAGTCTTTTTACACAATGCACAGGTAGAGAAAACAATCCTAACATTTGTAAGCAATTGTGGCGTGTTGTAGCTCTGCAATTCCCAGGAAAGAACAGAAAAGTGCTGGGTCAATTGCCTCTTGTCTTTTGGCTTCTCTCCAAAATTTGCTTCTCTCGTCTTTTGGCAACCATCCAAATCTGCTTGGCCAACACAGAACAGAATATTTGAGGACTAGGCACATGCACTACTACAAAGTGATATTCCTTCAGTTTTGTATGGTGCTGCATGCGCAGTCTGATCCTCATGACCAGATCATTCCTCTCCCATCTGGAGAGTCAAGACAGCAGGCTCTTTAGAAGGTCCTGCTGAGCCCAATCTATTTCTCATCCTGTGCCAGAACATATCAGACTTGCAGCTGGATAAAACAGTGGGCTGTGCTAACTAGCTGATGTATTTAAAAACAGAGAGATGAACAATCAAATCTTCTCAGCGTGTATCTCTATAAAAAAAAATGACGGATGGGGATAGAATATTTTTTTTGCAGGCTGCAAGGAGCAGCAGAAGTCTCTGAGAGATGAGAATTCTCTTGAGTTCTGATGTGCAAAGTCAACTGTTAACAATGTAAATCTGGTAAAGCCATTTAAAACTGAAAAGCAGAGAAATGTGGTACAAAGGAAAAACATCAGAAGTCTCACCACTCTTGCTGTGCTCTCCTTTGATACCACAATAGCCGCGACTGGTTTTCATTCTGCTTCCTCCCTAACCTCTACTGGTTTCATGTCAATACTGGTTTAATGTGAATATTGGTTTTTTCCTCTGCATATCTCAACAATTTTGCCTTTTCTCTCCTGGAGATGGACAACATAACAATGCTATATTATTCTGATTCTAGTTCTTGGAATTTTTGCTAAAGTGTCCATATTGAGTGTTAAATACCAGCACTGCCAAGGTATTTATGATATTGATATGTGGTTCCACTCTGTTTCTGTGTCTCGGTTGGACTAGTGCTTTTCACATAGCATCATAACTCCAGCGATGGGATGGGTGAAGTCTGAAGTGAGCAGAACTATCCCCTTCAGCTCAGCCTGGTACCACTGCTTTTATCTGGCAAAAGGGTAGAGCAGAAGAGAACTGCTCTGCACTGGAGGTCTCTGGGTCATGCAGCATGGGGGTAACCAAAGATGCTGCAGTGGAAGGTGCTTCCGTAGAGAGAGGAGAACAAAACATCAACAGTGCTGACACCAGCATCACTGCAGGGCTCACTTGTGTCCTGGCTGGAAGCAGCTGTGTCCAGCATGGGACAACCCCTGCCATTTCCTCACAGAGGTCCATGCAGACCCCACTACCAACTCCTGGACAGGGACATCCCGTACGCTAGGCTTTCACAGCAGAAGGACTCTGTTCATGCTGTAGATAGGTACTACTTCTTCAGATTAAAGAGTTAAGAATTTGTTTTGAGAAAGAACAGCCTGTGCTGAATTAAAATTAAAATACTGACCTGACCCCATGCCAATCGCTCTGTTATGAGCAATCTAGGTGCAGAGTCTAACAAACATGGCCTGAAATGCTGCACATAGCACATCAAAAGTGACATGACAGGGTTGTGTATGCCAGGAGGTGAATTTATATGATGTTTCTTGCAACATTATTAGCAGACTTGAACATGAGACGATGCTGAGCTATACTCTTGAATACACTGTTCCCATATAGCCACTGATTGCTGTGTGATGGCTGGGAAGCCGACTCTTCCCTGTTACCTTTCTGCAGGAAGTACCAGCAAGTTTAACAAAGATATATGTTGAATGAGAACATACTTCAGCTTCCATTAGCTAGTCCTGAATAAATTGTGTGATTTAATTGAGAACAGAGTAATATGTAATGCAACAAAAGAACAATAGAAACTTCTGTGGTATTAACAATGATATATGGAAATAAATACACAACAATGCTAGAGACTAAAAAATACACACGCCAAAAAAATATTACATAAGCACGTGTGATGTGCTGCCTAATTGGGTGTTTTCTTCTCATTTCTGTGATTCAGTCATTTTTAAGTGGGATTGAAGCCAACAGTCTTCCTGGAGAAGACAATGGAAGACTGAGCATTGCTGCCTCAAAAATATTCTGAACATCTTGCTTCAGAGTCACCACTCAGGAAGGATCATTGAATATTAAGATCTACTTTTCTTCTTTTATCAGCTCTAGCAGAGTACACTCTATGTTCACTGTAATTTAACCACATTTAACCATAGCTAATTAGAGCTGGGAAAATGGGAGTTTTGCCATTGTTTTCAGTGGAGCCAGGATCTCTCCTAGCCTGTTTTTCTGCAGAGATCTAATACTCCCTCAGTGTGCTTAAGATTTTGATAATGATAATGACATAGCTGTATTATATCTCTGGGGGAGGAAGATTGCTAATTGTCAGCCATGACAAAAGTGTGATTACTCTTTAATTGTGTTCTTATAAAAAGGCATTATATGTATTTCCTGTTAATTGCCTAAGCACAAGAACTTTGCTCTGAAATATGTAAGTTTCTTGTGTCAAAGCCTATAATAAAGCAATTAATTTGGAGTAAAATTTTTGTCATAGCACAAAAAACCACCTAAGGCTTAATCTTCACAAGGTTGTACCCATAATTTTGGTAAAAGGGGTGCTAGTAGATATTCATCATAATCAACAGGGACCATAGAGGCTTTTCACAGAATCATAGAACGGTAGGTAATCAAATACCATAGTATTCTTTGTTTTAGATCCAAAAGATTGTTTTGAATCTAAGCAGGGTGCATTGAAGAACGTTCCCTGATGACTCTTCAGTGTGGGCTAACTGATCTTGTCTCCTTTCCTGTTAATCAATATTGTACTGTCCTGATATAAGTGAAGGTAATCCAGGATTTTAATGGGGTAAAGGGAAGAAGAATCTGATCCTCCACATTCATGTGTAGTCTACTTAATATTTTCCTCACAATTTTCTAAAACTTTTATTTTTTTTCCTGTAGAAAATAGGTTGGTTTTGTGTGCATGTAGCTTTGCCTTTTTCCGATGATTATTTACCATCCTCCCTACTGCTCTAACCTGAACAGAACTGGAAAAAAAGCAGGGGAGGGGAGAATCCTGTTGAAGTGTGTGTGTGATTTATTTACAACACTGATTGCTAAGGAAATAGATGGAGCAGTTAATGGAAGAACACCTGCTATTGGGTATTCATATGTCCTTAGTAAGCCTCCAGAATCCTAAAAAGATTTTATTATCATTAGCTAATTGAAACTGAGTTCAAAATACGAAATGATGGCTATCATTTTTCCTAGCACTAAAGCTTGGATTCCCTCCCCAGTCATTGTTTCTAATTGTAGCCTCATCTCTGATTGCATTTACCTTCTTTTCGCTAAGATCTGATGGAAAAATTTTGGTATATAGTGTTAATGGAGAGTAGATCTATTATTGCTAGTTACTGGAAGCTGATTTTCTGTAATTATTAATAGAGATCATATGGATTCCTCTTATTTATTAAAAATTAGACTAGTTCTAGGCTTCTAACATACATACACGCACACTACTTCTCCTCCCCCCTCATAAATAGCATCTTGTACAGTTATGGGTCTGCAGAAGTTGATATAATTTCTCCATTTACTGCAATAGGACCAGAATTTCACCTTTACATTTTATACAGATTTACAAAATACAATAAAGGAACATGCTTTTCTGTCTTTTTAGTTTGATTCTGACATGGGGACATCTGCCTTTAAACACATCTGCTGCATACATGAGTTCCTAATAAACTAAGTAGAGATTTTTGTGGATGGCAGGAGTCACTACTGTTAATGACCGTTTTTGAACATCAATCAAAACTCTGGCATTTTGAAAGGTTGACGTGCAGGCCTTTTTCTTAGCCTCCAACACCATCTTTCTTCCTGAGACTTGGTGATATTTTAAGAAATCTATCATATAACCTCAGCTGCTCTGGACAATTTCTTCTGGGTCTGGAATGCAAGAATCAGCAGCACACTATCAATTGTGCTAAAGATACTGACAAGTCATGTATTATGAGATTTGACCTCTAGCCATGATATAAGAAGCCTGTGCAATGTGCCTTGAATTTCTGACCCTGAAAAACAAATAAAGAACAGAAAAAGTGTTTCTTCAGCTTCACTTCTTATAGGAATGAGCAGCGAATAAGTGCCTTCTGGTTTATTGTGGGCACTAGTGGAACTTTCTTTTTCTATAAAGTCTGAAAAAGTATGTGCCCAGACTATGAAGAAGCAGAGAAGAATGAATAGTAGAACACGAAAAACATTGGGAATCTCTATATTCATCTCTCAAATCTAGATGAATATTTGGGGAATTTCAGACGACTGATGAAAAAGAAATAGCCCTCACTTCAATTTAATTTTAATCCTGTGAAAATGTCAGTGTGTTACAACAATGGTTTAGTGACTAACATTAAGATGAAAGTAATTATCCTATGTATGGAGTAGTTTCTCACGGGCAGTATGTGCTGAGAAAGGCTGTTGCTGTGGTCTATTTGGAATTTGGATATCAAACCATCCCAAACCAGCACACAACATGCATAATTGGAGAAAGTTGAAGGTGTAACTGTTGCTGTGTAGAATGGATTGTGTCGTGTGAGAGATGGTTCCAATAATAATTTTGTGAGCAATGAATCTTTAATGTTAAGGATATGCTTATCTGGCCACTATGTCCTTCAGTAAGAGAATGAGGGGACACTTGTTACAGGCTCTGACTCGTATTTGATAGAAAGTTTAGGCCCAAGAGTCCTGGCAACTTTGCAGGCTGCTTTTTTAAATTCCATTGCAAAGAAGGATTGCAGAGGCTTTTTATATGTGCTTTGCCTTTCCTGGCAGGAAGATAGCCTGGATAAATTGCAAACTATGCAAATGTGGTCTTGGAGCTGGTTTTGGGTGCAGCAAATGAAATGGAAAGCATTCTGGCCCTCATTTAACATTATTTTATGGTAAAAATGAGAAACCTTTATTAAACAATTAGTACAAGCACATATTAATTTTATACAACTCAGGGGTTGCAAACTATTATGGTGCACTAAAGCCTTTAATAGGTCTTCAGAAAGAATATGCTAGACTATGCAGAAAAGAAAAGACCCTGAGGATTCTTTATAAAATTGTTGTGAAGACTAATTGGACTCTGTTGCAACTAACGTATGTGAGGCGTAGGAAAATGTCAGATACTTATTTGTGTGGCTTATAGTACCTGTATTCAATAACTTAGCATACAATTGTGCAAAAGGGTTACTGGTTTCCCTTTCCATCTCTTCTAGAGTGCATCATGTGCTAAGCTAGAGACAGGGCATCTCCTGCTTTGCCAGTGTGCTTCTGACATTAGTTCTGCTTGCTGCTCGAGCATGGCTTTTATATTCTCAGACATGATCAGAAAGCAAATGCCAACATGGGAGACAGTCAAGGTTTTATGTTTCTGGTGTTGCATGAGAGCGAGGTTTCAAACTGATCCTCATGGGGAAGTGTAGTGCTCCCTTAGCAATTATGTCTCCTTTCTTTTTTTTGCTGAGATTTCCCAACATGATCATCTGAAACAAAATTAAATGACTGTGATATACTAAACTGAAGTGACAGAACAGACTTAGTGGGGGAGTGTACTGTAGTCCCTTACTTTTACTGCTTCAGAAAAAGTGTTGTTATAATCTCTTCATATAAAACCTCACTATAAGTTACAGCTTCTTAGTGTAGTTGGTAAACAGCCTGCCTTTTAGTCAAGTACATCTTTAAAAATATGATGCATCACCTTACAAAAACAGTTGAATATTTTTCCACAAAAATCCATTTCTTGTCCCATAAATAAGAATGTTAAATGATGGGTGCTTCCTACATTATACACATCCCTGGATGTGATGTCCTTCTTGGTAAATTTTTGTTAAGAAACAAAATACAATTTTTATTGAGATCAATAAAAGATTAAGGTGACAAAGTGATTTATTGGCTGTACTGAATGCTCATTTTTTCCCCAACAACACAACCAACCAAGAAAAAAACAGAAGATGCCATGAAGTGTTTTGTATTTAGCTTTGTTTTTACCTTGGGTCCTTGGAAAACTAGGAAAACAGAGCTAAGTCATCCATCAAGTCCTAAAATAGTGCTTAAAATGAGTAACTGCTGCTCTGGCCCTCAGACTACAACATATGGAGGAACTTATTATATGACCCACTACACACCAAAGTCCATGGAAATACTCCCATTAACTTCAATGAACATAACTCCAGTACTGCATAATGAAAGCAGGAGAAAAACCCATTTATCAGTGCATGAGAGGTGGTGCTCACCATCAAGCCTTTCTTTTGAGCTCTGCAAGGCTGCAAAGCCAGTTTGCCTCCTTGATGTATGATTTGATGTGTCTCTGAAGAAAACTTTATTTAAAAGCTCTCGAAGAGAAGCGGATTAAATGTCCCTGGAATAAGATCCCCTGAATGCGCTTTTTCCCTTAGGATTGACATCTCATATTGGTTTCCCCTTGTGTGAATTTAAGCAGGGTCTCTAATGAAGCAGTATTAAAGTCGTCGTTTCTGACTCCTGCAGCTTCTCCCCAGCGTTAGCAGAATTGCTTTCAGTGACAGATCCCACGTGAATCAGGGTATAGCAAATGGAACAGTGTTTTGCTGTGTTGCTGCCGAGTATTCCAGATAAGCTATCACCACTGGTGCTCCGAGATGCTCAGGGCACTGCAGGGGAAGCTTCAGAAGCACTTGAAACTGGTGCAAACTGACTGTCACTACGAGAATTTTTTACACCATCTATTGATTAAGTGACAAATATCTAAATCTGCTTCTGTCTAGTCTGGGAAGGAAATATCAGAGGAATTGGTTTGCACCCTCAGCAAAGTTGTTCGCACTTGGCTTCTGTCTGGCCATTGCTTCCAGCCTGAACCAAACGCCCAACTTAGAGTGCCAGGGTGAATACCAGCTCCAGCTGTCTTGTATTTCTGCAGATTCCATTGACTTGAAAATTATATTTCACATATATGCCAACAGATAGACCTTAGTGTGCTTGTTTAAGTGCATGAAGTGAAGTGGAATGCAAATTTGAATTATTTACGCTGGAAATATTTGCTTGAAAAGTTTTGTGTGAAGTGACATTGTATCAGATATATCCAAATACAGGACTAATCCCATACTTCTTGTGTAAGCTATAAAGTGTAACATTTAGCGTAGTTTTTCATAGCATGAAATAACATCTGAAATCCTAAAAATGGGATGCCAACTCCAAAGATAAGTAAAATTTACCACTTATATAAAAACAATTATCCACACCCTAATAAACACAGGTTCCATCAAATATATAGCATAAAACCTAAGCATTTATAACCGTTTATTAATGTAGTCATTACTGTGCTCTGCTTTTAAATAACATTTTAAAATTGTGTATTTTCACTGTGATATATTCTTTATCAATTTCTTAGAGCACCATTGCAACATTTTATATTAAATTTGCTGTTAACTGTGATTTCATCTTAATTTTTAATATCAGATCCTTTCCATTAGTTAATATTTTATGCCTATTTATTTTAACTGTTGTTGCAGTGTCCTTGAAATTGTTGATACCATTGATTGGAGATGAAAACACCTCATTTCATACAAAGTTTTGGAAAAGGCATGTTGTAAATGAGAAAGCTCAGGCCCATCTTCATTGTTGCAATCTTCTGTATGAGTGTTACAGAACAGAAGTGATTCTGCTTAAATCCTTCTGTCTTTTAGCAGTGAGATTCCCAGCCTTGTGACCCTGCACCAGATGGTTGTACCATCCATCAGCTACTCTTGTTTCTTCATGAGCTTGGCTTGTTTTCTTTTCTTTTCCTGCTGATCACGTAGGTTACTACCACCTGTAGAACGTATGGCAGGAGAGGAGGGCTATGTCATATGAGTGTGGCAGAATGAGGCGTTGGGTTCTGCGTTCTGTCTAAGCTGTTCCTTACTTTCTGAGGGCTGCTTTTCCCATCTCAACACACAGCAGAATTCCATGAACTTCAAAAGCATTGGTGCACCAGATTTTTGCCTGATGGTTATTTGGTACACCTAAACAAAAAGGAACTTTTGTTCACTGAACATACTGAGCGTCAAAATTGGGGATTTGGAGTTTATGCACTGATTAGGGTCAATCACTAAACAAGGTATGGAGTTGGAGTCCCTTATGTATGGAAAGTGTGGCCACCTAAATATCAATGAGAAATGCCTGGAGAAAGGACGTTTGTGAAACACACAGATGACTCACTGCTAAAAGCAAAATAGTGTGGTGGCATCAGACTTTTAAAATATGTAATAAAAAATTGACCACAGAAAGTACTTGTTATATGCTGCTTATTCTCATCTGGAATATATAGAGGATGAGTTTTTATCAAGTTTGGTCAGAGTTAAAGCAGCCATCTCTATATTGCTTAAAAACACAAACTGTCTGTTCAGCACACGTGTTTATCCAGCTCTATCAGAGCGGAAGAATATGTGGAGTGTATCTTTGAACCAGGCAGAATCTCAGCTGACAAAATAATCTGTTGGGATGATGTTGCTTTTGAGCATTCTGCATATTTAGAATGAGCTAGTTCACGTGTGCTTGTATGTATGTACAGTAGAAATGCTTGCATTAGCTGTCATGCTTTTTGGAGTGTCCCTGCTCCTGAGTCTAGCTGTGAGAGGTAACATGGTGTGCAGCTTCAGTGGAAAGCTCACTGGAGCTTTCTTGTAATGGAGAACAAAAGGAAATGGAGTAGAACAGGGCAGTCAAGTCCAGTTTGCAGTTTGGTGTTCTGGAGACCAGTTTTTGCATTTAATATTCCTGTATGACTGTTGGTCAAGTCGTTTACATCTCTGAGCCTCTGTTTCTCCCACATTAGAGGAGCTACTAGCATTGGTTTATTTCACAGATACAGGTTTTGAGGGTAAAAGCAGCTCATAACTGAATTTTTAAAGTTCTATTTTAAATTGTATGGCTGGTACAATGATGAAATAAAAACAGGGTGATCGTAATTATTGAAAATTTATTTTTTTTCCCCTGAGATAAATGTATTAATTTGGCTTAGCTATGCATGCAAAATTCTGGGAATGGAAGCCCATGCGAATGCTGATTGCTTCTTTGTTTGGCATGTTAGCCTGGCCAAGAAGCCCTGTGACGAATGTTTGTGAAATACATTTTTATGTCTTAAGACCATACTGGATCACAACTAGGGAAGATTCTATCTTATTCCAAAGTGTTATGCAGGTCCTTAGCAGAGATTTGCAATATAGACTGTCTTTCTCCCACATCATTCTTCACAGGGTCTTCACCTTTCAGTTTGGTAGAGGCAGTAGCTGCCAGCCTAAATGTGCCAGTTTTTTTAATCCATCTACATATCTTCCTGCTGAGATGAACACTTTTTCTTCTCCATCTTCTCTTTCTTACTGCAGAGAGAAAGGCATATCAACATTTTCTCTTTATGCATCCTGTGCATGTTAATGAACATGTGTTCTGTATTTTGTTTATTCATTTTGTGATGCTTTCCAATGGGATAGTAGCCAAAAGTATGTGTAGGAAAATGTTAGTGACAGCATGTGAATTGAAAAGTCTTTGCTCATAGATGGTCAAATGATTTTGTGCATCATTTTGGAAAGAGCAAGAATAACTTCAGTGTTTTGAGGAGCACAGAATTATTCATAGCAAAATATGTGCAGATGTGGAAATCTTATCTATAGCTATTTTCAAATTTATTGCTTTTTAATCATTTGAAACTACATCCTTCTTAAAACAAGATTCAAGGGAAGTCGCAGACTGCTTATTAGTGTATATGTGTTTATTGGAGGAGGTTAATAAATAATTTCTGTTTAACTAAGGCCAATGAGACATTCAAAATAGCACTACTGTTAATAATTGAAAGTTAAAACAAATCTATGACTGTGTTGCCAGGATTGCAGAAAACAATGAATCATGCATTTATTATTTTAACTGATATGATATAATCAGCAGGGAACTCTTATTTAGAGAGCTGGTTAGTGTCTGCTGTGCTGGTTAAAGCCAAATCCAGGGTGCTTGTATTAATTCAGCTCATGGAATGAGTCTAATGCATAGAAATCAGAAGGCAGAGAGAAAGAGAACAATGTGAGTGTTTTTATATAAATTTATATTATTTTTTTTTTTAGAAACAGGATACTCCTTATTTACATATATTATTTGGCTTGGTTAAAGAGTAGTAGTGGAGGACAGAGGATAAATAGAAGTCACTTTCCTAATAGAGCTGGGTTTTGCATTAATGCTGGGCAAGACTTGTGCTATAGGGAGGTATTTTGAAACAGGACAATACCTAAATATCCTTCATACAGGTGTCATTGCAGGAGGATATATCTCTTATATGCACTTCATATAGCTGCCTGAGAGGGAGAGTAGCAACAATATCAGATAACTGTTTAAGATGGGAAGTGAGATTGCAGGTGTTCGTGGTCTCGATATTTATGTATTAATTACTCAGATTTGCACAAAAGTAAAACAATTTAACTAACTCGTGTAAAAAAAACCCTATAAGCCAAAATGGCTGTGGATATCAAAGATCAATCTGCTCTGTTCCTTTCTTCCCATATAAAATTCTACTGACTCCTCCTTGGGGAAGGAAGCTACCATCGTAAAAAGATCAGATAAAGAGGGGAGAATAATAATGGCAACATTAGCAAGAAACTCTGGGTAATACCACTACTTCTGCCACGGTATCGCTGTCCTCCCTAGCAGGTTCCCTGAAGCAAGATGCAATATATCTCTTAGTTTGAATATTTTGTTTCCAGGGGCACATCTGCTTTCCTTTCATGTTATATTCAGCGTTACCTGTTTATAACAATTTTTAAAAAATTATTTTCCAGCTTCTTGATATGGTACAAGAGAAACAGAAGCTATGTATCAGTGTAACGATAAAAGGCATGAGGAAAAGGGGAAAATAATAATTGGTTGCAAATCAAGTTACAAACCACAAGCAAAAATAAAAGTGGAAGAGAGAGGGAGGAGAGTTTTATAACCTCAGTAAATAGCAGGAATTACAATGTGCTGTGTATGTTTGGCTTGTACTTTTATACTGAGTTGGTGGATAAGGATATTTATCTGATGTTGTTTGCTCTACACATAAATTCTTCTGATTTAGATGATAGATAGAAACCATTTATACAGATAAACACAGTAGGGGTCTAAACTTGGATCCCTGTGGAACACCAGATGTGAGTAAATGAACATTTGATTTTCCTTTTGTCTGATTTTGACAACTTGATGGATAAGGAACCATCTCCTGAATTCCCTTAAAACCTGATAGTGCTAATGCAGATAATAACATAGAGTGAGATATGATATTTATTAAATCTGCTCTCTAAATATTAATATGACAGCAGCTGTGATCTTTCTACTCTTTAACTGTACTCTTTAAGCACTGTGTCACTTGCTAACAAAGATAAATGCACAGGGCTGATGTAGGTGGTTTAGGACCACAGGGACATTCAAATACTTAAGATTCATGCAATTTAGAAATTAATATTCTACATCACAATTGATTAAATAAAAAGAGTGTGAGAAATTTCCAAAATTGCTTTTAAAATGGAAACAGATTGTGTGAATGGAATGAAAAGCAGCTATGTTAATTCCTTTGTCCATTGTCCCAGGTGGATCTAATGCTAACCACTGAAGAGTGTATTAGCAAAAAGGAGCTTTAGTATTTCATAAGTTAGAAATATCTTCTCTGAAGTGTCAGCAGTTTTATATCCATTTTTCTCTCCCTCTCCATTTCCTCCATATCTTTGAGATGAAAGTCTTACAGAGGAGGAGGCCACCAGGGGCCATGTCTTGGCCAGGTGCTTTTATTCACTATGTCATGTCTTTTCTGGAGTGAACTGTCAAATGCTCTTGTAGTTCAAGCATTCTCGGGTGGTGGGAGTGACTTTCAGTGCTGTGACTTCTTAAGCTAAACTAACCAACTCCCTCTTGCCAAAAAAGCCCATAAGCCCAGCACTTCTCCCAGGTCACATGTGCTTCTTATTTATTAGCCCAGTTTGATTGACTTTGGCTGAACTGGGCTTCACATTTATCAGTGAAAGTACAACAAGGATCAGTACCGAGTTTGGCACAGGTGATAATTCTACTTTCTTCTATGTCACATAAATCCCAGTCTAAGGGAACAGGGAAAACTGAGACCAGTATCACCTGGGCTCTTCAGAAGGGCCACTGCCTTGAGCAGTTGGTTTGTTTATATCTCTGGAAAAGAGCTACACTGTCCAAACACAAACTGTGGAGCTTTGTCCACATTTGTATGGAGCTTGAAGGAGCCGACCATGTGCAGCTTGCGCTGAATACCAGCAGAGCGTGAGGTGGTATTTAGCATCAGTGGTCAGGCAACATTTGGAGTCTCACATTAGGTGCTTGCATTTAGTTTTGCATTTAGTTGTGTTTAGTTTCATACATGTGGAAGAATAGGCCTCATTTGTTTCATGTCAACTTCTCTGGAAAGAAACAGCCCACAGAAAAAGCCCCACTGTTTACACTAGACTAAATTGCCGAGATGACAGATTTAAGAGGAAGAGACTTCTTGGAGGCTTTCTTGCTGGATTCATTAAAGATCTTTCAGCTCAGCTTTGTCCAGCTAACTGTCCTGATTTGAGCTGTTACACTTCTGGGTACCTGTTAATCTCTTCAGTCGGATATTTCTGATACTGCAGCATTTGTGGGTATTGCAGATGGGCAATAGCTACCTTCTACTCCATGGCAGCATAGTCTCGCTCTTGAGGAGATAGGCTTCATGCAGAAGAGCCTATAAAGCTGCACTATCAGTCCCAACTTGAATATGTTGATTAGTGATTTCATAGTGGATTCAATAAACACAGTAGCGGGTACTTAGAATAATTCTACTGTTAGGGATGAGAAGCTAATTGGCTTTGAAGAAAATAACCCCTACACAATTTGTACCACTCCACTGATCTGAAACTGGACCATGAATAATTGAGATGGTATGAAACACCTACTGCCTCATGCTCACAATTTTTGGATCCATTAATTCCTACAGTGTTTTGTACCTACCTACAGGAGGATGTTTCAATAGCTTAGTTCATTATAAACAATTCAGCCCCATTTACTTCAGAATTTTGTGGTTGTTAGGCCATAAATGTGTAGAATGTAAATTTGCAAACAAAGGAGCTTGGAGAGAGTGACACTTTTCTGCAATCCACTGTTCAGTATGATGGTAAAGATTTGAAATTTTATAAAAAGAGAAACCACATTTTCACACAGATGACTGTACAGTTATGCTTGAGTCTAAATGTGAAGAAGGTTTTGGATGGTAGATGCTTTAGGGGGTTAAGGTTTTTTGTTTTGTATTGCTTTGCATATTTTTTTTTTGAGGACATAAATCACAAAAACAAAATCCAAGCTTGTATGTTCAATTCCAAAATGAAATAGAAGTTTGTGAATTATGGGAGTGCAGAGTTTGTGGCCAGTATAATTACATTTGATTCTATACAGATAAAAATCAAGTGAATTCTGTTTCATTCAGTAAAAATATTATTTGACATTGTTATTGCTGCTCCTGTTCTGCTTTTTAGAAAGGGGAAGGAAGGAGTGTCCTGGTGCTTGTGACATAAGGTTTATAAAAACTTCATAGTCTGGAAATCCAAACTCCTGTAAGGAAATTTAAACCTGCTGAGGGCTTCAGTTTCTTGGTTTTCTTTTATGGATCCCTTACAAATAATCCTCAGATGCCTAAGAGTAAACCACTAGAAAACTACAGTTACAGGTTAAAGTAGTCTCGATAGATAAAAATATCTTGTTTAAAAGGGAAACTTTCTCCATCAGATCCAGTAAATTTATATTAACCTCAATTCTTCAGCCAAACTAGCAACAGAGTAATTGCTAGGAAGGACAATAATTAGAGTTGTGATGTTAAAAAAGGAAACCTTCTTGGAATATTGAAGTCTTCTTTTCACCTGGCATTTGATTCCACTTTTTTTACTGGCACAAGTCTGGATAAGAAATTGTTCATTGGAAATGGTATCCTGAGTGAATAACAGTTTCTGTGAATGAAGTGGACTCACCATATTTTCTGTCTGGGTCCACAAGAAGCTGATCCAGTCTAATGGGTAGAGAGAGCAGCAGCATTATTCATAGCAATATGTAAAGTACTCTCTTGGGCTCACCATACGTTTTATCTTTCATTATCCAATTGACACTCTTGCATGGGTAGATTCATTCTCTGGCAGGGAATACCACAGGCTATATTTCTATACTTTTTCTCCTTCCATCCAGGCATTCTCTCAGTGCCTGGGTAAATCATCATGTTAAATCATTAATAGTGAAGAAAGGCATGCTACGTAAGCAATTATATACTGATTAATGTCTAAGTTAAATCCCTCTCTTCAAAGATATTGCTGACCTGCTGAGTATCTCCATCATATTCATTTCCTTTGTTCTTTGGTGGCTTAGCAGTCCAAGTACAAAGGCAGGAGTGTTCTTAGGTTCAAATCCTCATGCACAGCACTGAACGTGCACAGTTGACTTTCTTTCCCAAAATCAACATGGGAGACACAAGGGCTGAAAATCTTCAGTAAAACTTTATCTAGCTGGTAAAATCCTGTGTGTGCCTTCAGAGCTCTCATCCTTGTTAACATCATGGCAGTTCCAGTGGTACTAGCAGTGATGGGAGCTCTCCCAGAGATGGGCCATTAGTGCTGACAGTACTACATCAATTCAGCCTGCTGTGAGTAAGTGCAGATGACATGGTGCTTAAAATGTGGGCAGCCATAAGTGCTTTTCTCCAGTGGAGCTCCTGGTGTTACTACTAACATGGAAACCAAACAGGCATTGGCTCATGTAAGAATGGTTTCAATCACTTTGTTATCCAGGTGTTAGAGTCTGTACGACTCAGGCAGGGAAACAAGAGAATAAGATCCTGACTGGTGAAGCAAGGTGGGATTCAGGGGAAAGATTGTATTTTGGTGTTTTCCTAGTGATAAAAAGAAATAATGTATAAAATACAGAATCTGATGAAATTCCCCAAGGTGTCTACGATGCTCAGTCTGTATAAATATAATGGGAGCATCTGTAAAGTTACTCTACAGGTGAAATTCATTCTGAAGCGGTACCACGTTAATCCTTATGTAATTTACTGTAGAGTGGCCTTCCTGAGCAGAGGAGGGCACCCTTGATAGACACTCACTAAAATAATGAGCCTCTTTTGCTGCTTTGTACTAATAGTTTAAATGCATCGATTTCCCCTTGCTGTATGTGTAAATGTTTAACCACTTATACCCAAAAGTGTGCACACAATGGTGACCTTACACCATAGAGATGTAAGTCTCTGCTGCTAGCTCTTTGGAATGTAGGTGGTGCTTTCTTCTTGTGCTGAGGGACAAACTACTGCAAATAGTATTCACTTAGTAGCTAAAATGAAAAAGGAAATACCAACATTGTGTATTGGCTGACAAAAAGAAATATTTATAGGACATTTGCATTGGTAGTATTTTTAGACATTTTCTGGTTTTAAATCAAAAATAAATATTGAAAAATGACTGACAAGTTCTACCTTATTTACTCCAGAAAATAAGAATCTAAGACCAAACTCTTTCCCTTATCTGTGCTTCCTATTCCTTTGCATTGGGATTATGTGTTCCCTACTAGACCAATGCCTAGATGAGAGAGCACGGTTGGGTAGAGTTGTGCTGTAGTCAGGACAAAAAAAGTGGTAGCGTGCTAAAGGGTATTTTCTGTGGTCCCACGTGGCCACTCTGCATGAACAAATGGTAACGTTAGAAGTATGGTTTTGCAAACCCTCCTTGTTTAAAGCTTACTCCTTTGTCACCAAGGTTCAGATCTCTAACTTTGGTATGCAGGTATCAACCTTTGATTGCCAGGAAGCGTGTCCAGATATGTAGTAGAAGTGAAAATTTATCTTTTAGCATGGCCAGGGATACTCATTCTATCAGACCCATTGAGGTGAGAAGCTATCACTTCAGAATTGTTAATCAAGCTGTCTTTTGTGCTATTAGTGCTAAAATATTCATTGTATATTAGTTTCTGATTATACCGACATCCTGCGCCAGGTTCTGTTATAGCCCAAGGACCACATTGAATTGTAGAGTTGAAATGGAAGTTGAGTGTATCTTCAAAGGTATTCAGATGCTGTACTGAATGCAAGCCCAGCAGGAAAGGATCAGTTCCTTTTGCTTTGTTCGATGAATTTTTATTGTTTCACGCATACAGCTCTGTGCATATTTAACAATATTCACTTTGTTTCTTTAGAGGTACAAGTTGTAACGTTACTTGTGAAAGAAACATTTCTCTGGAACTTGAACTCTGAGCTATAGTATTTCAGCTGTGTTGTCTGTTTCTTGGCAATGCTGATTACCTGTAAATCCTCTTACATGTTTTTCCGATTGAAGTTATTCAACACTTGGCAAAGTCTGGCACAGGGATTCCAGAAATGTTGTAGCTATTCTTTTTATGTGGTATTTGAGTAAGAATTTTCAGTCAGTCATCATGAATCACCATAGTAAATTGTGCTAAGTTTGCGCTTCTTGAAAGTGCTGCTACTCTTAACACTTCCTCATCTCCTTCCCCCAGCACCTTTTAGCACCCTACCTCTGTTATCCGGCTAAGAAAATCTATATTCTGTGCAAACTCCACTGTAGTAGTAGTAAGCAATGGAGTATCACAGGCAAAATCACTCAGGTAACTTATGGTGTAGGGCTCTCAGTCACACTCCTTATGCTCCTGCAGAAGAGACTTGTTCATTGCCCTATAGCCTTCTTACAGACAGTAGCCAGCCAGCCTGAGAGAGAGGTCCTGGCTGTGCACCCTGGCTCAAAAGCTGCAGTCCCTGCTGAGGTCCACCTGATTGTTCCAGGGGGTGGAGGGAGGAGGTTTTCTATTAGCTCTTATCCCAGTGCACAGGCACATGTGCAGGATAAAGGAGAGCATTAACCTTCTGGATGAGCTCAATTAAAGTCAACAGAGAGTAGAAAAGGAAGCACCTAAAGTGTTACAGTAGTCTGGGGTTCATGGGTCTGGAATAAATGAAAGAATGAAATATTCAGTTGCTGCACTAAGACTTTCTGCAGAGAACATTTTATTGCACACAATGTTTCTCCCTCTCACGTTCATTTTCTCCAACATCAGATGTTTATTTTCATCTGATGCTTTAAGGTGAAAAGGTCCATTAAAATAATGAAGATTAATGTCTAAACATATTTTTCATTCCTTCTTTCTCTTCTCCTCCTTTTCTCTCCCTCTCTTGCACACAGACAGGTATTTCAAAAGCATAGATCAAAAGCACAAAACAAGATCACCCTCCAGATAAAGGTTCCGGAGCATGCCAGAGTTTGAATTACTGACTGGGTAGATTACACCACTCTTGGTGTTTTTTAGAAAAGGCTGGCTTATAGGAAAACTAACAAGTCCTTTCAGACTTGCAATGAAAGGTGAAGGTACAGGGAAGTAGCAATAAACAAGTAAGATTTTAAGGCTCCAGGTATTCTTGAGGGGAAAATGTGGCAGGGGAATAGAGGACACAAGAAAAGGGAGTCCTGCTCCAAAGGAACAGTAAACAGGCTATAATCAGTCCAGAAGAGACATAAAATTAATAGCAATTTTAGACAAAATATTCTCTCTTAAGTGATATTTGGAGAATATTATGTCGATAAATTCAATGTCTTTTTAAAAGTCTATTAATTTCATCAACTTCCTCAATGATTTGTGGAACAGGATGTCTCGTAAATAGCAGTGACTCTCAGGACAGCTACAGTCTCTTGGTTTTATCATCCATGCCTTTGACTAATTGTTTCAGCTCTTTACACCTCAGTTTTTCTTCCTTTCACCCCTATTTTACCCTCTGTCTTTTCTACTGTAGCTTGTGCACCATTTGAGAGAGAGTAATATACCTGTAGTATACCTACCATACAGGACTTGATTTGAGCTGGTGCTTCAAAATGTTTTCATAATTTAAAAAATCCCATTTGTGTATATTTTTATTAGAACAAGTTAATAGACCTTCTAAATCTTTATTTTAGTGATGTTCCCTTGTTATGGTCAAACTTACAAATCAGGCAGTCCATCCTCTAAATTGCTCTACTCCTTAATAAACTGTTAATGTTAAAAGGGAACTAATCACTTGTATTACATTGAATCTGTTCGTGAAGCAGAAGTTGTGGTAGTAAATTCTGAGGAAGAGAATTGAGTCTTAGGGGAACCAAGGCTTGTTCAGTTTGTCAGAAAGGCGAAAAGCGTAGATGTAGGTTGTTTCATGAAACACTGCAGAGAAGTATGTTTTAATCTACCCATAATCATGCATTAACCTTTCTGATCATGCTGGAAATACTATAGGCTCCGTCTCACAAGCTTTCTTGCTTTCATGGATGGATAGCATTTACAAGCATCTATATATTTCTCTGCTAAATCAAAACCCAAAAGGTCTTTGGAGCCGAGATGTAATCTATATTCTCAAAACTGCAGGTCCCACTAAATCCAGAGAAAATGGAAAGCAACTCAGTTTTTATTTAGAAATGCAAAGCAGAGCAAAAAATAAAGATTTCATTTAATTTAAATTAAAAATTAAGGATTACCATATTGGTTGCCAATTAATCAATTAGCAAAAATTACCAATTGATGGTAGGCATTGAAGCTACTCCTGTGCAGCCAGAACCAGAAGAGCGTGTCACAAGGATAGAAAGAAAAAGCAAAGATGTGTTATTTGGTAAGAAAGTAAAAAATCAGAAATCTTAAAAGGTATTGCATTGGTATTGAACAATGAAAATGACTATGTGAGTGATGCAGCAGAACATGGCAAAGGTTTGTGAGATGCCATTAGTTTATCTCAGGGTCTTGAAAAATGTAATTTTTTTATTGCTACTGTTTTACGACTTATGCCCAATAATGTTTTTGATAGGCAGAATATTTCCCAGATCTCCAAGGAGTGGTCCAGACTTCACAGTTTAAAATAGATGGGGAAAATATTCAGGGAACATTAACTTCAAGCAGGACTTTCTGCTCTGATTGACAGAATTCATTACGGAAGGTGTGTTAGAGTTTTCGTGCTCTTATAACTGCTCAGCTGGACTTTAAGCCTCACTTCTCCAAGCGTGATTCAACTCAGCCCCCTCTCTGCCCTGTACTGGCAATTTTTTTCCTGGTCTCTATGTGGCAACTCGGAAAACTAATTTTGGTTTTCTTAAACAAAATTTCTTAAACAAATTTCTTAAACAAGTTCCAAAAGTTATTAGTTAATCCATTCGAAATATAACCTGATCTGAGAAACAGTCTTTATTTCTTCTGCTCTCGCTCTGTCTTTGCCTGTTGAGGTTGGAGGCTCCCCAGAGACCAGTAGGGTCCCTTGTTGTGCATTGTCCCAGTTTATAGATATAAGGACCACAGGAAATTCTGCCATATCTGCTTAGGAATCACCAGGATTTTTCACATCCCATGAGGGATGTCCCAGGATGACTCTCAAAAGCATGATGAAATCAATCACTAGAGGAGGCAACTCTCTTAGCAATGGCAAAAAGTGTACTGGAAGATGTGGTGTTTGGGGACATCACCAAAAAAAGGAATTTGCCTACTTACCTAATAAGGCACATCCTGCAGTTTTCCTGGAGGGCTGGCTAGGAATCTTAAGTTGTTCTTTATTTATTTAAAGGCTTTATTTAAAGAATTGAAGCAACAAGAAATCTCCCCAGGCATTTCCAGATGCAAAGATTCCTGAAGTTTGGGAGTATTTCAAAGTTGTTTGAAGCTGATAGATCTTCTTAAATGCTTGTGACCCACTTGCAAGTCAGTTCTTTCTAAATGGGAGGCGTACTGTTAGGTGTTTACCCACCAGCTGCTCATACCAGACTGCTTTAAGGTGATGCTCAGAAGAGAAAGCTCACACAGGCTAATGTCAATTTCAAGGTCAGCCTAGAAAATTGTAAAGGTCCTTATTGGCCTTAAAAAAAAAAATAATCTATGAATCAATAGCAAGTGTTGGCAAAAGGTCACTGGTCACAGATAAAAGGGTAGCTATCAGCCCATCTAGCAGAGCTACTAACACTTTTTTATTACAAGGAGGTTAAAATCCTACATTTGGTTGACAGATATTGTTCAGTCACTTTTCTTCCCCTTGAACTGTTTCATGCAGATGTTTTCTACCTGTAGGCTGCTTCTGAAAAATTACCAGCTACTCCAGAACGCTGTATAGAGCTTTCTGTGAGCCCATCCCAAATGCTTCCCAAAGTATTGTGCAACAAGCAGTAGAGCAGCTCTCCAGTCTGAGTGCCTTATGATTTATGAATAACTATGGCTTCCATTAAGCTGCAGAAAGGGGATAGTGTGTTTCACCCTGTGCTGAGAACCCCATTTGTTTCCGTTCCTGTCAGCAGTTTGCATAAGTGAATGATTTTATTTCATGTGAGAGAGAAGGCAAACACACAAGTTATCCCAGCAGTGGAAGATTTGTCAAATAAAGCTTTTAATAATGGTGTTATTTGACAGTTTTATAGTGCTTCAACTTTCGAGCAGTTTGAAGGTGGTAGGTTTTCAATAAAAATTAAGTCCTTACCTAGAAGAAACTCGGTCCCTGTTGTTTTAAAAGAACTAGTCTTGGCTGCATTGGAGCACCTTAATCTACTATTGAAAGTAAATCTCAATCCTTTTCTGTATTAATATATCTCGCAATCCATCATCAGTAGGTGTTCTGTGTATTTTTTTGCCCTAGTATATCAAGGTGGCCTGATAAACCACCTTCCTAACCAAACTTGTTGGGTGATCATTATGTTTCTCACAAGAATAAATTATCCAGTGCAGTTCTCTGCAGCTTACTTAAATAGTCCAGCAGTGTTTCCAGTCACTCTTACTTATTTCTTTAATTTGTTTAAGGGGTCCAGTAAGTTATTCAGGTGAGGAGAAAAGGAACAGAGAAGTTGCTGGTTTTCACAAGGTCAGAGTTAATCCTATCTGTGTTCATAAATCATTGTACATCATAGGATAAGCACGTGGTGACTGAGAACATGTTAATAGAAAACCAGTTCTGCATTGAAAGTTCCCTTGCTTAAAGGAGGGATTTTCAAAAGAACCTAAAGCTGCCTGAATTTCCCTGCCAGCTAAATAAACATGAGTTTATTTGAAGTAGTAATATTATTTATAGATCTGCTACTTTTGTTACAGAAGTTGGTTGATCTTCACCATTCTACAGAGAAGTTAGATTTTAGTACAAACCTTTTACAAAACAATTTCTGAGAGAGAGGTCTATAACCTTGGTAAGTGTTTGATTTGGGCAATCAGAATAATAAACAATGGTATGAGTAGAAGCGGCATACCTTAGATTTAAATGATCTGCCCAAATCCACATATAGAGATGTTGTGAGAGCTAAGATTTGTTGCAGAGAGATCCTGCCTCCAAATAGTCTTACAAGCTAGCCTTGCACAAACTAGCTCTATTAAGCACCGAGCTCTTTCTCATGCTTAGGAATTCAATTTATATATCGCTATACCAACTGATATTACAGGAAAAGTGCTCAGCTGGTATATACCTGGCAAAATTCATTCCCATCCTTTGCATATCAGACAGAACATCCTGCCTCCCAGCAATTTCAGCTGAGTTTCAGGAATCATTAGGATGAAGCCTTTCTACTCAATATTCTCATTAGCAGTGTTGTTAAAAATCAAACACGTGTATGGCATATTTTCAAATGTGGTGCAATAGGTTTTGTTCCAGAGATACTGCAGTCTGGTTCAGTAAACAAAATGAGCAGAAGACAGGAGCTGGAGGGAGGAAGGACAAAAAAACAGCAACAAGATTGTTAGCTGATGTGCCGCTGAAGCTCTTTTTACAAGCTGGTGTCTCCCCTAAGAGGACTTAGGGGAAATTTTATTTTCTTATTTTCATTAGAATTTGCTGAAAAATATCTGTTAAAGTTCTTGAAAGAGATTTTTCTGTTCAAAGGCTTTGAAAGTTGCTTTAGAAAGAGTTATTAGTTAATTATGCTAGGTCCTGTCCTGCTGCCTCCCCTTCCACTACTCAACTGGGGGGTGCCAGGATGGCATGGGGAGCACCCATGTGGTTAAAATCAACCTCTGCTTAATCCCAGGGGAACCCCTCTCACTGTTGTCTGATGACTTTGATTAGCAAGGATCAGTCATTCAGTGTTCAGCAGCCCTTTCCTATTGTCAAGCCCGGGAGAAGAGAGGGACAGAGACTGGGTTTTATTTACTGATGGGTTGAGTCAAAGCCCCCAGTCTTCCCATCGACTGTGAAAGTTGCATGGCATCTTGGACTTGTGTTGTTGTATTGTTTTTTTTATTTTATACACAGTCAACTCAGAGTCTCCTCATCTCTCTTTCTCCCACAGTGCTCAACTCCTCTCTCTCATCACAGAAAAGTGACAGGAACTTTCCTCTCTTATCTGTCTCTTACTCTGTGCTCTCCTCCCCCTCCTTCTCATTCTTTACCTCCCTCTGTCTCTCTCATTCTCTCCCCTGCTGCTTTCAGATGGCTGGCTTTGCTCAAGGTCTGCAGGCTGGCATAGAGCATGCCTTGAACAATATGTTCCTATTAAATTTGCCCTCTCTCATTGCTTCCTGAAATTAAATTGAATTCTACTCTCAAGTTTGTTTGTTGAAATAGCATAATAAAAACATCCCTGAATGCAATCACATTTAATCAGAAAGCTTTGCAACATTTGTAATGATAAAACTCTATTTAAAAAAGCCTTGTTCTAGTGTTTTACCAAGAAGAATAAGCATGTTTCTTATTTACAACTGAAACTAATCTCTAGAAGTCCCTCCAAAGTCTGAGTTCCCTCCATGGGTTTACTTCCATGGCTTTCACACCACTTTGGTCATTCCAAGATCACCAAGATAGACAGAAACAAAACGCAAGTATTTTCAGTCTTAGTACTGAGCTTTATTTTGTAGTTCATTAAGATTCAGACTGATAGTGATTCCTTGTATGTAATTGATCAATATTAGTATGTTTTGCATTTATGCTAATGGCTGCATTAAACTTATTGTAAGATTGTTAGGTTTGAAACTAGTCAAAAGCCTCACAAAGAGGGTTGGACCTTAAATTGGATAAACACAGATCACTGATTTTGGGGTGCTGAGCCATTTTAGTTGTGTCAGTGAAAGTAAAGAGTTTTCAGCACTCCTGAAATGCTAATAGTTTGAACATTTCAGGATCAAATTTGTGACAACTGGACAAGAAGGTATTCATAGATTTGGGAAATAAGTGTATAGAATAGTATGCATTGCACAGCTTAAAATTGTTGTGGTGTTAGAAAGCCACAGGAACATTTTATTGTTTCAGAAACAGTAATTTTTGATTTTACTACAATTTGAAACAAAACCACAGCAGTATCACCATGATAATTTATAATAGGATATATTTAAGAGAGAAAAGACATGTAAAAATTGGAGATAGATCACCCTGGAAGGTCCTGCAGGTTTGGGCCACTCACTGGCAATTCCAACGTCTCAAAAAGTAGAACACTGCTGCAAGAATATGCAAAACTCCAGAGCCATGCAGAGCCTCTCTTGTGTATCCTGCACTTCTTTTATATGCTGAAGACATCTTGACATCAATGGGGTGTTTTCAGAGCAGGATATGTTTGAAGCCTTAATACAAATCCATTGTAGAGAGGAGAGGAAGATGTCAATGTTTGCAACAGTTTGACAGATCTTTTTCCAGGAGTGCTTTGGAATACTCAGTGCTCATCTTTTTTATTACAAATGGTGGTGTTCATCAAAGCAGACTGATGGCCAGTTATGATTTTTCAGTAGTTTGCCTGGAATTTGTATTTGTTCCCTTATTAGACAGAGTGGGCACTGCAATACAAATGTACCTTGCACCAGGGGTGCAGAGCGCTGTACAGACACACACAAAAAGACACATCTGTCATGGCAAGCTTACAGTGTGAAGACCATAACAGATAAAGGGTTAAGGATGAGAACGTACCAGATGATCCTGAACATATTGGGACTTTGTTACATACAGAGTACTTTACGTGCAAGTAGTCAAGAGGGAGAAGGAAAAATTAGACTGACTGCTATTTGCAGGGTACCTTATTAAGCTGACAAGGCAACTCTAGTGGGTTACCCTGATGAAGGTAAGTGTTGAGGGAATGATCTGAAGAAGTGTGAAGCTATAGCAGCTGTTGACATTTTGTACAAGAAGCAAAGTGAGAGATCACGGAAGAGCAGAGAGATGGAACTTACAGCAGAGGAAGCAGCAGTAGAGGAAAGGCAAACATCAACATCTAGAAATGTTCAGCAAGTACTACTGTCCATTTCTAGTGCTGATTTTTCCTCATTAAAATGGAAAGACTTGGCAGCATCTGGTTACTTCTCCAGAAATATCTGGGTAGCTTCTTTTCTCAGCTGCTAGAACAAATTTTCTTAATAGAAGTCCCAAACAAAGTAACTTGCAGTGCCTAGGCAACTGATTTCCATTTGAGAGTTTTTATAATTTGTCCCTGTTTTAAGGGGAGGTGGTAGCTAACCTAGGGTTATCTACTTGCACTAAGCTCAGCTATAAATAGGAATGAAGGTAGCAGTGTAAGACTAATCACGGCTACATAGTTTAAGAATAAGCTGAACAAACTTTACTTGAAGAAATCAAAGGATATAATCATAAGCTACTGTTGCAGGATACAGGCTAATGATGTGCCAGTGATTTTTATTGCCTTGGGTTATAAGACCTTGAGGGACCTTATGGTCTTCCCTTGGACCTGAAATATTTCCACAGTTCAGTGCTACCCAGTAGATATAGGATGGCAAAAGATTACTTCTCTACCACCTTAAAGATAAATCTTGAGACCTTGGCAACCTTTGGGAGAACATATAATTGTCTTCCTAATTAAAATTGATTTTTTTTTCAGTGAATGTGCCCTTCTATTACTATCCCAGCTGTATAACTCACTGTATCTCCCTTATTACAACAGGTATTTATGGTCACCAATTGGCAGCACATTCAGCACGGTATGCAGTGTGTATGATACCAGCTTTGACAACAGATCACAGATGAGTTAATCCCTTTGGAATATACATATCTCCCTACCTAGTGCTAAGAATGGCTGTGTGAAGCGGTTTTCCATGTTTATTGGACTGTACTTGTGGGTGTTTCAGGTGACATGTTAACTAAAACTATCGACCAAGGGACAAGGTTCCTCAATCTTATTGTCAAAAAGAATTAGGTACCTCCCTCCTTCAAACTACTTTGAAAATCCTGGGATTAGTAGTTTCAGTATGAACACCAGTCTTGAATATAAACATTTGCAGAACTATGATGTTAGTATTCTTCATGGTTCGTTGCTTTATTAGCTCTCTCGGGGTATAACTTCATCTTCACAACGGTCTGTCTTATGCTAACGCCTCTGAAGAGGGCTGTAGAGGTGCAAGTGATGATGTGGTTTGGCCTTCAGTGTCTTCTATACTGTAGTAGAGGTAATAGATGTATCTGTATCATACGTCTGTATCTGTATCATACATCTTGCCATACTTTAAAGGATAATAAGAGATGCTCTCGTGTACGTTTTTGGGGCTGGCACTTTTTTAGGAGGAAAATGAGAAAAAAAAAAGGAAATGTTTCCATCTGTGAACTAAAGACAAGTCTTTCAGTTCACACTGAAGTATAAAAAACACGGTAGTTCAAAAGGCATTTCAGAGTGATACCTCAAAATACACTGCAAGTTTAAAGGTAATGGAAAATGCTGCATGAGAGAAAAAAAAGCCAGAAGGAAATGCTTGCAAAAGTTTCTTTCAGTAGAACTAAAAAAGTCAAGCAACCTAAAGACAAGTTTTGCTGGCACTGGGCTTTTTCCCTACTCTTAATGTGTAGTACATCCTCTGACACCTTCCAAATGTAACAGCCTCCAGACATGAGTCATCAGCAATGACAGACCCTCTCGTCCTCAACACTAAAATAAAGATCTCACACACTGACCCTAAGGAGCAATTTTCTGTCTGGTAACTTAGCATCAGCCAGCAGAGCAATACAGAGGGAACAATCTGAAACCACTGATTTATTCAACTTGAAGGCCTTGAACTCGACGTGACTAACCCGAGTGCAGTAAATGGGTTCAAATAAATGCTGGCACTACAGAAGGCACAATGCTATGACAAATGGGCTATGGGTCCAGGGACTCTGGGGACTGAGACCTTGGGCTACTAGTCCTGAAAATGAAGAGCTCCATCACCAGCATTCATATTTTTGAAAACTGAGCACAGGAGAGGATGCCATGGATTACATGCTAGTAGAAGGAGACACCTTTTCCTCATCCTTTGTTGTCTGAATGTTCCTTATTTTATCATGACAGTAATTATTTAACCACCCTTCCAGGAAGTAGATTTGAAATCTTCCTTTCAACTTGTGATGAAAGCTATATCAATATTCTTAGATGTAGGGCAGTGGAGGTGAGGGAGAAATAACTCAGTAGCTTGGCTTAAACCTAACTGAACATATTAGTCATGAAATATTTAAACCATCAATATCACACATTGATGTGCAAAATGTTTAATTATGTATCATTTCAGCTATTATTCATGTTAGATCTTAGACCTTAAGATGTACATACATTTAAAAAATAGCTCAGGAGATGTATCAGGCGTGTCGAGCAGCATGAGAAATCTGAAGGCTGGCTGTACGCTTTTGTCTTGAAAGTATGTGTCAGAGTTCCTTTTTTTTTTCCTAAATTACTAAATCCTTTTCTAGTGCTCAGTGCAATGTTTTTACCTTTAGTAAATGTCTCTGGTAAAACAAGACCATTTCAAAGGAAAAGCTTCAAAGTTTTAAGCTTAATGCCCCTTCTATTCTATTTAGGTCCATCTGCTGTTTCCATCACTGTATCTTAAGTGTGTGTAACTAAGTGTCTTCCAGTATTGCATTAAGCAGCACCACTACCATCTGTCACAAGTGGTTTGTTCTCTCTTCCCAACAGCAAAACTGTATGTACAGTGTCATGCTTCATGTGTACATATCTGCTAAGTGTTTGCTAGAGAAGGCAGACGTGAAGGGGATTGTTTAGCACTTGTGCTGGAAAATGATGAGTGCTTAGGTTGGTGGCCCTTTGCTCAATGCCTGCTAATTCCACACAGAGCAGTGGGATCTTTGCCTTCCAAAGGCACCCGATTGCACCCACAGTGCTGACTGCTGTGGAGATTTCCTCTCTGTCTGTAGGGCTGCTCATGTGAATAATAATTGTAATGAAGGAACAGACTATTTGGGTTCTGGGCCTGAATTCTTATGTTGCTGTATTTTTACCACAATTTCAGCAATGCTGCTGTGAAAAGTACTCTATCTGTGTGTTTCTGTAGCTACCTGTGGTGCAGCTGCATGCCACTAAAAATGTGCATTGCCAAACCTTATGTTGGCAGTTCCTAAGCCAAATGCAGGGGACAGTTGAGCAACAATGGTGAGGAGAGTAGAGTTTTGAAATTTTTCTTTAGTAGTTTTTGAAATATTGGAATAAAAAGTAAGTCAGACATGTTTACTTTTTATCACCTGTACAGTAATGAATAGTGAAAGGTATGAAATAGCCAACTTCCAGACTGTTGGGCTTGTGATTAGAATTTGTTTACAGGGGCAGAATCTGGTCCTGCTGTATTAGCAGCTTTGTTCAGTCATTCATACGCAACAGTAGTTGCATATGCAGTGACTACTGAAACGAACACTAATGAAGGTATCTTTTGTTTTTGTAGAGATTAACACATTATTTTCTTCTCATCTATAGAAGGCACCAGAAAGACTGGATTGCTGATGCCTATATCCAGTTTCATCTTTCAATTAGTGATTTGCTTTTTCTTACAATTCAAGTGCTAGTGGAATTAACCTGAGCTAATTATCACTGATGGACTGATCTTTTGGTGAAGCCTAGAAAGCAAGGCTGTCATATTTCATCTGAAATTTGCATGCACGTTTGCTTTGTAATTGTACTGCTCAGTTTTGGAAACCTATTTTAAGGCTTAAAAAGGCTCAACTTCTCAGAAGTTTCATACATTTCAGCTGCAGCAACAGCATCTGTGTAAAATAAGCATCAGGTGTGTTTAGTTGGAGACACTAAATTATGAGTTATAGATGCTTGTTGGACATAGTTTGAAACTTCAGGTCTGGGTTGATAATTATTGGTCTGATATTGCTATTTTTTTCTTGGAGATGGCTCTTAGTGGCTGTCCAACACAACCACTGCTAACGCAGGTTGTATACATTGAGCAGTGTAACAAAGTGCAGTGCCTGCATGGCTTACTTCTGGCCCCTGTTGGTGCATTATCTGCTGAAGGAGTAAAACTGTGTTAGGATGGACTGTTTGTGTTCCAGCACAGCCCCAGTGACTCCTACCTCTGGTGCTGCCTCTTGAGCTGTCTCCAGAATCTTTCCAGCTTCAGTGGAGATTTCAGGTGAAGATAATGAGTATTAGTGGGACAAACTAACCTAACTTCAGCTCTTGATTGTCTTCTCTGGGAGGGTAGTGAGATCTCCTCGTTTGTTATGTACCTCTTTGGAACAAACTAAATGCTTCTTTCTTGGAGATACGCTGCTCAGGTAAGAACAGAAGTGAAACGATTCACGTAAACGGGGTGCCCACAGGCTGCCTGCAGTGCAGTTCTGCCAAGTGTTATTGGTAGATTGCATTTGTAAGTACAGTCTGTGTTCTCTTGCACAGAAGGCCTTACTTGCACATCCCACCACTCTGAAGAATTTGATAGATTTAACCACAATATGAAGTAGTGTTTTAAGGAAATTATCTCTATAATTTACAGTTTCCCAGTAAAATGTCACTTTCTTATCTGCCCAGGCAAGATCTGCAGCTTCTAAAACCTATTCAGAATGGCTGCCCTGCGTACCAGTTGCCAACTTGTAAAGCTTTTCTGAATACTGTCGTGGCTCCAAAGGATTATTTATTGAACAGTCGAACTCGTGAAACCCTCCCCAAAGCTGCAGTGCAAAGCTGTCACAAGCACAATTCTGTTGAAAATTCTTTACAGAAATGCGATTCTCCAGGAACAAACAGGGCTTTCAGGTCCCACCAGACTTGTAAGAGCACTTTTCTTCCCCAGGAGTAAGATGACTAACAGAAACATGCTACACATAAACAATGCAGTTTTCCATTGTCTTACAGAAAGCTTCCTTACCTATTGCAGTGAAGTGCGAGTATAAAACATTTCTGTGGTGGGGGGAGTTATGTCTCGTTGTGCTCTGTCTACTCGAAGGTACATAGTGCACCAAGGAGAAGGCACTGGAGAAAATGGCCTAAGAGCTTGACTTGTGCATTCATGTGTGTATGGTACACGATGGACGTGCTCAACAAGCAGCAACAGCAGCACATGTCAGTAATAGCTATACAGGTGTTTTAACACTTTTCTGTTTGATTTCAGATGTGTTAGTGACAGCTGGAGATTCCTTATTCTCAAGTATTAGCTGCTTAAGCCTGGTCTTTCTTTTAAGGAGATACCTGTGACAACACAGGTCATTTTAAACCAAAGCCATTTTTGTACTTAATTTAGTCTTGTGGGTTTTTTTGTCTTGGCAGTGATATTTTAAGAACAAGTAACATTCTATCCCAAAGAGAGATGAAATAACACCGTGCGAGGCATGGGGTCCACAAATATTTTTTAATACTTTTAATTGGAACTGTTCTGGTTCACTTCACCTAATAAGAGCTCTGAAATAATCTGGGCAATTGTAGATTTTGACAAATCATGAGGTCAGATTAGTTCATACACACAACTGCAGATGGAATGCGAGGGACAAAGTATTACAAAATGTGCCAGCCAGGGGCATTTGCTGTATCTTCTTTGTTTCTGTGTGCCAGTGAATGATGTGTTAGAGACCTAAAAATACAACACGCTGATGTACAAAAGGCCATGGAAGGTGGAACACAGCAGGTTGCAAGAGTTACACAGGAAAGACCGGTATAGGCACAACTGTGGGCCTATCAGACATATGCCACTGTACAATGCCAACAGAGCACAGACCTCTAAAGCTCTATATAGCAAGTTGCTCTCCCGGTGACAACTCAGTTGAGTGCCCCGCTCAGTGGTGCTAATTGTGACGTGTGGCAGTAAGTCTATGCAGCAGCACCCCACAGTCAGTCAAACCGGAGCAGAAGTCCCTAGGTCTGTCAGCCTGGCCATAGATACAGGGAGCAGGACCTTTTCACCCACAGTACAAAGTGTCAGTTGTATTCAGTGAGATTCCACCCATGGGAAAAAAAAAAGGAACCCTGCCAATATTTTTCAGCTTGCTATGCTAAGGAAAAAAAAAGTATTCTTAAGCATAATCTTCCTTTTGCAATTGTAGAACAGATTCCTCTAGCAGCAAAAGTCTAGAACTTGGTATGCAGTTCTTAGGGGGAAGGGAGGGGGAGTCATAAAAAGAATGTTCACTCCCAGGACCCTACAACAATCAAACTGATTTCTGTACCTATGCGTGCATTTTAAGTGGGCAGTTTCAGTGCTCGTATGGTGTAGTCAGGGCACAAAATTCAGCTGAGATGCAGCAGACCATCTGCCAGAAGGAAAACTAGGGGAGAGAGTGGCAAAAATCCTCCAAGCTCATGGGAGGGGTGGCGTAGCATTCCTGGTTTGCTGGAGTTCAGAGCTCTGGCAAACAGTGTACGCTGCGGTAGCTCTTGCCAAAAGGAGGAAAGGAGGCAACAGAAGGACAGTGAGTTGGATGGCTTGGAGAGTGACATTCTTCCGTGTCAGAAGTGGTCAGTATTTTACCAGCTGAGTTCCATAAATCGGCCCTGGGCTGTCAATACTAGTGCCAGCTGTTAACTTTGTAGCAGCCATAATCTCAGCAGGGACAAATAGGGAAAGATGTATTGACAAATGGCACTGAGCGTAATAAACTGCTCATCTTTATGAATGCTGGGATCCAAATGATCAAAACAGATGTACAGTTTCCATATCTTAGCTGCACTGTCAGAATATTCCTGGTCTCCTCTTACATAGTCATCCATAATGAAAAGCAAACAAGCAGTTTTGCCTTTCTCTTGGGTCTGTCTTTATTGCTGACTCAACATTAATTACAGAATATTGTTGGAATAGCAGACTGGCAGCACCAGCACCCTGAACAGAGTATGCCTGTCATTTCTACATGTAGCATATAGCTAAAATTATCCTCAGTACAAGCATAGCATTGACATGGTCATGTGGGAAAGGATCATTTTTGTCCACCCCTGTGCAGATTTAAGTTATCCCACAAAAAAGCATCATGCTGAAAGGCATGGGAAAGGAAAATGAGTGAAGGCTGCCATCTTCCCATTGTAGCCATAAAAGAGGAAGTAGGGAGCCAAAGTGAAAAAATGTTTAATTCAGATCAGTTAACACAATGATTTCTGATATTTCCACGTCAAGGGAATTGTAAAGGGCAAAAAAGAAGACACAATGGAAATATATGCCTTTAAAAATATTTGGACACAAAAATTCTCTCCTGATTTATATGTGATTTGCAGGTTCATCAAAATGACTTTTATACTTAGTGTTGCCTGAAGTGTTTTGGGGTCATTAGGGACTTTTCAGCTTATCAGATAAATCCTGTGTATCCTGCCTTGCTGTTTGACTATAGCATTTTTTTAAAAGACTTGTCAAGTCAATGGGTTACCGCATCCCTAAGGCAGTGCATTTAATAGTTATAAAGTGCTGTCCTGTGCTAAGTGAAATACCAAGTGCTGAGAAGAGTATACAATTCTCAAGCCATAAGTGAAAAGATGAGTTCTAATATATTTTCCATGTACAATAGGCATAAGAAATTCAGAATACTGCCGTTTTTCTCTCTGCCCAGAATGATAAGCATATTGCTTATTAAATATTAATATTATCAAGCTGATGCATTAAGTTACAAGCAGAAGTGACTCAAAAATCGGAACATCTTGAATCTTAGACTTCAGTTAATTGAAACTTACCCTTACACAAATGATATGACTAGCACAGTTTCCTGGTGGACTCCAAGTTGTGTTCCAAGGGAATTCAGCCTCTCTGTTTGGCTCTAGGCTCCCAGAAAAGACTCAGATTATTGACAAGGACTTAATGCAATCTATGCTGCTAAGACCATACTCAGCAAGCCAGAAACCTGGCTGCCATGGAACTAGGCATTTTTAAAGCCTTAATATCCGTGGACAGAAATTTGCACAATTCTTACCACCTTTCCTTCAGCCAACAATTACGTTGCATTGATGAATCTGAAAATCTCAAGATTCTTGTTTCCAGGTGACTAATATTTAGCTACTGGCATCAGCAAAGCTGACAGGAACTGTGCATCTCTCAGAACTGAGATCAGCAGCAACAGCATCCTATGGCCTGCCAGGTGAATGGCAAGATATTGGCAGGCACCTTGTGAGCCAGAAGCTCCAGTCTCTGAGATATGAAGTATTTGTGTAGAATCAAAATCCTCTTATTTACAAGGGGCTTCTCTGGTTTTTGTTTTTTTTCATGAATCGATGAGAGAAAGTACTTGTAACTGAACAAGTATTTCCTTTTCTCCATTTTGTTCTGCTTTCCATATATAAGCCTGACATACTGGGAAAATAACTTTTAAAGCACTCTTCTCCACCTCCAGTATCCCAGAACTGGAAGCAAAGTAGCAGAGAATTAGGACTCATGTTCACAAAGGGGATCTTATTTTTTAACTTCCATGTGTCTTGTATCCTCTGGGTGGAAACGTGAAAGACACTTCAATACTTGAAATAATTTAAAATCTGTTAAATTGGAAATAGCAATTACACTGATCTTTTCTGGATATCTGCTGGCTCAGTCTAAGAAGTAAAATCATTAAAACTCTCTCCTGCAGCCTGTCGAGAGAAATAATATTTAGTGGGTGTTGAATTTCATATGATTCAACTCAGTCTTGAAAATTGGCAAACCTTTTATGCTCAATTAGATTTAAAATGTGCTTTCAATACCTCATTCTTCATAGACCTGGCTTTTAATGGAACTCAGAAACAAAGCAAACACTGACCTCCTCAAGTAGGGATAGCTGCTGTCCTCCTTAATGTAGCAAAAATCTCAGGCAGGACCACTATCTTTGTGGGTTTGGCCAAGCAGTTCAGAAGAATGACCTTTCGGCCCAAAATACCACAAATAACATTACAGAAGAGTAACTTAACTACCATATTGTTCAAGTCAAGCATGCATGAAGTTACATGGAAATGCCATCAGACTTTATTGCATTCTCTTAGTAGCTATCTAAGATAAAGTTAGCCATAGCACGGCTTATGTTAAGGAAGTGCACAGAATGAATATTACTTGTATTTTTGATATCCGGCCAAGTCAGAATATCCTGCTGTGAGGTACAGTCAGCTTTTGGCTGTACATGGCTTATTTTTCACTGCTTTCCTTTACATTTATACTAAGGGTAAATTTCAGGTCTGTGACTTCCTCTGCTTCATTATACTCAGTCTTAACCTTTCACTTTTTGTCCATTTGGCTTTCCTGTCTGGCACCAACTCAACTGGAGCACCTGTTTTACTTTTTAAGACTGCATGATTTAAACTTCTGTTAGTGTCTCTTTTTTTTGGCTTTGGGACATGGTGCTCCCTCCTAACCTCCTACCACCTTTATGTTTGCCTAAATCAGTCAATCGTTGGACTGTCGATAAATTTTAGCTCCTCTAACAAGAAAAATTTAGACAAAGTATTTGAAGAGGTTTTGGATAGGTTATGAGATTCGACAATGTGGAAATTGAGTTTGTAAAAATTGTTCTAACTGTTTAATGCTGCTTGATCTTTTCCAGAGGTTATAAACCACACATGGGACATTATAAACCTGGCACATCTAGATTTAACTGAAGACCAAAACTAGAAACAACTTATCTCTTAGGTAAAGCTGTTCTCACAAGGTGTCCCACATAATTTTAGAAATCTAAGAAATTTGACTTAGTACAGCTGCACTTCAACTTAAAGCATTTAAAGGATATTTATTCTAACAGTATAATCTTTACCTGGTTCATTCTACCATCAAAAAGAAACAAGTTTTATCTTAGAAGTTGAAAGTCTAGATAGATGAGAGACAGAAAACAGGAGAATACAAACATTGTTATCTGTATCTTGCAGGTAGGGATGTAAAACACTGCTTCCTTTGCCCCTTCATGTGAGCTGAGGACTGGACTCTTGTTTTTCAATACTAAATCAACTGTCTTGACAGCAAATCGATTTTGTTTTGTTTATATGGCCACCAAAATTCTCAGTATTTTTCTAGAACAAATCATGATACAGTAGCATTTTTACTTTTAAATAGCCAGCTATTAAGCTGCATACAAAGAAACCCAGAAATATTCAGGATTAATCCCAGTCTGTTTTCATTGACTTCAATGAGTGTCCGCTATTGATTTTACAGAAGCAGAGTTTGGTCAATAAATGATCTCTTGCAAGTTACCCCTCCCCAAACCCAATAAATTTTATTCATGGACAAATTTACTTGTAAGTTTTTAGGATATTCAGATGTCTTCTAAGCATCTGGCTTTCTCTTTATTTTGTTCTTGTGTAATGAAACCTGTTCACAAGCATTCATTTGACTATCTCAGAATTCTGCTTGCCTGAATTTCATATCTGAAATTACACAAGAATGTGAATCATATAGTCATTGCAGTGGCTTTCTGCATGTACAGAATAGCCTTCATCTTTTCCAGTATTTTGTTTAGCCTTACTGAGAGGACTGCGGTGTTCGTTCTATGTAGTTATAAAGTTTCTGCTGCTTTTGAGTTACGAGTTGTTATATGGCATCCAGGTACTGAGGTAATACTGTTGCTGCTGGAAAAGTGAGAAAATATAAGCGAGAGAAGAACTCAAGATTCATTCAGAGATCTTATTTTATTGCTATCTATGCTCAACTGAAACCTTTTTTCAAGAGGGCACACAGTCGCTGCATACAAAGAAAAATTACACTGGAAAAAATACGATGGAATTTGAACTTCCATCCTTTAGATCCTTTGGATCTATCCTTTTTACTAAATCAAGTACTCTGGAAAATGCAGAGCAACTTCTTTTCCCATGGTTCACAACCTCTAGCTACACTGCAATGAAACCCATTTCCTGTGGAATTCTGCTCCGGGGCTGAATTGTGGTTTGGGGTGAACTCTGCCTGAAGCTGCATATGAAGGTTTTTCTGGAGTCTAATGAAGTGTTGGACATATTCTGCAGCTGTTCCCACTGCTGGGCCTCCATCCTCTACTCAGCTTTTTGAGTCCACAAAACATTAAGATCTCTATTAAATTTGGTTGAAATCAGGCAACGTGTCCAAAATTCTTAAAGACAGGGCCATAAAGACTATATGAATGTACATGATACTCCTTTGGGACATGGGGCAAGAACATCCTTCATGACGTGCCAGGTAGTGAGAACTTGAGCCTGTGTTGCTGGGGTGATAAAAACCCCATAGTCAACACTCACAGAAGCTCACGGTACAGACTGTGTAAAGCAGATGAAATCCTTACTGCTTCAGCTCCTCTAATTCAATAGCTGATCATAACCTGGGAGACCTTTCCCCTCAGCTACAGCACTGGGAATTGAGCATGCAAAACTGTGAGCGTGTGCTCTGTACATCCAGCATTACCACTGACTTTTTTAAGTGATCAGTTCTATTGTTACTCTATTGTCTGTGGTAATCAGTTCTGTTGTTACTGCTTATCAATTACAACTGTTTCATTTTTGTAGAGTTGTTTTCATGTGACAGTTTAATATACTGCAACTTGAAACAGTAATCCCAAAACCTAGCAGAGCAGCTAAGAGTGGGGTTTTGCCTGGAGAAATGCCTTCATTACAGAAATCAGATTTGGGGTGTGAGGGTGGCATACCTTTATCTTGTCCTTTCATGCTGCCACAGTAATAGGAAGCTAGCCTGGGAAGAGGGCCAGGAAATACAGGCTTTGGGGTACAATCTAAACATGTGAAAGAGGAGGAGGAAAAGCTGCACACTAAGCAAGCACAGATGGCATGGCACTGTGGGACAGCAGGGCTTGTTGGAGGCAGTGTTAAGTAGACACTTTGGGAACTGGCTATGAGTTTTAGCAGCTGATTCATTCAAACCACCTGCACATAGTCTGGTTCCACCTTATTTTGCCTACTGCAAATTAAGTGGAGTAGTTTGTCTGGAAGCTTGTGTCTGAAGTATCTGTGCATAGCTACTAATACTGCAGAAGTGCATGTACAAGCATGTCTACATGCATATATGCATGTAAAACTATATGATTAAAGGTATGTTATAGCAACATAAGTAAGGAACTTAATTTGTCTTCTTTTTTTGCTTCACCTTCTAACCTCATCTCAAGATTCTATTTTTAATATAATGACATAAAAACACTCAAGACAAAGTTTAAAAAACTTTTAGGTCATGATTATATTGATTTTTGGGTTTGGAATATTAGAGACTAGTAAACTAGATTTGGGAGTGGCATGATTGTAAAACTGTAAAATGTCTTAGAGAGAAAAGATCAGTGCATTTTATGTTACCTCTGAATGCATTGCTGGGTTTCAGAAGCAAGAAAATAATGGTCTGTATAAATTGAGCTCTTCTCTAGTAATTTGGATGAAAATTTGGCTTCTTCCCTCATTGAAAGCTCCCAGGTGGATTTTCTTTCTTATAGAGAGGTGCAGAGGATTAAAGGTTTATTTCTAAGAAGCTACAATTGGCTTTTTGGGCACTTAGTATGCTCTAGAGGCATTAATATCTAAACCATTCAGGGATAATTGCATTAGTTGTCTTTTCTCTCAACTAAATTATTTGAGTACGTTAACAGTCAATTTTGTGTTGACAGGGCTTGAATTTCTACTGATGGGAATAGAAAGCTTTGTATTATCTCAGGCAAAGCATCAGTCTAAACTTTGAATTCTAAGAGTATATCATTGGATCAGGGACTTTGTAGATGATATATTGCAGATGGTAGAGAGAGATCTCATTTCAGCAGTAATGGGAAGCAGTGGATAAACCATGTTTCTGGGTGGAAGTGTTGCTTTTAACCCAATAAAGCTTCAGACCACAAGCCACTCCTTCAAATTAGAATGTTAATTTTTAATGCATGTGGCAATTACTGATGTGACAGATAGCAGATCTGATCTTGCTCCCATCAAATGCTGCGGGAGTTCAGGCATTGATTTCACATAGGGAGACAGCAGATAGAAATGCAGTTAACAAGGCATGGCGTATGTCATCTACGTGTGCTGTCAAATATACATGTGAATGTCAGTAATATGTACCATGTGGCTTTTGACATTACAAGGTCCAATCTAAAGAAGAACCAATCTAAAAAGCAGTTTAAGAATGGACAAATATGTTTGACATAGTAATTCCTTGTTTCTGATCCAACTGGGTGTGAAGATTTCAGTATATTCACTGCTTGTTGAATACAAGTAGCAGGCAGAGTACAGCCCGAATTAGAAGTGGATCTGATCTTCATTCTGCCTACATTCTTGTTCAGTTCTGTGTTTTTCAATTTTCCATCTCTTTGACGAGATTACTTCTCCTTCCTAGAATAATACTCTAACTCATTCTTTCACAATTACCCTTTCTTGATGTCTTCCTTTTGCTGCATCTTGAGATGCCAGTTGCAGCTCTCTACCCTGTAATCTACTTCCACTTTTTTGGAATACATATAGTGCCTCCTTTCTTTTTTACTACAAACAGTTACTCATAATGGTCACCACTTTCTCCCTCTGATGTCCAGAAGACAGCCCCTTCCTGATCTTGCAAGTTCATCACCCAAAGATGTCATTCAAATAACTCAATTTACCTGCCAACACAATGAACTATTTTGAGAGCTTTTATTTACTATGCTGAGCAGCTGCTTCTCAAATCTGAAAGTGATAAAAAAGTATGAGTAGCCCCTAAGTTTTGCTCCTCCCTCCCCCCACATATCCAAAAGAGAAATGGAGAAAATAATGTGGTATTAACTTAGTTTCTGTTTTATCAAAACAAAGGGAAAGATAGAAAGACCACAAGGTAGAAACCACTCCTGACCTTTAGAGTAGAATTCAATATAGAAAGGTATATACTCAGTGTTCACATAACTCTGAGGAGATATTGACTATGAACCTGTTGTGACTGTTTAAATCCATCTAGCACTAAGTTTTTACCTGTTATTTAAATACTGCTGCATACAAAATAAAGTCAAAATAGTCATTTTTCCTTTTGTTAAGGAGTCTTTGTTAATATGAGATAAGAGGCAAAACTTAGGGAATATCACAATAGTAGTTGACATTCTTTGAAGCAACAATTTTGTGCCATAAGAATGAAAAATAATTGTATAATTAAAACTGTATCTTCCCATGCTAGGAAACAGAATCAATGTTGTTATAATTTGGCAAATTCCTGTTTGGAAGCAAGAAGGATGATTCATCCCCAGCTGAGCTAATTGTTTGTAGTCCCTCTGCAGTCAACGAAGAAAAGACATTGGCACCTCCATCCCATTCTAAAAGACTTTTCTGAAGTACAGTGTGTTTGCAAAGCTGGTAATATGGCCAGTTCCCAACTCCTGAATATTTAATGCATTGCAAAACTCTGTTGCAAATCTTGGCGCATGTGATTAACAAATTGTGAAAATGTTTGTTCTCTTAATAGCTTGAATATTTTTATAAAATGGTATTATATTTTTTTGGCAACATCTTATATTGGATGGGTAGTGTCAATGGAGTTTAATTATCATTGCATAGATTTTAGTTGAATGTAGATATAACTAGCATCTAACTGATGAGCAACAGATTGTCAGCTTCTGTTTTTACACAGAGGAGTAATATAACTTCAGACTAGAGTAAAATTTGTCATCCAAGATACTCAGAGAGACTGATACTGTTCTGTATTGTGAACTTTAAGTGAGCTTCTGAGGTCTAGGCAAACTTGCTCCACCGTAAGTACAAATTCTGCGTGTGTGGGTGTAGGACTGAATGCAGCACAGTGGTTCTGAACAGTTTAAAAGTAAGAAGCTGTTATAAATCCTAGATCTAAATTCTGATCTGGATGTGAATGTTGGATGGTTACTTGGAACTGAGGTTTTGTTGTGGACCCCCTCCCACACTTGTAAATGAATGACAGAAATTAGAGAAGTGTTCCTCTTTAAGGACTAGATCTGAAACATCGGGTATATGCTTTTGTAATAAAAGGTAGGGCCATGTTGTGGCAGCTCTTTTTAGGCATTAGTCACCATTGAATTCACTGTGAAATTCTGCATAAAACATGATAGCATGCTGTGGCATACAGCAATTGCTGTGATGGGAGAGAAGAGTGTGGAGAAAACATGTTAGAGATGCAGTGGCTAAATGAAGTGGGATACATGGGATATTTTGAACTACATTTCACGTTTCCGAGTAGGAAAATCAGTGTAAAGGGAAAAGAACTTTTAGAAAATGAGTATCGGGGCTGATCGCTCTTGGAACTTTTGTGATCTCCATTATCTAACTCCAGCCTATAGTGAGGGATGATGTTTCTGTGTAATCTATTCTGATGCTTTTTTTATAGTGAAAGAACAGCTGTTGAGCAAAAATTCTGCCTTTGGCAATATCTGTTAATTGATGTGTTTCCTCAAAAAAAAACCCAACCCACAACAAAATTTTTAAATAAATGGAAGGAAAGTACTGCAAGGTGTTTAATTTCTAAATATACTAGGTGACCCGAACCTGCTAAAAGTATTTCAGAAAATAATTTTATTGTCATTGTTTATCAGAAGCATGATCCAGTTTGTGCTGACTCTACAAGTGGGACTAAATGGATCACAGCTGCCACTTGGATTCTGCCGATGTCCGGGGCAGGAGGTGTCAGTGGCAGGAGGTGGCTCTCTGGGAGGGAGCTGCAGTCCTTCAGCCTCTTCCTCTCTCACAGGAACCTGTGCCAGCTGGCAGCACCTGGGAGTGGATAGAGATGCTTTTGGTGGGCAGAGCCACAGGAAAGGAAACCAGTGATAACTGGGCATCTGATTTTTCAGTTGACCACATCCGTTCTAGTAAAAGCTGTTTAGTGTGCAGGGGAATTCATTGTGCCTGGAGATGGATGCTTGCATTAGGTCATCTTATTTGCCCTCCAACCAGTTCAAAATTGTCCTCTATATTCTGTTTTCCAGCAATTTCCTTTGTCCAGTTTTAACTGACCCAAATAACCAGGCTTTCATTTTCCTTTGTTTTTCAATCCAGTTGTGCTAAATCTTAGCAGCTGTTTCCTGTACCTGACCTGAATTTGCCTTTTCTTAATTTTGTGGTATAAATGGAGAAGAAAGAGGAGGGGTGGATGTTGTGGGGGATGTTGGAGGGAGAAGATAGGCACAATTGAATATAGCTTTTGGGCTTTGCTATCCTGATTTTTGCCTAGAGATTAAGAATAGCTTTATTTACTGTCATCTTGTCACAGTGCTAATTTTGCACCCACTAAGACACTTTGAAACCAGATGAAACAATCTGATTTGGTTCACATTCAGCCTCAAACAAGACAGCAGGCTAGGTCTTGAATGCAGCACCAGAGAAGCTCTTGAGGTACCTAATCAGGAAAAGAAGAACCAGGAAAACTGTTCTTGTGAAATTCCTGTTGCAGTTTTGCTGACAAAAGTTGTTCAGATGAGCTCCAGATAACCATCCAAGCTTATAAGTGCTCATCTGCACCATCTCCAGGTGGCTTTGAGGTTCGGTCATCACTAATGAAATGATGTGATTGAAAGCAAAAGAAGATATGAAATGCCCTCTCCTCTAAACCAGTAGCTATTGCTTACCGTAACAAAACATTGCAGATAACACTGCTGGCCACTTCTCTCTATCCTTTGCTTCAGTACTAAGAATACAGAGTGAGTTATCTTACTGATTCTACTGTTAAAAATGAAAGTTATTAATTTTTATCATTACTTACCAATAATTATTGACTTAAGTCTTGGCAAAAGAGGATCACAAAATTCTAAACTGGTGGAGGACGTTCAAAGCTTTACAATGTGACATGAAACCTCACGCAGAATTATGTCCTGTGAAATGTTTGGCCATGGAAAGTTCAAGTGTCACCCAGCTGTAATTATAGCCTTGGTTTCTGGGAGGTTTATAATTCAGCAGCAGAGACAATGCCAGCATGAACTGAGCAAGCTGTGCTGGGCACGACTCTAAATAAAACCTCAGTATTTTTCTTTCAGACTTGTTCCTAAGGATGTTTGGGAGCCTGATTGGGGTTTTTTTATTTGTTTTTGTAATAACAACTACTTTTTTTTTAATTATTTGGTATCTCACCACTAGAAAGTCCTCTAAAGAAAATGTAGGCATTTAAATCTGGTCTCCATTATGCCTCCAGGAGATAAGTAAAAAATTACTTAGTGTCTTGAAGTCATCTTTGTACCTTCTGGTATCAAAGATTTGGATCCATAGTATAAAAACAGACTTCTAGTGGTTTCCTTGAAAAATTATTCTTGCCCTGCCTATGGGTTGTGCTGCAGGCAGAGCTTACTACAGTGCTGTGTCTTACAGACTACTGCATTTCTTTCCCTGAATTACTGGGACTCTGGAATTTGCTGTAAATCTCCCAACTCTCTGCTGTGCCATGCCCCTACAATCAGGGAAGGAGTACATCCCATAATACCTGACTGGAGTCTTTAGCCATGAACTGACTGCACAGAGCAACCCTTCGGCATTTGCAAGTACTGTTGCTGGGGCAGGATGTTACAACCTCTAGAACCACTTGACTGAAGGAAAAGCTGTGACCTTTCTTCCTTTGCTGCAGTGCATGTTGTAGAACCTGTACCCCTTGCCTGCCCTGTTCTCAGCCCTGCAGAGCAGAGGTCAGGACCGTGCTCAACCTTGTTAAGGTTGGACTCCTTCAGCTATGGCTCAACAGGCTGGTGTTATGAACACACTAAATAACAAATAACTCCTGATTAATTTTTAATTGGATTTTCTTCTTCTTGCTGTGGTTTTGTGACAACATATTTATTAGATGGAACCAATTTCTGCGACTTGGAAACAAAGAATTGTCTTCTCAGATTTCTCTGAGTTCTTTTGAAAATCAATGAAATAAAACAAAATTGGGTTCCAGTTTTCTAAGCGACTATAGTTACAGAAAAAAATGTTTCCTTACATTGGCCCATCCATCCTATTCATGTCACTTATCACTCTTCCTCCTCTTTATTTTCTTATAATGAGGAGGGATTGATAGTTACTCCTGGTGAAATTCTTTTGCTACAGTGGCACTTCTCAGCCTCTTCTCAGAGCGTGATCATATTTTCAAAGTGTATCTATTAATCAAGTTTCCATCTGAAATATTTCAGTGAGTATACACACTTGGGGATTCAGAGAAAGTCTCTAAATGAGCTGTAAGGTTAGGTGAGAGGATAATTATTGTCAAGTTCATACCCTGTGGCATTTACTTACTATAGTAACAACTACTGGAAGAGTTGTGCTCCATACTGGTGTGCCTGGCAAGCTGGAGGAGGACAGCCCTTCTGTAGTGCCTGTGCTCCAAAGCACTGTGCACCGAGAAACCGTGCTGGAAAGCATCTTTCTCAAAAGCTTTTTTTTCTAAGCGAGACACTATGGAAAGATATGGGTGAATACTTTAAAGGCTCTTGATTAATATTTTTCATGTTAATTATCTAATGTAAACAAGAACTCTGAGTACAAACGTGCTTTTTTGGTTTGTTTTTCTTGGTAGGAATTTGGTTCAGATTCCTGATTTTTACATTCTGATAAAGATGCTGCATGGGGGCGTAAAGATTTTATTCAGCCTTTGTCTTCCTCTGTTTATCTGCTCCTCCTTGGACTTCAATATGAGGTTTGTGGCTGTTCTCAATAGTGTTTGGATTTATTGAATCCTTAAAGATTGCTTTGAGAGAAGAGAAAAAGCAGACTGCAGCAGATCTGTACGGGAACCAGTTATACAGGCAGCAGCTTTCTGGGCTATTGGATTTCTGAGCTCCTCCAAGCTCTTCGTTAAAATGTTCTGGGAAAACATTTTCTCTAATTATGCTTTTCAGGTTTTGGCCACTACTACCAGCATTCATCAACTGAAATCTATAGTGTTGTCTGTTGTGGTTTTGTGGTGGTTTGGGTTTTTTTTAATGTAAGACTATAGACTTTTTTAGTATCGTAACTTTCTAGAACAAATCTGAGCTGCAGAATTTAGGAATGATTCCAATTACAATATCACTTATATAGCAAATGAAATAAATATTTAGACTACTACCCACCCAAGCATAAGAGCAGAAACAGATCATAAGCAGACGTTTTAGGTACATTCTAACCTCCAGTTCTCAGATTTGGGAAAGCAGTGTTTCAAGAAGAATTTGCTGATCGGTTAATGCAGAGAGACATACATTAGATTAATGTCACAGCTTGTGCTCAGAAATACACATCATAAAAAATAACAGTACAAGTGTTTCTTCAGACTCCTGTATTCTTGTGCCAAAAAGAGAATATGTAAGTGGATCTGGGTAAGAAACAGTATCTTATCCCACGAAAATTGTCGTGATTTACAAATGTTCACACTCTATTTTAGTATAAAACCTTGAACTTCAGTTTCCTATGTCTCAAAAAAGAACCCAAACCACCAGATATCACCTCCTCTTGAGGTACTGGGTATTTGGGAGATAAGCCCATCTTCATGGAAATTTCTTAGTTGCATTATGCTATAATCTGGTGATTTCCAAAGTAACACAAAATTAAAGTCTGTATTCAGAGGCACATGTATGCTGGTTTCTCCATGGAAAAGCAGGAATAATAATGCTTCTCAGACTTTGTTATATACTTTATTTTTTTTAACTTTATGAGAAGGTTCCTTCATTTCTTTATTTATGTAAAAAGCCTAGCCCAATTGAACTAACTAAAAACTCCTTTTTTTTCAACTGGAAAGTAGCAGCAACATCAGCAACACTATACAGTGGGCATCTGCAGACAATACCAACAGCGTGCTCTGGTAGGAGGGAAATAGATTGCAAGTTTATATTAGGAGTTTAGATACCCCCGAGTGTGCCCCTGTCTCTGAAGTCTGACCAGTGACACAGAGATAAAAATTAACCTGTGCTTTTTGAAGCCCGGTGATAAAAACTGATGACGAGGAAAATCTAGAATGGAGCTGATAGTACAAGAGAGCTGTGAGACAGGAGTGAGACCTGTGGATGCATCAGGCCATCTATGTATTTCTGGTACATCTAGGGAATGGGTTTAGCACTAGTGCCCAAGTAGTGCAGTTGGCATCTCAGAAAGAATGCTCCCCATGAGTCTGGTCATCCGTGCCCTCAAATGAAAAGCAGAAACTAGAGCAGATGCACAAGGTGTTGCTAAAACAAAGAGAAGATGGATAGCTCCTGTTTCTAAGCAAGGCTGGAAAAGCTTAGGTGATATACAGAATGATACAAGGCAATGAGGGAAATAATAACCCTACAAAATACAGTTTAGAGTCTATTCCAGGAAAGAAGTATTTGCACCAAATAATGGTAGTAAATAAATAGATCTGGACTGGCTGCCAGTAATTTTAGACTGGAGATTAATAGAAGGTTCCTGATCACAAGGATAATTAGGGCAGTGTTTTCAGTCAGGGATCATGGCAGTGGGGCAAACCCCTAGCTTTTGGCAATAGAGCCGCCTTAAACATTGGCTTGGAAATTTTAAAGAGCAAGACTTTGCTTCAGCCATGTGCAGTGGGGCTTATTATTAAACTGCAGTTGAATTTTGATTATTTTTCTTGTTGCGCTGAAAAATCAATATAAGTGTTAAAATTTAGTGCATAGCTTTACATAGAATTAAGTAGCTTTAATATGAGATTTACTTCACTATCTGATTTACAGCTATTATAACTTAGGTGAGGTGTTAGTGATATGGCAGGTAATACCCCTTCAAAAAGAGATTAATGTAGATTTAATTACAAGTAAGGAATGCATACCTAAAAATTCTTGATTAATTTTCTTTTAACTTCTATTGTGAAGTTTTCATTATTGCTGACCAAAGGTACTCATTGAATACAAAATGCCATAATCAGCATAAAGATGAACTGAAGAGTTTCTTGCAATATATTATTAATGTAAATGAAAAGTAAGATTGCAACTAAAATAGACCCTTCTGAAAACTTCACTAGTACTTTAGTTTATCTGGGAAATAAATTATCTGTTTTAACATGTGGTAAAAATAGATCTGGAAACAACCCAAACAATTTGCAAATTTTGATAAAACAATGTAGTGCCTTGTACCTAAGATTTTTAGTGGGGGAGCAGAATTATAAATGGTTCTGCAACATGTGTTTTGATAAAAATCTTTTACTTTCAAACATGAAGACAGCAGTTTACATTTATACAGGGAGATGTGCAGGAGGATATACATAGCTTTTCGTTACACGTAGCCCAGTCTTGGGCACTGGTCCAGTTTCCAATATATGTTAGATCCATCCTAATATAAATCATCTCTTAATAGCTACAGAGCTCTTCTGGCAACTGAAAGTCTGTTGGGCACCAGAACACATTTTCCCCTTGTCCACATTCCTGTGGTAGATCCTTTCTGGGCTGGAGCAGCTGCTGCAGTTGCAGGGGACTTTTTCCCACCAGAAAATTGAAAAGACAGGAATTGCTCATCAGAAAGTTTAGTTGCACTGACAGCTCTCTTCAGCTTAAAAAATACCAACATATGCAAGCATGAACCTGGCCTAGTGCCAGTTCCTTGCGCACTGAGACAGACAGCAGTTGCTGCCCAAAAAACCCCCAAAATTATCCCACGGTAATTACGACCTGGGTAGGTGAAGTGTAAGAAGGGACTGACAAACCCCCATATGTTTCTATAGCAAATATTGAAAAACCCTGACATTTTAATGGCAATAGCAGTCCTTCAAAACTGGTGCCACACTCTTTTTCTGTATAATGAGGAAACTTATTTTGCTCCTAAATTGAGCTCCATTATAGAAATGAGCACAGACTGGAGGGCTTAAGGTACCCTCAGTGATAACACAGCCAGCCTGAATGGTTAAAAGAGACATGTAAAGACAAACGTCCTCCATTTGATTCTGGACTGTTGTCTCTGTAAGAAGCTCCCCAGCATGCACTGGTAATTATAATTCATGATAGCCCGAATCAGATTTTGAGAGCTACATGATCAGCCAGAAGTTAACACGAGTACCAGGAAATCAAAATCCCACTCCAGCTGTTAGTGTCTTTTGGGGAGAGCATCACAAGACAGTCAGTAAAAAACAGACAAGTTGTACCTTGAGTTTTTAGTTGCAGGTGATCTTCCCCAAGGACAAATTCGAGGTTATCCTGTAAAAACTAGCCTGACTCTTCTCTAATACACAAATAGAGGTGATTATTTCATCCAGAGTCCTTTTAGATAAAGGTCAATGGCACATTTTGCTCATTCTTTAGTTTGTCAGAATTCATTGCCTTTTTTTTTCCTTCCCCTCAATTTTGCCAACTATTCAAGCTCAGTCCTTTTTCACATTAAGAGAAGAAAGAGGTGAGTGACTGAAGCTATTCAACAATATTAATGTTTGTCCCATGGGATAGCTTTTATATTATAAAGCGGATATTGACTCTCATGGAGGTGAATGTTAAGGTTTATCAACTCTAGAGGTATGTATTGACCAAGACAAACTAGAGGTCACTGCAACATCAAGAGTAAATAAATCTTAATGCTGCCAAAACAGCAGATCAATATGCATATTTTTCCATTTATTTTGAATGTCATTGAACTATCTGGAAATATCTCAGTTGTGTACCTGAATTCCAAGACAGTGGATCTTTTAATACGGTGGGTAATTCTCTATAGGCAAGTTACAGGTTGGGCAAGGGTTCAAGAAAAACACTGACTACTGTTGTCCCTCTCTAAATAAGACAGGAAACAGGCTCTACTTCTTTCAAAATATGTAATTTTCTATTTAACCTATATTGAGGGAAAGTACTAATCTGTACTGATTTTCATCCCCCAAATAAAATCTTTTCTGGGGTAAATTCACTGGTAGTCAAATTGTCAGAAATCCAGTTCACACCACAACCTGTAGTGACACAAAGCCAATTTACATCATTGCACTAGCCTGACTCTTCTTCAAATGAAGTAGTATGCTGAAGTATGCTGCTGAGATGTAGCTACAATTCTAGAGTACTAACCAGCATTACATTGTTATAGCCTCTGACTTCCCTAGAAATAGCTTTCACATTCATGCACTCTAAGGAAATATAAGGCCCTTTGTAATTTTGTGTAATTTTCTGTAGATGCTGTTCAAAAGCCATTGGCAACACTCCTTCAGAATCCTGAGCAAACAGAAAGAAAGATGGATTCAGTCTTGCTAAGCAACCAGTTACCAAGATGTGAATTAAAATCCAAAAATGAAAATAAAATGCAGTTGGATAAGTAAACAAATAGATACAGAATGGTAATGGTTTATCTTAAATATCAAAACATTTACTGTTTATTTAAAGACAGGTGAGTCCAAGAGGGCAAGCCAAATAAATATATTTAGCATGATTTTAAGCATATGTGTAACTGGGTGAGGGAAAAGAAGGATAAGGGGAAGGGGAAAGCAGAGGAAAGATGACCCTGACTAAAAATGAGCTTTGATAGTTTAAAAGGTCAACTAGAAAAAAAGCAGCTGCTTCAGGTAATGGTGTGTTAGTTCATGATAGAGGATTTCAGAGTGATGGTAAACCATACTGATAGAAATGGAAGGTTAGCAGCACAACACTCAGAGAGGATTTTGGCTCGGCCTACGATTGAAAGAAAATGGGAGATGAGGAAGAAACTTGAGAAAGATTATTTGTTCAGTTATTTTGAATGAAAACACAGAGCTCGTTAAATTGGCTGGCACTATCTCATAGCACAGCTCCTAATAATAAGTTCTTGTTTTCATCTGGTTTTGCTTTCAAGAGTCTGCAATTATTAAGATGCTCTCAGCAGAATATCCTGAGGTCAGGAGACTTGAAGACTTTGTCTGCCTGTGCTTTTGCAAGCACCTATGCACATGCTTCACTTGCAGGCTGCAGACTGCAAAGCAGGACTCTTCATCCTCTGTTTGGGATCTCACTGACCTTGTTGGAGCAGAGGCTGGTGCTTAAGAGAAGGAGCTGCTGAAGTTCAGTCTATATGCTTGAAATCTAGTGTGTTTGTTGTTTGGTGTACCTAAGGCAAAAAAAGTTCATTGAAAGTAAAAAATGAGCAAGTCTGACCTTAATTTAGAGCCCAATGAATCAAAAAGCGCAGCCTTCAGTTAGGCGCTCGGCACTGCAGGATTATTTACACCTCTGCAGTCAGAGCTATGGGACTTCTCCTACAAACAAGGCATGGCTGACATTACAGCTCATGCAGTTGCTTCTTTGCTCCTGCTGCTTCCTTGGTGACAGCACTGTTGCTTGTCTGACCTTGCAGTAAACTGTCTCAGTGTGCTAAATAGACAGCAGAACAAATGTACTAGAAGTAGGGCAATAGTTTTCTGCTGGCAGGGTCCAGTCCTCACTCAGTGAAGGAAAAGTGTGACCAGGAGAGGCCTTGAGGTTGCAAACATGCCCCTTTCAGTGGCAGCTAGCTGGGACATCATCTTGGTTATAGCATGAAGTGCCTCCAGAGTCTCGTTAATGTGGTGTGAACCTGTGCTGCTGCTGTCAAAGGCCCGTCCCATCATGTCCTCATACTTAGCCCTTCCTGCTATCACTAGTGCTGAATGGGACACAGGAGCTAATGCAGCTCCCCATCTGCTGGCAGTAAGGAAGGGGTTGGGAACAAGCACAGGGCTGCCGAGGGAAGAGTGGGATCATTGCTTCTGTCAACAATTTGGTTTCATGGTGTGTTTGAATGGATTGTAATCATGTCCCTGCTGTTGGCTCTAAGGCTTATTAAGGCACATGGGGTTATGGGCCCTGGGGGATTGCCTGGATGACAAGTAAGGGACATCCCGTGGTGCTATTGTATATTTGACTTTAGCATAGCAGCAGTTCAGCAGAGTGTGCCACGGGGTGATGCCGCTTGCTCAAACTCGCCAGGCTGGTGGTGAAGTAAGGAAAACAACAAGGAGCTGTGGAGTTCCCCCAGTCCCACACCTAGCTCATACGGCCCTCTCTATCCATGCTAGATACTTTCAGCTAAGAACCACGTATCTAGTTATTTACATGGTTTAAATACAAACCAAGCCTATTTTTTCCTCTGTGAATATTTTTTCCAATTACAGCCTTGTGCTACAAAGAACAAGCCACATCTCCCTGGACTTGAGAAGAATCTTTTGAACTGGGAGAACTTATTTTTAAAGCCAAGTAATAAGTTTGTCAATCACTTCTTTATTATCAGTCACTCTCTGATGAACAACATTCAGACTTTAATATCAGCAAAGAGACAATCTGAGGAATGAATGTTCAAGTAATAACATGTAGGAGTTTTTATGGCCTGACTCTCTTTCTGAAGTGTATACACAATGGCCTAATTTAACATCAGTGAATGTAACAAATTCCCTGTGGCAAATGCAGCATATGGGAATTACTTTTTATGCTTTTCTTGAAGTGCACAAAACTCCCATTAGCATCACGTTACATACTGGAGGGGGGGAGGGAGAAGCCCCTTAATTCGTGGTAGGTTTGGGGTGTTGGGGTTTTTTTTAGAGCAGTCTTACATGCTTCTGGATTGATTTCTGTGTATGACTATATTGAGAGAAGCTTCATGACTACACTACTGCAATTGTAGCAGTTGTTAGAGGAAAATATTCCTTCTAAAATCTGTACTTAGTTATTTTCAGGCTCTCAACTACTTTTTTCAGCAGCTGATTGTTAAAACACTTTTTTAGCATTAACTTCTTTCGGGGCTTAAAATAGGGATCTGCTCATTGCAGCCATGCTGTGCAGTGCAAGTACAGAGCTACTCACAGAACCTGAAACACCTGCATAATTAAACGGGACCTCCAGACAGGCTCAGAGGTGTCCTGGCTTTGTTTTGTTGAACTAGATAGCAGGCAGAGTTCTTTCTGCTGAGTTAAATAGTTGGCCTAATAAACTACAGGAAAGTAATTTCTTGCTTGTATTGAATCTCACTGGAATTTTCCATAAATCATATTTTCATTAGTTATTTTTTTAAATCTGAAGATCTAAGAAGTGAATGAGAGTTATCATCATGGATCAATACTCTTTGTACTTTTGGGGGTTTTTAACTGTTATCTAATCTATGGTTCTGTGAGAGACTGTGAGGAATTGTGTTATTTGAAAAAAAAAAAACAAAAACAAACCACAAAGGTTTTTTTTCTAGTGAATAGGGTGACACGTAGCTTAAAGTATATTTCCCTGGATTTTCATAAGCTGCATCATTCACAGGCAGGAAAGCATCTCCAGTGCCTCAGCCTTTCCCTAAGTGCTGAACTGAAATGATGAGTTTGACCCAGGTAGATGCAATTGCTCTCTGGTATAAATACATCCCTAGCATATATCATCTTTAAATTTGGTCTACTCATGCTGGCTTAAGATGGTACTAGATATTAATTAATAACCTGTGACTATCTGGAAATGGGCAAAATAATTGCATAAAAAAGTATCATGATGGTCATAGGTTGATGACGCAGTTCTTATGCAGTACCTATTCCATCTGGGGTTTTAGTACCTTTTAAAACTGGTTTCAAGGCTCTGATGAAAACATGTACAGAGAGTATCCTCCTATTTCTTCCTAGAAATGAGGACTCTGACATAGAAATTGCAACTCTAGGGAAGGTTTAGTGGAAGAAACATCAGAGATTTGAAGACTGAGTCCAGGAGCATCACAAATTTGAATTGTGAAGAGCATCTATCTTCACTGTCATGGGTCTTTCACAGGAACCATTAAAAAAATGAGATTCTGTTCATGGGAATTAAAGAACCATAGAGTTTTTCACAGGACTGGGAGCTTAGCATCATGTTCTCTAGCCTTGTTTTTCTCTTCATTAACTACTTGGCAGTGTGCTAAACATCCAGAGGTCATATTCAGCCTTTCAGAATCGGTGCAGTTGGTATAGTCTATTTAACTGTAACACGATTTGAAGCTCACAAAAGTCTTGTGGGTTTTTTTGTCCTTATTTTCTTTCATGATGTTTTCTAATTACAGGGCAATTGTTTTCTTTTAAACTGTATACAATTTAATGTTGGGGGTGTGGATTGAACTCTTGTCCAAAGAGAGCAATTGTCTTCATATGCAATCGAATGCTGAATATGCAGACTAAGGGTTGCTGCAGTCGTTAATATAATTCTGGCTTTATGCACATTTTTGTACTGCTTTTCCAGACTCTCTCTGTATTTTTAATGTGCCGTTAGCAATGCAAGTCTGATCAAAGGGAATAATTTGTGCCTGTTTCTAAATGGCTGGCGAGAATTTTAACAGATATTTTGAGTAATAATTAATTAGGGATATGGTATGATAATTACTACAGAAACACAGGCCTTTTATTTAAATAGGATAATAATCATTGCTACAGTGAAAGAGTTGTTTGGATTATTCAGAGAATCTCATTTCTCAAATAGAAATTTGTTTTATGGAATTAAAAAGTAACAAAGGGTTTCGAAACCTTCCATTGTCAGAGTAACATTTCATTTTAGAACCTATTTTTTGTAATCATATCTTTTTATTTCTGAGTTTCTCTCATTTGTTTTCCATGCCCCCATGGGGAATAAGTACCTAGTTTTCTATTTTTTGCTGTCACAGTAACTGCAGTACAGATTCGGTGTTGTTTTAATGACTGTTCAGATCCTGAGCTAAAATCAGGCTCATAAGGAAGATTCTTGTCTTTTTCCAAGAACAGTAGACCATGTAACAGAATTTTTCAGTTTGTTTTTCTTTTCTGAATTCTCAGTCTCAAGTCTAAATCTGGTTATTATTCAATAATATATGAGTATATTTGTACATTATATGCATTTTCCTACCTACTGCTGTGTATAAGGCGAGAGATTTTGGCCTCATTATATATTTATTGTAAGGCTCTTAAACTGCCAGCTAAGACCAAGCTGGAGAAGCTTTGGTAGGGCCATTTTCTGCAGGAGTTTGCCTTTCTATCAGAAGTAAAATGGTTGTTAAGTTATCAATTGTGATGAAATTCTGCATCTGCAAAAAAATAGGACAAGGGAAATGCTGACAGTGTTAAACCATCCTGTTTGATAGTATATAATACTTGGACGTGAATTTTGAGGTTGTAATCTCTTTAGATCTGTGGTCTGCTTTGGAAGAAGTGGAAAAAGGTGAAGAGGAAACTGTTAAAGTTAAATGTTCCTCTGAGTACAGTTGTACCTTCTTGCTCTAATGCTTATTCTTCTTCTGAACTGAAATTTTAAATAGCAAGTTTCCTTGTTGTACTGCCATACCTAAATTCCTGCCATACCTAATTTTGTGTCCAGCCACAAAGTACTAAGGTATTGCCCATAGTCAATACTTGAAAACAACAATTAGCTATGTAACTTTGGTACTTGCATTGTAATTAAACAATGTGGAATATCTTCAATGGAACTTTTCATTAGAGAATTTTGGAAATAGGCTTTTATAAACCTCTCATTCTGAAACAGGTTTGGGTTTTGGGTGGAGGTTTTTCTGGCAGTTTCTGGCAGTTGGGTGGATTTTTTGGGTTAAAACCCAAGAAAAATATTAAAGACAAATGCTGTAATCTCAGAATCATCAGCAAAATTACTTCTGCATCTTTTGCACCTGCCCACTGACAGTGCCATGCTCCTCATATTCAGAAGAAAACTGCTTGCTTAGAGATCAAGGGCACGTACAGCATGAAAAAAAATCTTTGTTATGCCATTCAGGAACAATGACTGCATTGTCTTCTCCCCAGAATGAGCATGCTGCTTATTTTCTAACCATTAAACTGGCATCTTGAAGCCTTTATATACAGTATTATGAGCCGTAATTTCTATATCTCTTCCAAAAATTTCTCTGTGACTTGGTGCTCTGCCATTTCCTTTCCCATTTTTGAGCAATAAAAAAAAACATTGTTTGCAATTTTGGTAGGAAGTGAAAGGAAATTAAGAACTGTTGTTTTTGGGGACTACCTTTGTGACTTCCAGCTGAAGGCCAGAAGGAAAAAATTATGGTCAGAAGACTAGAATTTCTTCTAAGAACCACTTTAAATCTATAATTTCCATCTAAACTTGGACCTCATGACATGTCACCTAGACTTCTTAGAGTCCAGATCTCTTCAAGCCCTCTTCTCAAAAATCTTCTTCCCCTAAAATCTGTCTGTGACTCAGTGTTAGTGATGAAGGAATTGAAAATCTGTACTTTCTGGCTCACTCGTGCAGAGGAGGAGCACACAGTGCTTCCCTTTTGCCTGCTGGGTAGCAGCAAGTGCAGGCTCTCACAAGTGAGGGGCTGAGCAGATGAGAACAAGCTCTCTGTGTTCAAATGTAAGCTGCTTTATTTTTGTCCAATCTGAAGAGATGTTTTTCACATTTTGCATGAGCCAGTAGACTGAGCAATGAAGTTTTCTTTTAACATCTCAGCAAATTTAGGCATCACAATGCAAGAGCTGAAAGAAGACAAGCTTGAGCAGAGAATAGTTTGGTGTCACTAGTATAAGGTGGCTGGTTGTGGGAATGCCCTACTCATTCAGAGCTGGATTCCGAAATCGTACAGATTTTTACAATTTGAGAGACAGCAGCTTGTGTGTATGGTAGAGGAGATTCCAGGCTCTCAAAGCCTGTTATTATGAGGCCAGACTTTCTTTGAATGCTGCTTGATGCCAGTGCAGATGAAATCAGCAGATTGTAGTGTAATATGGTAAGTGTTTACAGAAACTGGTGTGAACAGGGAGGTGGCAGCTAATCGGATTAAGGAAAAGTCTATCACAGCCGCAGCTGTCAGTGGATTTTAGCAGATTTTTTTATCACTGTTTGTGTGGGAAAACTCATGATGGAGGGGATCTAATGAAGGAGATTGAACTAATAAACAGAAGTACTTATTGATCTGATAGATGCTTTTCTGAGTAAAGTACTCTGGAGAGGTTCAGGGAAAGTTTTGATGTAACTCTTACGGAGAAGAAATAACCTGAAGACATTTTAGGAAGAGGAAGGTGAAGTGATTGAAATGTTCATTATCTCTTCATATCTCAAAAAAGTTAACAAGCAAGGTTATTTTAATATCCGAAAGTTCTGCTTTAAAATCTTAAAAAATAAAAAAAAAATAAAAAATCCTTGGGAGCCAGACACACACGTAGTTACTGCCCCCTCCTACCCCACAAACACACCCACGCTCTTAAGCTTTCCTCAGAGAAAGAAAATGTGTATGTAGCAAAGGCTGTGGCTGGGAAAGAAAGCATAGGAAAATAACTATTCTAGGACATGTCGTTAGGATGAAGCACACTGCAAATATAGCAGAGATGGCCACCGTGTCTAAAGCCTTAAAACTTTACATCATCTGACATGAATGTCCCCAGTGCTTGCCGAGACCACAGCTGAGATGGGACTTGGATAGAAAAGGAGGCAAATTATCAAGCGTTAGTTTTAGTCTCACGTTTGAAAGAGGCTGGCTAGAGTAGGTGGCAGAGGCATATGTTGCACAGGGAACAAAGGTGCTTGGATTCAGCCCAAAACTGAACTAACAACCAACTTTATGTTCCCAGTTGGAGAGCTTCAGGGCCTGATTTTTTCAGGTAATATATTACATTGTGCTTATTATATTCAAAGCACAACCCCTGCTAACTTCGGTTACTCCAAAACAGGAGTATATCATTGGTGACCACCAAGGAAATCTCCCTTCCATCTTGCAAGGTTCTGTGGCAGGAGCGTAAAAAATGACCAATTACAAGGGAAAGCTGTGTTTTCATGGACACCGATACTATGCAGGACTGCTTAGCTCAGGCCTAGCTCCATGCAGGGATGGATATACATTTTCCACTTTTAGGAGTGCTGTTTTGAGGGGCTGAGTATCTCTTAAAGATGCAGTATAATAGAAGTTGTTGGTTTGTTGCAATTTTATGTCATAGGGAAATAACCAAACAAACCATGTCATGATTCAGAAAAGAACTACGGGGTGTACTTCAGGTCTTAGCTTAAAACAAGTAATACTACTTGTATGAATCAACATAACTAAGGCAGGAATCAGAGCCTGTGTTTTAATAATTAGATCATGACAGAAAAAAAAATCAAAGTAACATTTGCAGTTCTGTTGGTTTAAGTTGTAACTCCCATACTGAAGTAGGTTTTTGTTTTATTCAGATTAATGGCTGTATGCAGGTTGGGGTGAATGTACTTTAACCTTCCAGTTCCTCTCTTCATCATATATGTATATCTAAATCTAGCAGCAACTAATTGAGATTAGTTGAGGCAGAAAAGTACTTTGGATTTGCTGGGTATTGCTGTGAATGAGGCTTCTAAAAGTCATGGCAGAATCCTTTAATCCAACTTTTTCTTTTTACTTTTTGTTGTTGTTGTTGCATGCCAAACAAACTACTGTATCAGTGTGTTCAGTCCTGGAACTAATTGAAGGGAAGAGATTTATCCTGAGCTACTAGTGAATTAAAGGAGAGGAAAAAAGACTTTGTAGAACACGTGTGTTGTTTTTTAAAAAGAAGGACCAATATTTGAGGAAATGCAGTTTTCTAAAGGTTGTTAAATACCTCAGTTGATTTTCCTAGACATTTTTATACATTTAAAGAAAATAATTCTAAAATTATTCTACTAAATATTAAACATTTTACTGGTATTGCAAATTCTCTTCTTGTCTCTCATGCTCTTTGTCCACTGTTCTGCTGAGTTTGTACAGAGAGGACGGTCTCTTGGGAGATAAGGAGGTTACTTTGTGTTATACTGTTGAACTTACAGAAACCTCTGTATCAGGGCATTGCAGGCTTATAGTCTCTTTGGAAAGGAAAAGGCTAGAGCTGCAGCTGCAGTGGGGATGGCCTTTCTCTACACCCTAGATATCAGACGAACTTCCTGAGCAATACTGCAGTACTAGTGACAAAGAGCAACAAATGGCAAATCAAAATGTGCTGTGATTTCAACTTGGACATAGAAAAACACACAGGTTTTTTTTCTACTGTGATATCTCAGTGCTTGTCACATGTGTTTGCCCTTTCACTGTAATGTCACTACCAGGGTAAGAAGCAAAGCTGTGGCTCAGTACGTTCAGATCTCATTTTCAGACTTTGTTATATCAATTACCAGCACCCTTTTTGCAGGATGTATTCTCAGGAGTCCAATTCTTTGTGTTAAGAACCCTTTATGCTGCCAAAGTGACATAAAAATATCTTGGTGTAAGACCTACTTTTCAAAGATAATGCCTCTTTGCTCAGTGGAGGAGTCCTTTGGCCCTGAGGCTGGCTGGCTGGTCTTTTTTCCCTTGCATGCAGACTCATCTTTTCAGATCTTTCCTTCTGTTCCACTGTTCAAAACAAAAAAAAATGCATATATATGTCATGTTAAAAATGTATGAGAGTAAACAACAATTCACAGCATTCAGTGTCTTTTTGATAATAAAATAACTAGAATGCACATCTGAAATAACTTTCCACATCTTTGATTGGAGGAGGAGAGTGAAGAAGAGGGTAAAAACAGATAAGCAGCTAAAGTAGGGAACATCATCTTTTAATTTAAAATGCTTTAGTGCTCAGCTCCATTGCACTTTCATCCCAGCCCCACCTTTACATTGTTCAAGCTTCAGCAGGTACTTCACAAAACTTTGGTTTCCATGAGCAAGGCAGAAACTGTGTACAAAGACGTTTCTGCATGTTGTCCTTCCAAAGCATAGCCTTTGTTTTCTAAATATTCATTTCACCACAGTAGCCAGATGAGATTTACTGAGATAAGAGCAGAAAATGAAGCACTGGGTTGATTGCAGAAACCTTGTTGTTATTACCACTAATTGGCTTGTGTTGAGTAAATTGATCCTGCTAATGCTGAATGATCTAAGACAGTTTTATTTTTTTTAACCTAGAAGAATTTGTACAGGAGCTGCTGATAGCAAAGCATTATCATGCATCCTGTTCATGCAATTACTAAAACAGGCAGTAGTAGCAGATCTCTGGGTGGTGGCATCAGCTGGAGTTCAGTGATGTATGTATTCAGTACATAAAGAATTGGTGTTGATTAGCAGAGACTAAGAAGAATATTTTAGCTAGAGAATGTTTGCAAAGTGTTGTGTGACTGTTAAATACTGTTGTTAATTCAATTCATCTCCAAGTATAAGCATCTTGAACTTGCCATTAATGTGTCATACAAATAACATTTTGGTCAGTCTCAGCACTTCTCAGAGAACAAGGTCTGAGGTTCCTGTGCCTGTCTATTCTACAGTGTTATCCAGAAAGCCCATGAAACTTCCTTCTCTGGCAAACAGTCTGGGAGACTAGAAATCCTGAGGAGCACCAGCTTCAGATCCTTGAGACACTACTTTGTTTGGGTTCAAGGGCTCTGAGATGCCCTTTATACTGTTTGGCTAACTGATTGACTGTTGGATCAACTGTGTGTCTATGATAGCTGACTTCAGGAGCACCTGGCTCTCTGGAAATGAAGAAGAATGGCCCAAAGGGTGCCCAGTTCTGATTCATTTTCCACAGCAGATGTGTCTAGGAGAGGAGCCATGCCATGAGAGTGTGAGCTGATAGGAAAAAACTTTTGTGAAATTCATTAGGACTGGTGAAAATTCAGCTGCTCCCATGAATTGTCTCACTTTTGGAGAATCGATAAATCTGATTTAACTTTTCTAATCTTTTAGAGGTATTTTTCTAGCCAGTTCCACTCTCCATTAAATACATGCAAATTATTACACAATAGTTTGAATACCTGGTGAAATAATATTCCTTTTGCTTTACTAAAATCTACATTCTTTTCTCAGTTAAATCAATGGCAAAATTCCTGTTACCTGTAATGAAAACAAGCTTGAGCTTTTGGTGCTTCCAGAGGTATTTCCCTTTAGGAATATGGTAAACAATACTAACTTGCCATGTTCCATTTAATGCTCCAAATTGCTCCTGCCAACCTCCCTGGTATCTTTCTCTTCTTTCATCATGCTGAACATCACATCCTGTGCTTCCCAGACACGTGGGAAGGTGCCTGGTGCTGTACCTGCCCTGTGCAGCTGAGCCAGCAGCAGAACACAAGTTGTCAGTGGTCAGGTACTGTGACTGCACCAGCACTGTGTGGTGGGATGTCCCAGCACACGCTGTATGTGGGGAAGGGAGCCAACCCTTCTGGTATTGCATGTCCATGCCTGCAGAGGCTGGATGGGAACTGCTGCAACAGGATAATGTGTGTGGCATCCTCCAGTGCCAGGCCAGGGGCCAGCAGCTGAGCCTCTGGCATTTCCTGAGACCGGAAAAAAACAACCTCTACTCTACCTGGGGAGAAGTTGTTCAAGGATCTTTCTGTCTCAACTGTATTCCGAGCTGATAATGCATATATTTTACACTGCTGTGAGAACATGTGAAGATTGTGTATACACTCCAGTGGACATAGGTAATTTTATACAAGATTTCAGGAAAGCGGTAACTTCCTTAAACTTGTAAAAAGCACACCTCCTGGCTGCTGCTTTTGTGTTTTTATGGGAGAAGAAGAATCCAAATAGCCCAGAATCACTCAAACAGGCTGTATAAAGCACGAAGTATCAACCCCAAAATTCATAGTCCACACAAAGAAAGAATGCAGGATCAATTTTTCAGCCTACTAATATCATATGCAAATACTATCCCTCAATTTGGGAACAGATGCATTTGTTTAAGATGTTACAACCCCCTGCTGTTTGTTACAATCCCTATTAGCTATGCCACCATAACAGATTGTCAGACTGGATTAGGTTGAGCCACTTAAGAAAAAAGTTTAAAATAACATGCCTGCCTTTGCCCTGAGAGACAGTGGGAGTGCTCATGCAAGCAGTTGGCAACAGCTTCAGAAATGCCAGGGCTGCACAAGTATGTCTGTCTTTGCCTTATGTGACATAGATACTTAAGCCTTATTTTGCCAAAGTGATTCAAGGGTGTTCAAGCCTAAGTCTCATTTTTTCCTACAGATCCAAATTGCTTTTCCCACTTCTCTCTCTAAATAAATAAATTATCAGCTCTGACTACCCACGCCAGAACAGATAGCCACACTCTACATGGATTCCTCACTAAATATTTCAGGAGATATCCCAGAAGCTCTTTGTTATTAAGCAGTTTGTCATTCTGTGAACCATCAGTTACCAAAGAGTTGCTTAAAATAAACAATACCTCTTCTATAGTAAAAAAATGTAGCTGTTGTTTTAACTCACAGCTGCATTGCCATATTGTCTTTCTGGAGACTTCACTATTTGCCAAGTTCTGCTTAACTCTGACAGTGAAAGGGAATTGTTCTTCTTTCCTTCTTTGTGCCTTTCCATAGCACATTTGCATCTTTAAGTGTTTTTTAAAAAAAATACCTGAAGTAAATCAAATTGAATAATGTACCAGCCTGTCCGGTTACTTGATTTCTCTGCTCAGCTAGTCTGGTCCACGCTCAGGGTTTTCATCTTCTCTCTCCACTGGACCCTTAACAGGGCTCACCTCTACCCTCTCTCCATAACTCTGTGTCGTCCCCCATCCCCCTGAGACTGCATCAGCTGCTTGACAAGGAAAAGCCATTGAGCACTCTGCAGTCCTTCAGGGCACAACTCATTCAATCAGGATGGGACAGATTTATGGCTCCTACACTCGGGTCCCAATTTCCTGCACTGACATCCTGATTTGTTTCTGTGACACTAGGGGTTTGCCAGGAATGGTGTTTGTTCACTCTCAAGGTACGTGAAGGAGGTTGTTATGCTAACAGCCTGGGACTGTCCTGCAAAGGGGTGGGAAAAGACCCTGCCCAAAAGGCACCTGTTTGAGTTTGGGCCTTCCCTGGGTTCCAGATGCATTTTGTTATTCTGGTTTTCCAGTTTCTAACAGAGCACAGATCACACAGTCTCAGTAAGACTGTTTTGTAAGGGGGCAGCATGAAACTAACAGCAATACGAAAAGTCTTACTTCCTTTCTAGTATCTATCATGCTTGTCAGATGTGTGTAAAGTATATGCCATCTTGTGTTGACAAGCCCAAAAAGCAGCTGTGATTTTGAACACTGAAATGACGTCTACTGTTTGCTGTTTGAAAGGCAGGCAGCAGAAAGGACCATAGAAAGGTGTGATGCTGCCCAAGCTTCATCTGCTACTTTTCCCACTGATTTCCTGGGAGAAACGTGGATATGCATGCATAAAATATCTGAATAACATTTCTGCTCTCTAGAGCTGTATAGATAGGAAGAGAAGGGAACCACAGTTTCCCAAGAACTTGTAAATTAAGCAGTAACAATTGTGAGAAATCTTTCAAAAGTATAATTAGGAGAAGCTTGAAATGACCTGAGTATGAAATGACCTCTCACTTGCCTCCGTAGAAGTGCTCATTTGAGAGATTTTCTCCCTGGAAGTTTATCAGACCTGGAAAAGCATGAACAATTCTGGTGCAGGTATTATCATCTGCATGAATAAATGTTCAGTACTGAAACATACTGACAAAGTCAGTTGTAAGTTACCATGTGTGCTACAGCTCTGAAATGCAGATCCTGTCCTATCTTGATACACAAAAGCTGTGCCTAGCCTAACTTTGTTGATCATGGTGGTAAAGGATTAACAGAGTCAGTTTGTTATTTGCTCCCAAATGTTTATAAACCCTGTCTTGGGTTGATGAAAAGTTTTAAGCTTAAGAAGGACTGTAGTAGTGACCCTGATCTGACCTATATAGCCCTGGATATAGAACTTGGTTGAATTAATTTCTGTCTCCAGTCAAGTACTTGTGGTTGGACCAAATCAATAAGACTAAACCAGGATTCACTCAAGCAGTCACTCAAGGCAGTTCTCCATTTTCCAAAACGGCAATGGTTCTTGAAACCATTTTTGTGTCTCTGCAACTCACCATGAGATGTATTCGTGTCTGACATCCCCCTGTTGGTTCTGGGTTCAAAAGGAAAGTGCTGTGAAGGAGTTGAGGAAAGAGGATGCTGTTAGATCCCATTCCTGTGAATTAGGCTTCAATTCTTTTATAGTGTTTTTGTTTTCTTGTTCAATGGTTTGGCTTTGTTTTAAATATTTAGTGTGGGGGGTCCTGCAGCTCACATATTGCCACATGCTTGTGAATATAGGGAGGGCAGGTAACAACTGCGTCTGCAGCCCCAGTTCTTTGTTATCAGAAGAGGCACGAGAGGAAGCATCAAGGCTGTTCCCAGTGCAAACAACAGCTGAACTCACTGCTGGCTTTATATCACCAGGCTGGTTTTTCCTTCTGTGTGATATACTGTCTTTCCAGAGCTGCTGCAGTCAGAACTGGTCCTGTGGGTGACAGCCCACACCCTTGTAAATCTTCACAGCAGGCAGCATTTCTGTGAGTGTTAATTTGGGGTAGAAGAATACAAAATACCTCTCTCTGCTAGGTCAGTTAAGGGACCCTGATTTTTGGAGAGGGTTCCTTTCTCTGAATAATTTCTGGTGACATACAGGACAACTTAGGTATGATTGAAAGGGAGGGCAGCTGTGGTGAGAGGCCACAGCGCAGGCTGCCCTGCCACTGGGCAGCAGCATGGATTTATGCTGGATTACAATAACCATGAGTTGGGGTTTTGTTCCCTTGTGTTGGCAGGTTTCCTGCTGCTCCCCCAGTCTTTACTACTACCCTAGCTATACTGTTTTCTGGGTCTTTTACTGCCTGCTTTCCAAACACTTTCTCTATTTAAGCATGACAGAGTGTCCCTGAGGAAAGCAATCTCACCCTCCCTTCCAAGGCAGGTACCAGGAAAGCACCAGTCAGCATAAACGTATTTCTTAGTGCCCAGCTGTGCCTTTTTCACCCTGATTATAGTTTAACAGACTACACCCACACTGGGAAATGTCCTCTGCAGTATGCCTGATTCTGGTGTGGAAGGTAAAGGAAGGGGAGAGGATTAGAGGCAGTGGAGTTTGGGGCGATGGGGGCTCAAAGCGTTCCTGCAGTAGAGGTGGAGGCAGAAGTCTGGAGGGGGTAGAGGTCAGGCTGTGAGGACCTGCTGGGGAGGGTGGTATGAAAGAGCTATACTTTCACAAACAAGAGTCTTTGCTTCCTACCCTAAAAATTTTCTGCAGATCATTGCACGCCTGTGCCTGTGCCTGCCTCTGCCATGGGTATGCCTCCCAACCCCACCTGGGAACAGTCCGGGTTGGGCTTCTGGGTCACTCGAGACAAACAGGATGGTCATGAGGACTGAGAAATGTGCTCCCTTGTGAGTGAGGTGAAATGGTAAGGTCTTCTATCAGCAAATAGGGTTAGTCACACTCAAATTTATCAGTTTCTCATCCTCCCATGTGTAGCCAAGGTGCATTGGTTAATTCTGCAGGGGAAAATTGCCCTGGAAAACCACTTACTGTAGCCCTAGTTGCTTCCTTAAAGCAAACACTCTACAGCTTTAATTATAATTTAAAACTAAAGTCTGATATCTTTTACAACAGAAGTTTCTTTTTGAGTTAAACAATGATGAAGAGATTAATGGAGCTCTGTAGGAAGATGATTTTTGATGAAGATTAAATACTGTCTGTGCAATTTCAGATGATTGATTTTCGTTGATTAGGTACCCATCAAAGTGCAGTCAGCAATGCTGAGGATATGATCACAATACACTGAAGAAAGGGGTAGCTCATTAAATGAAGAGAATCATCCTGCCATCCCATCACCCAGCCCCCCCACACACATATTCTCTATTACTGCTTAAGGAATTCAGGCCTCCCAAGACTTCTGTGCTATTTGGAAAAGGGTACGGTATATGTACCAGACTGCATAAGAGAGAGTCCTTGATATGCAAAATGAGGCATGCAAAGATTTCTCTTCATTTATTTTATTTATTTTTAAAAGTTTTGAGCAGGCATAAATTATCCTGCAAATATTCCCTACTTTGAGTAGAAGCAGTTCAGTATAATCAGAAGAGCAGCCTTCAATTTGGCTATTCCCAGAGTAGGAGTATGCTGCTAAATCATCTCTGTTATCAGTGGAGCTCTAAAAACAAGGCTATTGACCATGAGATGAATTTTGTCACAAGCTTGATGTAGGAGTCAGTTTTGACATTGCTCTAAATGTTCTCTTCTCAAAGAAAAGCTCTATTGAGAGCAGATGTAGGAAAGTAAAGCGGGAGATTTTAGATTGCATAAATGAGACTGAGACATCTGATTTACCCAGGCTTCCACTGAGACTTGAGCATCTCACTGTCCTTTATGCCTTTGAAAAATCTTCCCTTTAATTGCCATCTCACAAAATGTGGTAAGAATATAGTAGCAGGATAAGTCAGGTAATATCTGTACAGATTTTTTGATATCACAATGCATGTTCATAACTCCTCCAAAGGACTCAAGTATTTTCGTGTCACTTCTCCTATAGCATACTATGTGAACATTTGCTTTTGCCTGTCCCATAAGATGAACACATTTTACTTCATTTGAGAATGTTTTGGTGACCTTGGATAAATTTGTTGAGAGAAATCTTAGCACATCCCTTTATGCTGGTGGAAAATCTTGTCATAGAAGTGTAACTCGTAACAAAAGTGAAAGCTTATGTCAATGCAGCACTACTACTGTGTTTTGGGGGATTTGAGAATTTATTACAGAAATTAATTTGTGTGAATATTTATGCTTCATTAGTTACTCATTGGTGCAGAACATAGTATGGGAACTTTGTACTTACTGATTTTCTCAAGTTAAACTGCCAAACTGTTCGTGACTGATATTCCCATATTAAGTGTGTGCAGCTTTTAACACTTGACTTAACAAGTGCCTTTAATTTCACTGAACATAAGTTATTGATCATGGTGCTTGTTGCCTGGAAGCTCCATTCCTGATTGTTAATTGAGCCATTGATTTTTTTAATGTTATATCATTAACAAAAGGGTGAATGCTGTATTGTAAAGCGATCTGCTTAGTGGGGGG